>BMAC01000394.1:202445-238319 GCA_014905375.1 Phtheirospermum japonicum | reverse complement strand
GTTTTAAATAATCTAGAAATTATATTTAAACGAATTTATAGTTCGTTTTCAAATAAAATTATATTATCAATTTCTAAGAAATTATTATAATTATTTAGTAATTTAATTATTTATTTAAATTACTATTAAGTCGTCTATGAAATAATTTCGATTTCTAAAAATTATTATAATTTATTTATATTATAGTTATCTTACTTATTTAAAATATTATTAGGTCATTCATGGAATTATTCGATTTAAAAATCTAAGATCGTCAATTGGATCGTTCTTTTTGGACTTGAAAACGAGCCCAATCGAAGCCCAATTACTAGCCCAATCCAGCCCCAAAACACATTTTATAAAATACTTTCAGTCCAATTTTATTACTATTATTATTATTATTATTATTATTATTATTATTATTATTATTATTATTATTATTATTATTATTATTATTATTTTTATTATTTTTATTATTATCATCTATATTGTTATTATTATTATTACTATTATTATTATGATTACTATTTTAAATATGAAAAATACTAATTAAATATGTTTTCTAATTTATTAGGTGACGAGCAATAAGGGGACTTAGGATTTCAACTACGTGCATACCACTCGATTTTCCACGACATTTTTACGAGGTAGGGACCACTGACCTATTTTATGCTAAATTTTGCTTCTCAATATTGTGCAACGTGTATCATGTAATCTAGAGTACGACTTAATTCAAAAATCAAATTTTATAGCCAAGGGTCTTTCCCAATGTGTTATCCACGAATTAAAACCGGTAACCATAAAAGTTGTTATCGCGTTTTAGCTGCAGTCAAAGTATTTTCTAAAACCAATCATGAATTAGAACCGGTGGCCATACAAGTTGTCATCGCRTTTCTAGCTGCGTAGTCAAAGTCGACGTTCTTCTAAAACTATGAATTAGAACCGGTAACTGTACAAGTTGTTATCGCGTTTCTAGCTGCGCAGTCAAAGTCGACGTTCTTCTAAAACCATGAATTAGAACCGGTAGCCGTACAAGTTGTTATCGCGTTTCTAGCTGCAGTCAATATCTATGTATTTCCAACATGCTATTCTATGAATTATATGGTTCAATGTGCTATTTTTGAGTTCTATGATTTAGTTTAAATATGTCAGTGTAACTACTGAGTACGTTGAGCTCATCCCAAATCAACGACGTGTTTTTCAGGTACAAATGAGGATATCGAATGAAAGGGAAACGAGGAGGGGAATAAAACTCTCGATGTTGGATTTATGTCCTTCTAAGTTTATTTTATGTTTTAAATAAAAGTCGTACTTCAAGAAAATGCTACATTAACTATCAAATTTTAATTGATAGTCTTTTGGTTATTTATATTATTATTTTCCACTGCGTAAAAATTGAACCTTTTGAATATTTTCTATTCTCTTTTGATTTTTATGTTAAAATTGTGAAAATTAGACATTTATTGTGACGCCAAAGTTTCTCCATTTGATTGTTTAAAAATATAAATCATTTTTCGACTAAAGTGAAATCGGGGCGTTACATTCAGAGTATACTTTAAGCATCTCAAAACTCTCACAAGCGCTTTCCAGTGTTCTCTACTCGGATTGCTTGTATATCGACTCAGTTTGTTTTTCGAGCAAGCTAGATCAGGTCTTGTACAGTTAGAGATGTACATCAGACAGCCAATGTTCCTAGCATAGTTCTTCTGAGCAACAGGATCACCTCTGTTCTTACTCAAGTGAACGTCGAGTTCCATAGGTGTCTTTGCTGGAAGACTATCGTGTGCATTGAATTTCTTGATCACTTTCTCAATGTAATGGGATTGTGATAAGACAAATCCATCTGGAGTTCTTATGATTCTTATACCAAGAATAGTGTCAGCAACTCCCAGATCCTTCATGTCAAAATTTCTTTTTAGCATGAGTTTCGTCTCGTTAATCACTTGTAGGTTGATACCTATGATTAACATATCATTTACATAAAGACATACTATAACAAATCTGTCATTAGTATTATTAATGTATACACATTTGTCGCACTCGTTTATCTTGAACCCATTTGACATCATCACTTCATCAAATTTCAAGTGCCATTGTAAAGGTGCTTGTTTCAAGCCATACAAAGACTTAACAAGTTTGCACACCTTTCTTTCTTGTCCAGGTTTTAAAAAACCTTCAGGTTGTTCCATATAAATTTCCTCTTCTAGATCGCCATTTAGAAAAGCTGTTTTCACATCCATTTGGTGAATCTCAAGATTGTGCAAAGCAACAATCGCTAGAAGCACCCGGATAGAGGTAATTCTCGTCACAAGAGAGTATGTGTCAAAGAAATCATAAACCTCCTTCTGGAGAAATCCTTTCACAACCAAATGAGCTTTATACTTATCGATTGATCCATCAGCTCTGAACTTTCATTTTAGAATCCATTTACTACCTAAAGGTTTACATCCTTCAGGTAAATCAGTCAGAATCCACGTATGGTTCTGCATGATCGAATCGATCTCGCTCTGTACAGCTTCCTTCCAAAATGAACTATCAGTCCGTGAGAAAGCTTCTTTCAGTGAATTTGGTTCTTCATCCAAAAGAAAAACCACATAGTTGGGACCGAAGTCCTTCGCAAATTTAGCTCGAGTGCTCAGCTAGGAGTTAGAGCTTCAAGTTCTGAACCAGGTCGTTTGCGAGACTTAGGTTCAACCCCCACAAGTTCTTGACTTGAAGTTCCTTCAGCATTACCAGTGTTAGAACTGGATGCAGCTTTATCCTTACAAGGATAGATATCTTCAAAGAATATTGCATTCCTTGACTCAATGGTGGTTCCGACATTCATGTCCGGAACATTTAACCTATGAATGATAAATCGATAGGCGCTACTGTTTAGTGCATAACCAATAAAAATACAATCAACCATTTTAGGTCCGATTGTCACTTGCTTCGGTAGAGGCACTTCTACCTTCGCTAAAACCCCCACACTTTGAGGTATTTATAAGAAGGTTTCCTTCCTTTCCACATCTCATAGGTAGTTTCGTCCCTTCCTTTAAGCGGAATCTTATTGAGGATATAGTTAGCTGTTAACACAGCTTCCCCCCACATGTTCTGAGGTAACCCAGAACTAATCAACAACGCATTCATCATCTCTTTCAAAGTACGATTCTTGCGTTCTTCAACTCCGTTCGATTGAGGTGCATACGGAGCTGTAGTTTGATGAATTATGCCACTTTCGTTGCACAAATACTCAAACGGAGCTACGTATTCTCCTCCTATATCACTTCGGATAGATTTGATTTTGCGGTTAAGTTGATTTTCGGCTTAATTTTTGAAGTTCTTGAAAGCTTCAATAGCCCCATCTTTACCTCTTAAAAGGTATAGGTAACAATACCTTGTGCAGTCGTCAATAAAAGTAATAAAATACTTTTTGCCACCTCTAGTTTGCACAAACTTCAAATCACATACGTCCGTGTGAATTAATTCTAGAGGTGTCGTGCTCCTTTCCACCGATTTAAACGGTAACCTTGTCATTTTTGCTTCTACACAAATTTCACACTTACTTTTATTAACAAATTCATTTACCTTAAGTAAACTGAGATTTGACAAACGTTCTATTGCATTTAGATTAACGTGGCCTAATCTACAATGCCATAAACTAGAGCACTCAGTCAAGTAAGAGGAATCAGAAGCAATTTTATTAATGATAGGTTTTGGGCGTATAGCCATTACACTAAGTTTGAACAGTCCATCTGTAAGGTAACCCTTTCCCAGAGGTGTTCCAAACTTTGACAAAACAAACTTATTAGCCTCAAATACAAGTTTAAAACCACGGCTAACTAGTATTGAACCAGAGACTAAATTCTTCCGGATATCCAGAACGTGCAGCACCTCATTCAGAGTGATCTTCTTGCCAGAGGTCATTTTCAGGACAACCGAGCCAACACCTGCAACTTGCGAAGACGCTTGGTTTCCCATGTTTAACTTCCTTCCCTCGCAGGGATGGTATTTGGAAAACAAACTCCGGTTTGCACACACATGGGCAGTTGCAGCAGTATCGATGAACCATTGACCACGGTTCTCGACCATGTTAGCTTCCTCAGTGATGACCGCAATGAGATCATCACTAGTTGCAGCAGTATCGATGAACCATTGACCACGGTTCTCGACCATGTTAGCTTCCTCAGTGATGACCGCAATGAGATCATCACTAGTCAGCTCCCTCTCGGCTAGTTGGGCACTCGGCTTGGCCTTCTTCTGCTTAGGCTTGCGACAGTTCTTAGACATGTGTCCAGGATAACCGCAATTGTAACAATTGCCTTCGAACTTATTAGAAGAGGGAGCTTTAGGCTTAGAGTTGCCAGGACGCAGCCTCTTCTTTGAGTTGTCTCCTCGTTCAAGTAGGTTCACCCGAGGTTCATCCGAACTTTTCGAATTTTTGTACTGAACTCAATCTTCGGACTCAATTCGCACCTTCTGGATAACATCTTCAAGAGACATCACCTTTCTCTTGTGCTTGAGATACGTCTTGAAGTCTTTCCATCTTGGAGGAAGCTTATCAATCATGGCAGAAGCCGTGAAAGTATCAGGAAGTATCATCCCCTCGGCGTGGACGTCATTCACTAGCATTTGGAACTTTTGAACTTGTTCCATAACCGGGTGAGAATCAATCATCTTGTAGTCCATGAAATTCGTGACTACAAATTTCCTAGTTCCAGCCTCGTCGGAACTGTATTTCTTCTCAAGTGTCCCCTATATTCTTGGAGGTCTTTGCGTCCGAGTACAAGTTACTCAAACTATCTTCTAGGCTACTTAGGAGAAAGCCTTTGCACAGATAGTCGCCGTTGTGCCAGTTATCGTAGGCGGCACGAACATTGAAGTTGGTCTCGGACTCATCCAGAGTAGGTGGTTCGTCTTCCTTCACGAAGTTAGCAAAGCCAAGCATCGTAAGGTAGAACAGCATCTTTTGTTGCCACCTCTTGAAGCCTTCCCCATTGAATTTAGGAGGCTTCTCCGCGGCGGGCATGATCCGAGTGCACCGGAGCGGTCATTGTTGGAACAAAAGTCCCCTTCGTACCCGTTGAGTGGGTAGCTGAAACATGTGAGTACATCGGCGGAGCCGTTGCGAACATGTTCGGAACCAAAGTTCCCGACATCCCAGAATGATGGATTCCAGCCGAAGCTGACGTATTTTGGACCGAAGTCCCCATTCCATAAGGGAATAATCCAGCGGCTGAAGCAGTGGCTGAAAACATATTTGGAACCGTAGTTCCCGTCATCCCAGAAGGATGGATCATAGCCGAAGCTGGCACAGTTTGAACCGAAGTCCCCATCCCATAGGGGAACGATCCCGATTTCGGGTTGTTTGCCGAGATGCGCCTCGACAGAGTCTCCAAGAGGGTGTCAATGGTCCATTGGCTGAAGAGGAAGTCAGCATGACTCATGGTCGTGTTTGGCATAGAGTCGCCAATCGTCGTGGTGTTCGTGACTGCATGGGCAGTGGTCGTCGTCGAAATGGTAGAGGTAATGGCAGGAACGGTCAAACTGATCGGAGTGCTGGAGGTCTACATTTTTCCAGTTACGGATATTAAAATAGTAGATTACAAATTACAGTATTTCATCTTGCGAATGTTGGAAATTACAACTTAGAGCACGAACAGGGAATGTAACAAACTATCTCAAAACTGGAAAATGAAAGAAAAAACAGAAACTGTATAAATCAAGTGACAAGCCGAGTCGAGTTTAGAACTCTGTCCGCAAGACGAAATAGCCCCGTAGTGCCCTTCGGTTTTGGCTATTCGTCCCCAAAGATGAAACGACTTCGTCTCTGGTATTACAGCACCGTAAATACTAAAGCTTCGGCGAACTGGTCGAAAGTGAACTGAGCTACGTAAAAATAAAATGCAGAAATATGTGTATGCAGTTTTCAGGATGCAGGGAATTCTCTGATTTTTCAGGTTGATTTCGTGTGTGAAATATTCAGGAGTACTCACCCTTTTATAGGGTTGCCATCAGGTAGGTGACAGTCTGCTTAATGACGTCCTTAAAGGCGCCATTAAGTCGTTCAAATAGTCAGCTACATCTAGCATGAACCTGGACGGGTTCAGCGTTATGGTAACGTCTGAACGGTCAGGAGTTGATTTGACTTCTCCGGATCCGAGTCCGGGCTCGGGCTCGGCTCCGCCGAAGGCGGACGTAGAGCTGTCAAGATGGGTCTGGCCCGTTGGGTCAGCCCGTACCGCCAATAATAAGGTAGGGGTATGGGTTTAGAACTCAATGGCCCGTTAAGAGGCGGGCCTACATGGGCTAGCCCACTCGGGCCACGGGCTTTGGCGGGGCGGGGCGGGCTGGGGGTGGGTTGGACCGTTGCATGGAGAAAATGATAGATTGGGTGATGATGCTGTGACTCATAATTAATGTGTTTTTTTTTTCTTTTCTATTTTGTTAGTAATTTAAGATTGTTTTGGCTTTATGAACTTGTTAGGTTATTTTGTTATAGATTTTTTTGATGAAAACTAATTAGAACTTATTACGCAACTAATCATTATGGCTGTTGGTTTATGAATTTAAATTTTGGATGAGTAGATTAAATCTTATTTATTCTTTTTGTGTTTCCTTTATATTTTTTTGACATCTCTTAAAAAAAATATTCTGGACTTTCATGTTTAGAGAGTATAAGAGATATTTTATTCAATTCTGCATTCAAATATGAAGAAGAAAAAAAAAAGGGAGGGGGGGAAGATTAACGGGCTAGCCCGCCCAACCCGCGGCCCAAGGTGGGGTGGGTTAGGGTTGGGGTTTTCTCGGCCCGCCATAATGTTGGGTTGGCCCGCCCTGCCCCGCCAAATAGTGGGTTATGACGGGTTATAGGCTGGCCCGCCCCGCCAACCCATTTTGACAGCTCTAGGCAGACGGGCGAACCCAAGTCCAAGAGCCCGCGTGAGCTTTGTTTACACAAAGCCCACAACACTCTCTGGCCCACTAGATGTACATTAAAGAAATGTAATCATTTTTAAACTCCCTTCCACATTAACTAACATTCAATGTGTGATAAACGATAAAGTATAAAAGCAACCATTCAACTTCCAAACATCATTTCTCACTCACCAATAATTGGATTTGAGAAATTCAAAATGCTACGATCATCTGCACGACACGTAGATCGAGCTTATACAATTCATTAAAATGAATTTTCGTTGTACCATTAAATTGATTAAATACAATTTACAACATTTATTGCTTTTAATTAGTTTTAATTCTTGCTTGCTAGTTAATTTAGAATAATTCAATCAAAACAAACAAACCCCCCAAACTTGTATGATGAATTGTGATCTTGAATATGTTGGTTGATTGTGATATTGACATTGATGAAGTTTGTTGGCTAGATCTTATGGGTCTAGAACCTAGAATAGTTGTGAACCATCAATTGGGTTTTCCCAAGAGATCGTGGAGACGATTCGAAGCTCTAGAACCCTTATTTTCTTAAACTTTTCAAAACATTTAATTTTTATTGTTCTTCGTTCAAACCAACTCCTTGATTTTAAGTGTTTAGATTATTTATTTTTATTATTTTCTTATTCATGAAAACAAACACAAGATGAACTTCCGAATCTAGCTTTCCTTTGAGATCCACACAAGTCAACTTACCCACCTACAAGTGATCATGTACTCTTGCGGGCGAACTTTTTAAAATTGACAACTTTAAATAAAAATAGGTGCATAAAAGTTCGGATCAATGATCAATATTTTATAAAATCTCATACTCTAAATCTTAATATTTCGAGAGAATGTGTTTTTCAATCAGTGATCGGGAGAGTTTTATATCTTTTAAATTTGTGTTAGTTTTTTTTTTAAGGTTAAAAATAATTTTGATCATCCTTGAAAAATACTCTTTTTTCTAGAATCTTCACTAACATCCATCGAATCTCTAAAAAAAATCGAAGAAATTTATGATCAATATTTTATAAAAATTTTAGTATTTTATAAAATTTTATACTCTGGGTGATCTGCTTATTAATATTATTTAGTTTATATGCTCATTAATATTTCAATATATATAATTTTATTTTTATGTTGGAATAGGAGAGAGAAAACAAAAAAGTTTGAGTTTTGAATCACATAATTTTATTTAGTTTGTTTGCTAATAAAGTTTGAGTTTTGAATCAAGTTAGATATGATTTGGTTATTCATTTAACTTTATCGACTTTTCGAGTAGATCTCAAGTCAAAAGTTATTTTTTATAATTATTAAACTTTTCATTTAACTTCTTACAAAAATCATTTTTATTTATCAAAATGTCCATGTTGATTTGCCAAGGAATAAAGAACTCGAGCTGAGCTTTAATTAATCTGAAAAACATAAAGAAAAGTATAAAACATATAAAAGAAATTTAAAATATTTATAAAATTTATTAAAAAATCTAAATATTATTTAAAATATGTTGAAAAGACCAAAAAACATAAACATGAGAATAATAAATTTATTTCAAATCTATGATACTTTTGTTTTACAGTTTTATGTGGTGAATAGGAGAGAGTGGAAAGAAATTCACTCAAGATGGGAAAAAAAATAAAAAAGAAAGAAAAATAGCAGACACAAATATGAAGAAAAATCAGTCAGAGAAATACATGAAATCACATATGTACGTTTAATTAGTAATATAGGTGACTAATACTAAATAGTTAAGATAAAAAATAAGTACATTCTAAATATTGTTTACATATATATAATTAAGTAATAAACTTGAATTCTTAAAAAATATATATAGAATAATATTATAAGTTAAAAAAATCATAAATCAAGTTAAATAAATATAAAAATAATTATTTAGTCAAGCATACTTACATTAAAATGAAAATCTTTACATAAATATAAAATATTATAAAATAAATCTCAAAATACTTTAAAATTATATTAAAAATCTAATTAAGTGTGATTAACTTCAAAATTACAGCAAGGTTTTATATTTTATTTATGTGATTTTCAATTACTTATATGTTTTTTTTTATTTTATATTTTAAATAATAATTTAGAAGTTTTGAAAATTACAACAAGTTTTATAAATACTTTAGAATAATAATATAAGTCTTTAAAAAACATAAAGTCATTTAAAACACATAGAAAATAAATATTTAATCATGAATAGTTTCTTAGTATAGTTAGAAAATTAAAAAATATCATAAATATTATAAAGAACTATAATATAAATCTTAAAGTACTTTAAAACTTGAAAACAAATATAATAAGTTTGATTAATGTCTAAATAATTATTACAAAAATATGTAAAAAGAAATGAAATGAATGAATGTTAAAAAAAAACTATTAACTAAACAAAAAGAAAAAATATTAAAAAAATTAGATGTCGAGGCAAAAATTAATTGAGGGCTTTTTAAATAAATAACAAAATATTATAATATAATACTAATTACAGCTCAAAAGTTGAAATAAGGCAAATTATTAATAAACTATCATTTAAATTTATATATTTATTTAATAAATATTAAAGCAAAAAGTTTAATAGTATTATAGAATAATAATACAAGTCATTATAGAGTAGGTTAAATGAATGTAAAGACAAATATTTAATTATGAACCATTAGTTAATATATTAATAATAAAAAGTAACAAAGATTTTACAAAGTATTATAAATAAAATTTCAAATGCTTTTAAATTAGATAGAAATATAACAAAGTATGATTAATTTTCAAGATATTTATAAAATTGTATATTTTACTCTTATATGATTTTATAATTCCCTTCTCTATTACTTTATGTAATTTTATAATAATTTTTCATGTTATATATTTTTAATAAATATTTAGAAGTTTTAAATATTCTATCACTAATTTAAGAATCATACAAATTTATTTTATATGTTTTTTTTATGACTTTTTAATTTTCAAATTTGTTGAATATGTGTTTATAAGATAATTATAAATCTTTATTTATTTTATATTTTAGTAATAAAAATGTTATTAATAATATTATTATTATTCGTGCCCTATTTAGAAAACATACTCCAAATATTATACAAAAGAGTCGAACTCACGATTTAATAGTTTGAATATCTCAGGCAACCTAATGGTCTCCAAAAGAGGCGGTTCATAAGAAATATCACTTCTAAAAACTTGGGGCAAAAATATTCTCATTAGAACAAGTGGTTCTTAAAAAACAGCTTCTAAGAATAATTATTTTATATTTTTAATAAATTTCTAAAATTTTAATTTGTAAGTCTATTTTAATCAAGAAAAAAGCTAATTATGAAAAAATTTATAAGTTGTATTTATAATAAAATTTAAAATAGTTTATTTTTAAATTTTCAAATATTCCATATAGGTAAATCACAAGTTATTTGCAATAATCTAAGTGTGTAACTAAGTGTTAGTTATGAATTCAATTGAAACATAATATAAAATTGTGTAAGAATAAGTAATAATATTGATTAAACACGGTTACAATACTACACGGGTTGTGAATATGACATTTATTGAATTTTTCAAAGTATGTAACTAATAATTATTAACGAATTTACTCTAAACTTAAAAATGTTGAATAATTTAATAATAGTAATTAATTAATAGAAATTAGACACGAGTTGACAATATGGCATCTTTTAAAAAAAATTTAAGTGTGTAAATAAAACTATTAACGAATATAATCTAAACATTAAAATATAAAACTATTTAATAATTATAACAATTAATAAATAAATTAAACATGTACAAGTTACATGTTGAAAATACATTGTTTGAATATTTTATATAATATTTAAAACTCTGTAATTTAATAAATATTTTTTATATTTATATTTTAAATATTGAAGACACATTCTTTGAATTTTTTATATTATATTTAAAACTCTGTAATTTAATTTTTTTTTTATATTTTAATCACTATTTAATAAGAATGGAATAATACTATAGCAGTTCAAATTGAGTCCCAACTCTTTCTTGAAGCCAAATGCGTTTCATTTGTGCGGCCTGAATCGAGAGATAGATAGATAGAGAGAGAGGAGTTTAAGCAAAGAGTCAATACATGTCCAATTCGTCGCCTTCCCCACAACCCGAGCAACAAGAATAGACCAACTATGAACCCGATGCCGTATTTGAAGCCTCTCTGTCTCTAAAACAAGAAACCCTAAATTAGACTGACCCGCCACCACCAAAATTCGACCCGCCGCCGCCCCCTCTAGATCCGGAGTACAACAGCCCCGACGAAGAAGACGAGATGACGAAGAGGGCGGAGAAATCGATGAAGGGCAGGAGCAAGAAACCCCATAAATCTCATTGGACGCGTCTATCCACATGGTCCCGCCAATCACCCCCCATCACGTGTCCGATCGTGACGTCACCATCCCGTCACCCTCCCCCGACCCAAACACCAGGGGGAGGTCCGTCGAAATACAAAAGAAAGGCAAGGGAAAAGGTAAGCCTAATACCAAGAAACATCAAGATTCATTCAACCCCAATAGTCCAACGCAATCTGAAGCCCCTAGTTCTAGTCGATACGGATAGAGAGATCCTCAGAATCTCCGATCTCACCCTCAGAACGGCGTTCATGGCCCGTTCAGGAGCTGCACGCGCGAGGTATATTTGGTTCGTGTATTTTTATTTGCTGGAGTCGCTCGATATGAAGGAACTGCCAGGTGTCGTGCCCGATGAACTATGGCCGCGGTGGTGGCGGCAGGAGATACTGAGACGGATGAGGTTTTGTTTCTCCTTTCGGTTAGTATGATCCATTTTGAAACTGGATAATTGTTTAGCTTTGGTTTAAAATTATGTCTTATGTTACTTTTACGCCAATTCGATTTTGGAAATTTTGAGACTACTTATTGTTTTTTTTTTTTATTCGGTTTTACTGTCTATGCCTAGGGATTTTCACATTGCAGAAGAAGAAGATATCGTTTATTATGCTTGTTTCATAGGTAAGCTTAACTTAATTTTTCATTTTTAAACTTAGTTTGCTATTTTTCCATTGAATGCAACCACGATCCGTGAAACGTAAGTGCAGTTTCTGCTTTTCTTTTTACTGTTTACCTTTTCATTTTTGTTCTTCAACCTGGACTGCGGATAATTAGTTTTCCTGTACTAGTGTAAAGATTGTCAATGGATTTGGAGATGATGTGGTAATCGAATTAAATCCATGATTCAAAGGGGAGGTATTGTGGAAAAAGTTGTACTTGAGGTGGCTGATCCTGCTAATTAATCGGTACTGACATCTCGATCCTAACTCAAATTCTTATAATCTCGCCTTTTTTGTTTTATACTAGCGATCTTTATATTGCAGGGGGAGAAGGTTCTTTTGTGTTTTATATATCGTGAACCGGAGGATGATCAAGTTGGGAAAGTACAGTCACTTACTAATTATTCAACTATGCCAGATGAAATTCATCTCAAGTTATGATGACTTGAATGCAAATTAAATATTGGCATACCTAATAATATTGTATTTCGGTTGGATAAGATTTGTACAACCATAATTTACAATAATAAATTAACTCTAATCGTCATGCTTTTGGATTGTCTCAAAATTTATTTCTAGTGGCAAACGTTAGATGCACTAAAAATTCAGATGTCGAGGCACTGTCATATGAGCTTGATTGGTGAAAAAAATTAATTAATTTTATTCTGTAAAGAAGAAATGAATAGGTTGGCTAATTATGATCTTAATTTTCTATTTAGGTTGTCCGATTTTTATTGCATGAAGAATGAATTGGTTAATCATGATGTACTTGTTGAATTTACAAGCCTCAGATAATTTAATTCCTACTTATATTTAAAGTTTGTAGCTTTTTGGTCCTTTATATACCTTCTTCCTATAAGTAGAGAATATTTATCAAAGAAAAATGAAAATCATCTCCGCTGGGTTAACATATTTCCCAGCATTGAACTATTAAATTATCAACACATTATCCACCCAATATAGCATTTTAGTTTTACTGTTAAATTGATCGTTATTTTTATGGCTATGAAATGATTTAGCTTGCATGTCCAAAGATGGTTATTTCTTTCTATCTGGATATTTGAATTTGCTAACTTTGTATTTTTATGTGTGCTTCTGCTGCAGAGACAATTGCATACGACTGTGTTTTCGAGACTGAAATGAAGGTCAAATCGTTTAAGGAAAGAAAATTAAAGTTGAATGGTGATTGGAAATGGTTAGTCAAGGAATTTACATCTTACTTTGAAGTTTCGGATCCATACACGAAGCTAAGGTACCATGTATGTTTGTTGGATGAATGAATATTTTTTAGCACTATTGCTCATTTAGGTTTATTTACTTAACTGTTAATTTCTTTTTCAGAAAGTCAAGTGACTGAGTGAAGAATGAAGTCGATGATTTGAAAAATCAACTGAGTCAGCAAGGCGAGTGCATCAACAAGCTTATGGCCTTCATGAGAGCAAATGAGTCTGCTTCGATTGGAATAATGCCTGATCAAATATATTCCTCGTAAGTCGGAATTTCCAATTTCAATATTTTCAACTTTGTATAGTATTTCTTTGATGATTTGATTATAAACTAATTTAGATTTATAAAATTGAAATCTGCAGGTATTCTGTCAGATCCCACTTTTGTCTTTTACTGACATGGGGAACAAGTCAGGCTCAAGTCTTGACATATGGTTTAACTCTTTTGGTTTATTTTAAGTTTCCAGGTCCTTGTTTTGAATGTTCAAGTACATTAATTCTAGTTGTCTGATTTGGTATGTGTTCTGGATATTTCAAAGTAATATTTTAGCTAGTTGTTAGTGTTTTGGTATATGTTCTGAATGGTCGAAGAAGTATTTTGGAATATTCTTATCATTCTATTGTAATGATAAATGCTTCTTTGCTTTCATTTTTATCTTTATAATATTTTCAATTACAAAAATAATGACAAATTAATGCACATATTCAGGACAATTTATGTCATCATGAAAGTAAATAATCAAATCGTGTTCACTCAATTATTACAACTTTAAGCGTCACATAAGTATTTCAAATTTGTCACTTTAATAAATCATGACAACTTGTTTCAGCACATAATACTTTGAACTTGTCACTTAAACGAAATCATTTTGATGATTGGCTTGTCACCATATATAAACTCATCTAATGACAAAGGATTTATCACCATATGTACCCCTTAAATCATCATTGAACATATATCTTTTTATGATGATTATAATGTTCGTCATATATTGCTAGTTTTTTCGTGATAAAATATTTCATCACCTTTCATAGTAAATGGTGACACATTGATTTGTCATTGTAAATATAGATGTTCAGTGACAGTTAATATTGCGTCACTATAAATCAAGTCTATCGTGACGAATTACATTATATTTGACAAATATTTAATACATATTATGACAATATGAGCGTCATTATAACTCAATAAATATTGTCACTGTAGTTATGTTTGTCACGGAAAGTCAAATGTTTTGATGACAAATTAAGTGTTCATCATTGAAAATGGTAACATACGGTAACAATACAGATCTTTTGATGACAATTTTTCAATCACTTGCGTGATGAATTCAGCATCACCAAATAGTATAACCTATGATGAAAATTTACATTAGCGTCATCAAAACCGAACATTTAGTGACGCGCTTGAAAAAACTTTCACTTTCACCTAATATGACAGTCATACCATGACAACCTCTGTGACGCTCAGAATTTATCATCGATTATTTTCAGTGATGAAAAAATAGACTTTAAATGACGAAATGTATCATCATCGAACATCAAATTTCATGTAGTGATTATTGCAGATCTCGATGAAAGAAGTACAAGAAAGCGTCAGATAAACTTCAAATAAAGGTTTAGGTATTTTTGTTTATCTACTAACTGTTCTAAAACTCGAGAGTCATTGTACCTTTCCAAAACAGAGCCCAAGCATGTGGAGGATGCTCTTAAGGATGAGTTTTGGATAAAGGCAATGCAATAGGAGTTGGACCAATTTGCCAAGAACGATATTTGAGATTTAGTTCCTCGTCCAGAAAACTCACATGTAACAGTAACGAAGTGGATCTTTAAAAATAAAATGGACGAGGCAGATAATATTGTGAGGAACAAGGCTCGTTTGGTTGCTCAA
Source organism: Phtheirospermum japonicum (assembly GCA_014905375.1). Classification (NCBI taxonomy): domain Eukaryota; kingdom Viridiplantae; phylum Streptophyta; class Magnoliopsida; order Lamiales; family Orobanchaceae; genus Phtheirospermum; species Phtheirospermum japonicum. The sequence goes on along the minus strand of BMAC01000394.1, from coordinate 223,279 downwards.
GGGTACACTCAAATTGAGGGTATCGATTTTGATGAGACTTTTGCTCCTGTTGATCGCATTAAATCTGTAAGACTTTTACTTGTTGTTACTAATCATATGAAAATATATCTACATCAAATGGACACAAAGAGTGCTTTTCTTAATGGAGTTTTAAGTGAAGAAGTGTTTGTAGAGCAACCTAAAGGGTTTGTAGATCCTCACAAACTAGACTTTGTTTTAAAACTGAAAAAGGGTTATATATGGTTTAAAACAAGCTCCTAGAGCTTGGTATGAAAGGTTGACTCAACACTTGCTCTTTTTAAATTTTAGACGAGGGGAAGTTGACAAAACCTTATTTCTTCTTAGATCAAATAAGCACATCTTGATTGTCCAGATTTATGTAGATGATATAATTTTTGGATCTACTAATGAGCAGATGGTGAAAGATTTTATAACTCGAATGTCTGACAGATGAGCATGGAAGGTAATATCTCTTACTTTCTTGGTATGCAAATTAAATAGTTGGATGACGGTATTTTTCTCTCTCATACCAAATATGCTAAGAATCTTGTTAATAAATTTGGTTTAGAGAATGAAATGCATAAGAAAACACCGTTAGGAAAAACAATGATACTGTCAAGAGATGATGTTGGTAATGGTGTTGATAACACCATATATAGGAGCATGACAGGAAGTCTTTTGTACTTAACAGTGAGTAGGCCTGATATCATGTATAGTGTGTGTCTATGTGCTAAATTTCAGTCAAACCCTAAAGAGTCACACTTAAAAGCTGTTAAACGAATCATTAGTTATATAGCTTGTTAAGCTGAATTGGGGTATTCTAAGAAACTTGTACTGAACTCGTGAGTTATACTAACTCGAACTGGGCTGGGGATGTTGTGGATAGAAAGAGTACTACAGGGGGTTGTTTTTTCTTGGGTAATAATCTTATCTCATGGTATAAAAAAAAACAAAATTGCATTTCTCTTTCTACAGCTGAAGTCGACTATATTGCAGCTGGAAGTGCTTGTACACAGTTGTTATGGATAAACCAAATGATATAGGACTACGGTCTACATAGTATAATATTAAATGTGCTATGTGATAATTCCAGTGCCATTGATATCTCGAAACTACCAGTCCAGCACTCACGAATCAAACACATTGACATAAGGTACCACTTTATTCGTGACTTGGTTGAGAGAAAGATTGTTAGTCTTGATCATATAGGGACAGATAATCATCTAGCTGACATCTTCACAAATGCATTAGATTTAGAGACCTTTTCTCGTTTGAGAAGAGATCTCGGAATGTGCATTGTCTAAGTCCGTGTTATTTTTGATGTTATGACACCAAAACTGTCATCGGTCATAACATTTGTATATTTTTGCATGCATTTTTATTTTCTTTTTCATACATAGTCTGAATGCATTGGGTCTGGTTGAAAGTGCAATAAGGTCATGTGTTGTAATAAAACTGGTGACAAAAAAACTAACCTCTTCAAATAGGTGATTGTGGAACTTTCCCGCAGAAACTGGTTTTCTCCCGAGTCCAAAAACAAGAGGTGTTAATAGCAATTGCTGAGGATAAGCTATTTCTCTTCAAATCTATAAAAAAAAATGAAGAAAATCTGAATTAAAAAGGATCCAATCTTTAAATTTCACCTCATTGAGTGATTTTGACGTAGTCATTAACTTGGGTTAAGGGGTCTGTTTTCATTGACTTCACCGAAGCAATATTGGTTATAATGTCATCAGTCATGAAAAGCACCACTGATCAAGTCACTAAAATCATAAATTGTATTATTAGCCTTTAAAGGTCATGATTTTTAGGCATCAATTAGGACATTCATACTTTGAGAAGATGCCTTTTTGTTGTGTGTTTTGTTGCTTGTGCTTGTGTCTTTCCTGAATTCTCTTAATCTTGTTTTGAATCTTGCTAACCAAGTATTTCAGTCGTGTTATAATCGGACGGTTAGACAGATAATAAAGGGATTAATTTGGTAAGTGAAAAATTACTTTGCAAAATATTCATTCTACTTTGGTGATGGATTAAATAATCCATCTCTATTTTTGATTGATTTTGTAGTAGAGACGTGTGATTTTTATTTCCAAATTAATGAGATAGTGGTTAAGTGGATTTGGATCATGTGTCCTAGATTAAGGGAGAGTGGGTGTTTGTTTTGGGAAGGAAAGAGGATAATGTTTGGGCTTAAAACTTGATTTTTGGGTAAATAAGGGAGTATTTTTTTTATTATTTGCCTTCTTTTTCTCTCTCCTGGCAACGGTCATTTTTTTGGTATAAAAGATCGCTTTTTTTACCGTTTGCTCTATTTCTCCAAAATTCACCTGCAAAATTGAACTCTCTTACTCGCACGGCGTCTCTCTCTCTCTCGATTGTTGTTTGGTTTTCGTGTCTTTTCTTTAAAATTCTTGCAGTATGTCAAACCCACCATCTCCGTCCCATGTTCCTGAACTACCGGCGGGCGTGGTCCATCCCGGCGAAAAGATTCTGTTGAACCTCCCAAGATTCGGTGGCCTGGACATCCGCAAAGAAATTGGTGTCTACTTCCACGCCGCCGCCGCTCGATGTTTAGGATATTGTTCCTGCTCTAGCCCCTTTCAACGTTGTTCCAGAGGTACAGGTTTTTCCAGGACAGCATGGCAACAAAACCGATGCTGATAACCCTCAAGACTTACCATTCATCGCTGCCACCTTTGGCCAAGTTGGTAATCCAACCTTGAAGAGGTCACGTAGGCTGCGAAATATACCCCCGGGAGAAGTTCCGGTGGCTGTTCCAAAAAGTCAAGGTGGTCCTCGTCGGCATGTGCTAATTGAGAACATAAATCTGGCCGAGAATGTGACGGTGGAAACTGATTCTGATGGGGATGAGTATGTGCCATTGGTACCAGTTGCTGCGCTGACGACCTCCTCTGCTCCCTGATTGGCAAAAATGGCAACTCCTCATCGGAAGCAAACCATGAGTTTAGCTGAGAAGAAGAACCCGCCAGCTTCCGTGAAGGTGTCCCCATCGTCTACTGCTACTAGCTATTCGAGTCCCCCCTATGAAATTGTTGATTTCTTCAATGGAGAGGTTACAAGTTCCTCCAGTCCGTTGACTGCTGATCCTCCTCTCACTCCAGTTAATTTGTCTCAACCAGCGCCTGAGCCTGATCTCTTCAATTACTCGCCTGACTCTAATGATGCGTTTCCCCTTGGCGATCACTTGTCTTCCATCATAAGAGAAAGGAAAAAGAACAAAGATGCCAAGAAAGCTGATGAAAGTTTGAAAGTTGTTTCTCCTATCCAAACTCCATTTGAGGCTGCTCCGCCCACCAATTCTGGTTCTGGTGATGTGTCACCAAAACCAACATCCCCTACAACTTATTTTGCTTCTTCTTCTAGCTCTGGTTTTGTTGGTGTTGCTGCCCCTGAACGTGCATCGCCCTCATCTGACCAGTTGTCTGATGATTTTGATGAAGATGAAGTTCATGGCGTTGAAATCGAGGACATGGTTCCTGTGTCACCAAAGTTCTTGACTATGGAAGCGGAAGTTATTTGACGGCTATCAAACTAGAGGGATGATTGCTGAGTGCCGAGTCTCAGTTGAGATCTTCAAAGAGCAGAACTTGACTGCCTTCTTCAAACATCGAGGTATGTATTCGACCATTACTACTGCTATGCCGTTTATGCATGATGTCATCCTTGAGTTCTACGTAAATTTATTACCGTCTATTGTTGATTCCAAGTCTTTGAATTATGGGAAAGTGTTTGTGCATGAGAAGGTTTATTCTTTTACTACTGTCTTGGTTAATGAGATGTTTGGGACTGAGTCATATCATGGAGACTCAACTGTGGATGACATGGATGAGGTCATCAATTTTTTATCTGGTGGGCTGACGAAGAATGGCGTGAGCAATTACCCTGCACGCGTCTCTCCTCACTCTATTCTATTTTGCATAAGGTGGGGGTTTTCAGCTGGGTCCCTATCAAAAATGCGACGGTGGTCACTCGTCCTCAGGTGGTGTTTTTATACAAACTTGGTCGCGGTATCAAATTCAACTTTAGCCAGCATGTCTTTGAGGCCATCACTAGTTTTTCGACGACCAAGGTTGCGTCTTCTCTTTGTTTTCCGTCTCTTATCTATAGCCTGTTGGAGAATAAAGGTTTATGTCCTGCCTTCGACGACGTGCTCACTGGGGAGGCCGATTGGTTCTCTTTGCGTGGTCAGCACTTGAATAGGGCACGCATCATTGATCTTCCCTGGATTGCGCCTCCTAGAACTGTCGAGAATTCTGGTAACGGTTCTGGTGTTCCTAACACCGGTTCCAACATGGTGCAGTTTTCCACTCCAGTTGTTCGGGTACAGTTAGCTTTGATTGATAATCAAATTGCCCAGCTGCAAGCGCTTCGAGGATCTTTGTTAGAGGCCCTTTTGCATTCTGTACAAAAAGGGGGAGATGCTGGAGATGACGACGCTGATGGTGAAGATGACGTTGATGGTGAAGCTGCCAAGGTGTTCGCCAGCTTAGCCAAGGATAAAATAAGAGGATTCGGTCCAGAAATAAGACGTTGAAGAAAATGAAGAAGCTGCTGAGGATGAGCAAGGCTCGGGGTGAAGGAACATCGAATTCTCATCGTCGGTCCAAGAGGCTTTGCAGTCAATGAGTTCCTATGCCTTTGCCTTATTTTTTGTTTTGATTAGTGGCTGAAAAACAATGTTTGTTTTAATATTTGTTTGATGTTGGGTTGTTTTTTATTAAATAGTTTTCATTTATTTAGGGGGAGTTGTTTAACTTAGGGGGAGTTTCGAGTGTTAGTCTTTGAGTTTATTACGTCGTAGATGTTTTGTCCAGAAAGGCAAAAGGGGGAGATTGTTGAGAATTTTATTCTTGGCAATTTTTTCTTTTTTAGTTGTTTACCTTTCTTGGGCACAAAAGAAATTAAGACTCTAGATTTTATTTCCTAAATTGTGTCTAGGACTTTATTTAGTTTCTTAGATTATATTTAGGACTTGGTTTAATTATTTACCAAGTATAGGACTCTTCTATTTAAGACAAGGAGGAGACACATGAGAAGGGGACTCACGGACGGATTTTACGAAGCAAGAACGACGCAATCATCAAGGAAGAACAAAAGAAAGTTACATACTTGAAGACATTGTCCAAGATCAAGAAGTTCTTCGAAGTTGAGTAACCAACGAAGAAAATCATCCTTCACGGAGACAAGTATTTTTAGTATCATAGTGTTTGATACTTTAGTTTTTCATATATTACTTTATATCTTTTATGTATGATCTTGAAAAAAGAAAAGTAATATAGTTTTCGGGTTCGTAAAGTTCACAAGTACTTTTACCTGTGAACGGAATATAAATTGTTGTGTTTATCGTTTATATTTCTGCTGCTTATTTTTGTTAAACTCTGGTTGATGTTAGTTTCGGTGATTGTAACACCGAAAGCAACATCATTAAATGATACTTATTTTCATTAACCATAGACCTACAAATTAACAAAAATAAATTATTTTCATTAATTATTCTTTTAAGAATTAAAAGGTTAATTTTTGAAAATCATAATATATATATATATATATATATATATATATATATATATATATATATATATATAAATTTAATTATCTCGAAATTGAATCAACACACAAAATTGGTAAATCTATATGCTTTAAATTCATGTGATGAATATTAGCATGATTTATTTAGGGATGATCATGAGCCTTTGACTAATGTGATTGTATGATTTTTATCTTTGGGTTTTTAGGGCCTACGAGCCCCCTATTATTTGTAAGAAATTTTAAATTTGGCATCGAGAGTTTGCTAGGTAGTAAGGTTTTCTAATTTTAATTGGAGGACATTCGATGCCAAAGGCCCAAGTCTGTGTGGGTAATTTTACAAGTTGTAATAGAATAGATGATTTAAGGCCCTGCTTATATGGGTTATATATAAAAATATAGTAAAAGTAGTTGAATTTATTTTATCCCTTAGATTGGCCTAGACATATTTATGGCTTAAATGGGTTTGCATATGCTGGCCATGATCATCCCACCATTTTTTTTGCATAGGATGCATGTTAGATTTATTAATGTTTTATGCTTGCACTTCATATAATGAATATTGTATTAATAAAAACCCACCTAGTAATTTAGGTTGATGAGGTCTTTCAAAGAAAACCCCAAGTTTTCGAAATAAAGAGATCAGCAGAATGATTATTCGCTTCAAGATGATGACTCGAGAAAGAATCCCAAAGCTTATTACACACTCAATAAAAGTTTAAAAATTATTTTGTGTGAATAGGTTAAGACTCTTAAGTTTCCAGATGGGTATGCTTCAAATTTGGGATGCTGCGTCAATATGAAAGAATTGAGATTGTATGGGATGAAGAGTCATTATTGTCATGTGTTTATGCAACGATTAATTCCAATTGCTTTTCGAGACTACTCAACAATCCAGTTTGGAAAGCTCTAACAGAGTTGGGTTTGTTCTTCAAAGACCTGAGTGTAAGAGTTATCGAAACTTGTGAATAGCTCGTTTGGAAAGAAATATTCATCTATCTTGTGCCAACTTGAGAAGATCTTCCCCCCGAGTTTTTTCGACTCAATGGAGCATTTGTCGATCCACTTACCATATGAGACAAGAATTGCTAGTCCAGTGCAATATAGGTGGATGTATCCTTTCGAAAGATATCTTCGTAAACTTAAAAATGGTGTGAGGAACAAATCAAGTGTCGAGGGCTCAATAACAAATTCTTATCTAATTGAAGAGGCATCAACTTTTAGTTTGTACTACTTTGAATATCAAGTCTCCACTAGAAGAAAAAACTTGAAGCGTAATGAAGATGTTCAGAATGATGGAGATGACAATGATGAGATTCCATCAGTATTCAAAAATTATGGTGAACCCTTCTCATCCGTAGCAGGACAAAAATGGTTGTCAGATCAAGAGTTTGATGCGGTGAGAAAATACATATTACTAAATTGTGAGGAACTCGAGGATTTTAGCAGGTATAATTGATTATAACAATATTTTACGTATTACTTGATGTAATTGATTATAACAATATTTTAATTCGTTAAATATGCAGCCTTTTCACGGAGGGCATTAAACGCCAACAACAGAACGTTTCAGATGAAGAATTAAATGGAAAATTAGAAAACGGCCATTTGGTTTGAAAACTACGTGAGTCAAATTTTATGAGGTTTATTTATATACATATTTGTATTTAGATAATGTAACATTACGTCATATATTATAGGTCCAATATCCCTTGAATAATGTAACCAATGATTACACTAGCGTTCGGTCCATTACGTTGTGTGACTACATTTAATGGTTGGAAGATAAATGGATATAGATTTCACACGATTGCATACGAATCAGAACGATCTACATCAAGCATTGGGGTCTGTATAAAAGGATCAACTTATGGAGAAGATGAATATGATTATTCCGGTCATTTGGCAGATATTGTTAAACTTGAATATTCAGGGTCTGTAAGCACACTCTTGTTCAAATAGAGTGGTTTGATCCAACTCCAACAGGCACGAGAGTGCACTCTCAATATAAGCTTGTCAACATTAAGCATACATGTATATTCAATCATAACGAGCCATCCGTACTTGCGGCCCAAGCTACTAAAATTTATTATTGTCCATATCCGAGTTTGAGACGAGACATGGTCGACTGGTTGGCAGCTTGTAAGATTAAGGCAAGATCAATAATAGATTTCATAGAAGAGCGAATGCCTGAACAATCGTTTCAAGAGGATGTTGCTGAAACGCATGGTGCAATCCAATAGGAGGATGTTTATTTCCAACTTAATGATCCACTTGATGATGACATCGACGAACTTGTCGATGATGCCGACGCCAAACTTTTCGTCAATGATGTCGATGCCAAACTTGTCAATGATACGAAAAATGAGTTTATAAGCGAAGAAGAGACAAACGACGATGATTAGTTTGTAATTTGTGTCAATTAAGGTTATAACGTTATATAATTAATTAAAATTTAAAAAAATAATATAGTTTTTTTAAATTTAATTATTTTAATTTAATTTCAACAATGTGTTCGAGGTCGTTTAGATGTTTAGAGCGAGGGGGAAGAGTACTGCTAGAGCTGGTCATTCAGGATTAGCTGGTCGTTCAGGATGGATCTGGATGGACCGAATCCTCTGGAGATCGTACCGGACAGCCCTCCTATTTATGATGAGTCATGCAACTTTCCGAAGGAATCCTTGTTTATATCATCGGTCGGAGGTAGTTATTTGTATTTGATAGTTTTTGCTAATAAATATATCATTATGTATTGTAAGCAACTTCTAAAAAAATGTTCATTTTAATTTATATTTTTTTAGAATGCAGAGTAGCTCTTCAGACTTACCTGCGATTCTTAGACGGATCCATGAGCAAAAAAGAAAATTAAGTTTGGGCCTAAGCCTACGGATTTGAAGCCAAACGGAGGTACTCATAAGAAATCAACATTGGCTAAAGATGTGTGCTTATATTACAAAGAAAATGGACATTGGAAGAGAGACTATGAGAAGTGGAAAACATTATATGTTTCCATCTCCTCAGGTATATTTGTCATTGAGATAAATATGTTTATTAATAACTCTCACTGCTGGGTATTTGATACCGGATGTGGCTCACACATTTGTAATAATGTGCACGGGCTAAGTAAAAGCAGGATGGTTAGACCAGGGGAAGTTTGCCTGCGCATGGGAAATGGAGCAAAGGTTACTGTCGAGCGTGTAGGGACTTATAGATTAGATCTACCCTCGGGTTATAGACTTTATTTATATAATTGTTATTTTGTCCCATCGATTACCAAGAATATTATTTTCATTCCGATGTTAGACGTTGAAGGGTTTTCTTTCTAGTTATGTATGGAAATGCTCCGCTTGTGAATGGTTTATATGTTCTTGATTGTAGTCGTGACATTCTCAATGTGCAAAACAAATATATAAAGTTAAGTAATATGAATAATCCCACCTATTTATGGCATTGTAGGCTTGGTCACATAAATGAATCAAGAATCGCAAGGTTAAGGAAGTTAGACTATTTAACACCATTTGATTTTGATTTTTATGGACAAACCGAATCTTGTCTCAAAGGAAAAATGACCAACAAGACATTTTCTGGGAAAGGCAAACGAGCAAAATAGGTGCTTGAGCTGGTTTATACTGATGTATGCAGACCTTTTCCTACTCAAGCTGGAGGCGGTTATTCATACTTTATTACTTTTACGGATGACTTCTCTAGGTTTGGACATGTGTATCTTTTGAAGCACAGGTCAGAGGCTTTTGAGAAGTTTAAGGAGTATAAGCTAGAAGTAGAGAAACAAGTTGAAAAGAGTATTAAGACTCTTTGATAGAATCGAGGATGAGAATACCTGAGCAAAGATTTTACTTAAAACTTCATGGAGTCCAACCGCAATGGACGCCTCCTAGAACATCACAAATGAATGGTATTTCTGAAAGGAGAAATCAAACCTTATTAAATATGGTTAGATCCATGATGAGTTTCTCATATCTTCTGACATACTTATGGGGGTATGCTTTACTGAACTCAATCTATGTTCTGAATAGATTTCCATCGAAGTTAGTAGATAAGACTCCATATGAGTTATGGCATGGCAAGAAGCCATCACTTACGCACATGCAACCTGGGGTTGCCCCGCATATGTAAAGAAGATGCTTACTGACAAGTTGGAATCTAAAAGTGAGAAATGTTATTTTGTGGGGTATCCTAAAGAAACACGAGGATACTATTTCTATCATCCTGGAAAACATAAGGTCATTATTTCTAGGCAAGCGACTTTCCTTGAGGAAGACTATGTCTACAAGGAAAGAAGTCGAAATAAGGTAGAACTTGAAAAAATTCAAGAACCACAGAGTGATATGGAGGTTGAAAACTTGTCTAATGACGTAGACGAGAATTCAGTGGGAGCTTCTGGTTATTCCTATGGTGAAGATCTATCACTTAGAGGACAATCTTTAGCCAGTGGGAGCATTGATAGAATTGATGCAGTAGTGCAAAATTTATCATCACAACCGATGGAAGACCAAGCAATGGTTGCACAACTCCCTCCTCAGGAAGTTCATGTTGATAACACTTCTGAGGGATCTCAAAATGCTAGACCATCCAGCACAGAAGAACCTTCTCATGATCAGAACATTCAAATCACTCAAATGCATGATAACCAACTTCGTAAGTCTACTAGGATTCATCAGCGACCGGAAAGACTAAACCTCCTTGTAGAGGGTCAAGATTATGTGGAAATATCGGACGATGATGAACCTAGAACCTACACTGAGGCTATGTTAGACATTGACTCAAAGAGGTGGCATGAAGCCATGAAATCAGAAATGGACTCGATGTACACAAATCAAGTTTGGAACTTGGTTGACTTGCCAGTTGGGGTTAGGCTCATTGGATGCAAATGGGTCTTCAAGAAGAATATTTATGCAAATGGTAAGGTACAAACTTACAAGGATAGGTTGGTAGCAAAAGGTTATAGTCAACGATAAGGAATCGACTATGATGAAGCCTTTTCTCCAGTTGCAAAAATCAAGTCCATTACGATTTTACTTGCTATGGCTACATCCTATGATTACCATATTTGGAAGATGGATGATAAAACCGCTTTCCTCAATGGTGAACTGATCGAGGAAGTGTATATGATACAACCAGAGGGTTTTACATCTGAATCGAAACCCAAATTGGTATGCAAGCTACAAAAGTATGGGCTTAAACAAGCCTCTAGAAGTTGGAATATTTGTTTTGACAAAGCAATCAAATAGTTTGATTTTTTCGGAAACAAAGAAGATCCATGCATTTATAGTAAACGCACCGGAGGGAGTATTGGTTTTATTCTTATATATGTTGATGACATATTAATAATTGGAAATGATACCCTTGTCATGCAATCAGTAAAGGATTGGTTGTCCAGGGCCTTCACGATGAAGGACTTGCGTGAAGCCTGTTATATTCTTGGAATTAGGATCTACCGGAATAGACTTAATATAATATTGGGGCTTTCACAGTCCATGTACATAGATAAAGTGTTAAGACGATTCTCAATGGAAAATTCCAACAAGGGATATATTCCAATGAGTCATGGTATCTAGTTATCAAAGAAGGATGATCCTTCTACTGATAAGGAACTTGAGCGCATGAAAAGGATCCCGTACGCTTCAGCAATAGGATCCATCATGTATGTCATAATTTGCATAAGGCCAGATGTGGCATATGCACTTAGCATGACTGGCAGGTTTCAGCAAAATCCTGGGGAAGAACACTGGAGAGCAGTCAAGAGTATTCTTAAGTATCTTAGAAGAACTAAAGAATATTTCTTAGTCTATGGTGGACAAAAGGAACTGGAAGTTACTGCGTACACTGTTGCTAGTTTCCAAACAGACCATGATAACTACAAGTCATAATCTGGGTATGCATTCATTCTCAATGGTGGGGTAGTGTGTAACGCCCAAGTTTTTAATAGCGAAAACACAAGCGGAAGCAGTTATATTTTAATAAAAGTAATATGGGGAACGTTACTTTCAATAAACACCTTTGATTAATTTTTAAGATAAATAAATTATGAAAAATAATTTGTATGAAATAATATCACTTTAAAGAAAACAAATACATATAATATCATTTGAACATAATAAATATAATAATATGACATTTTGTAAATAGCTCTCGAATAAATCCAACATGTATAAAATACAACTATTTGATCATGTTTTGAAAATAGAAACATATAAACTTTAAATTATATTTTATTATCGTCGCCACCACCATGCTTACACTGCGCTTCACTTCACCTGAAAAATATTGTTTGATGAAAAGGGATGAGTACACAACGACTCAGTGGAGATACCGTTCATAATTAATTTCTCAATATAACATAGCATCATAGTAAAACATGGAAATAATTGTTCTGTGCAGTACGGTGGGCCATCCCAAGGATCCGTAGACCCCGGACCCATTAAGGTCCCTGACCAATAATTGTTCTGTGCAGTACGGTGGGCCATCCCAAGGATCCGTCGACCCCGAACCCTTTAAGGTCCCTGACCAATAATTGTTCTGTGCTGTCGCGCGACTCTATACATAGTCATTTGCCCGAAGGCCATAATTGTATAATTGTCATGTTATCACCATACACTATAACATATCGAGCAATTAATATGAACTTGAATTTAAAAAGGTTTTGAGTTAAATATCCCCACCTTTACACTGACGCTTGTGATCTTTGAAATATGCGAATGATCGTGTTTGCAAATCATGAGTCTCAAAATCAATGCTCCTACATGAAAATGTAATTTAACTTATTTTATGAAATAAGGATTTTAAAACTTAAAATAGGAATAATTGAAATAATTATTGGTCAAACCTTGAAGTCAAGTCAAAGGGGCTGTTTTTGTAAAGCTCATGAAGTTGAAGGGTGGAAAGGAGATAACTTGAAAGCTCTGTGGGCTGAAATGGTGTTTCTTGTAAGTTTGGGGGCTGAATTACAGTCTGGGTAAGCTGTGGGCTCAATCGAACGATCTGAAAATATTTGGGGTCAATTGGTAATTTTCTGAAAAAGGTTGTGTATAACACGGGAGAACCCAACCCATTAATCCTTCAGTCCCAATTTCTCCCCTTTCCTTCCCCGATTTCCCAATTTTAGAAATCCTTCGACTCCTTCCCGAATCATCGACGGCCCGGCATCTGGAAATCAGCGGCATCAAACAGCATCGGCGAATCGACGACTGGAAAAGATCTGGCAAGGCGGCAGACGGCGACGACCAATTGGCAGCGCGTTCGACGACGGTAAATCGGCAGCGGCGTTCGGCAAATCGGCGGTAGCAATCCGGCTACTGAACCATGGAGGCATCGATGGAGACATCTGGCAGCAATCGGTGAGGCAACGCTCCTCTCCACCTTCTCCGATGGCAGCGGTGTTGAGCGAACCAGGCGTCACAGTCGGTGGCAATGGAGACCGGCAGTGAAGGCGCCGACAATTCGGGCGGTGGTGTTCGGGTCCTGGCGGTGGCAACTTCTCCGTATCCGAAAGGGCACCGTCCCTGTTTCATCCACGGCGGTGGCGACAGCATGTCTGGAAGCGACGGCTATTAGCAGTGGTTTCGGACTGGATCGAAATCGGGCGGCGGCGATTTGAGATCGTGGGCCGCTGGTCACGATTTGAATCGGAGGGTGCTGGGTGGCTGCAAGGGTTTCCTCGCGACGCATCTCCCGATTGAATTCTGGTCGGTGGCTCTGGCGAAAATAATTAACGGTGATGGGTCATCGACTTAGCCCTAAAACGGACTGCGACTCCATGGCGTCTCGATGGCTAACTTGGGCAGAGCTGGTTCATCAACCTCCTTAAAATTGTTTGGTGGTCTCTGTGGTTGGTGGTTCGTGCCGGTGTGGTTGGTTAGGAATCGGCAGCCTATCCGGTTACGATGGCTGTTGGAAATTGGGTTTAAAATGCTTTGTTGTTTCTTTCAAAAATCCGAGATAACAAGATTGATTTTCCTAGTTGCGGTCGTGTACAAAAAGACGTGATTAAAAAGAGGTTCTGGTTAATAACTTAGGTTTAGGAGTTCTAATCTTCCAGGATTGTGTTCACTTGTTGAGAAATCGTAACCGACAGGGAACGTTGGGAGAAACATGGAATTCTGAGGCCTAATGCCATAATCTATCGGGTGTTCTCTTGTTGGGCCATTCATTAAATGAGCCCACAAATTTCAATTTAATTTCAATTTAAAAGTAAAGCCCAATAACTTAAATATAAACCTTTTGTTTATAAATAAATGCATGGGATTTTACTAATTGAGCTTAAAATATAAAAATATATACGTAATAAAAATTTGGGATGTTACATAGTGAGTTGGAATAGTTCCAAGCAAACTACTACCGCAGATTCGGTAATCGAAGCCGAGTACATTGCTGCATCAGAAGTAGCTAAAGAAGTTGTCTCAATAAATGAATTCTTAAGGAATTACAGGTAGTTCCTAGCATCAATATCGTTGTATTGTGACAACATTGGTGCTATTGCTCTAGCAAAGGAACTGAGATCCATGAACAGTAACAAGCATGTACTAAGATGCCACCACTTGATCAAGGAGATGAGAGAAATTAAAATAAGTGTGCTCAAAGTTATCATGTTCTGGGTAACATGATGAACACTTTGTAAACCTGAATATTGGATATATATGTGCTTGACTCTAGAAAAAGTGGAAGATTGAAAGTATGGATGTTCTAGAGACAATCAGATTTAATGATATTATACTTGATCACAATTATTATATATATCGTTATATATATATGACAATAAATTTATTGAATTATCTCAAAAGATCCCCTTTTTCCTCCCAAATTAGGGTTTGCTCTCAATTCATCTCCATCCCCTCGCTCCAGCAATCCCAAGTTCAAGACACACACACACACACACACACACACACACACACACATATATATATATATGTGTGTGTGTATGTATGTATGTATGTATGTATGTATGTATGTATGTGTGTGTGTGTGTGTAACACGAGCTGCAGTTTTTTTTTTTGTTTTTTTTTTTTTGAAACAAAACAAAAGGAAGGAGACACCTTTTTTTTAAAAGAAAGCTGCAGAGATGACCAGGAGAAAAAGAAAAAAAAATCTCTTTTCAAATTATTTTTCTCTCCACCTCTTTAATTAAGTCTTCAATTTTGTAGATGATAATTAATTGATAATTTTTCATCTATAATAATTAATATTCAATCAATTGTTGATTGTTGGATTAATTGTTATTCCTTTCAATTAATTTAAAAAATGGAATAATTCTACTAACGAAGAAATTCTCTAGTGTCACAACAAAAATGTGGACTCGATTAGAGTTTTGTAAGCCACATAGCCGGGAATTGATTCTCTCTCAATCGTCGCTTGAAGGAAATTGAATTTGCGAGGTATTAATTTATTTTCCCAAAGAATCAAGATTTGTATTCTATACATAATAATGAAAATGTCGATTGTTAAAACCACTACTAAAACCAACATGGTTAGTACTTATTTTGATATATGCTTGTTTTAATTAATTGTAAAATTTTAAATTTTGCTGCGTAGAACCCGTGTGGTAACAGTGAACCCAACATTTCCATCCGTCGGGCGGTCAATGAATCAAAGAGGCATCGACTGAAATTTTAGAATTTGGGGAAGAAAAGAAACGGGTTCATAAATTAGGGTTGAGATCCCTCTTTTGTATTTCTCAAGTTTTGGGGAAATTACAAATTTACCCCATCAAATTACAATCCTTTTCGATTTTGGCTCCAATAACCCAAAAACCCTAATCTAGCCCATCAACTATGCATTATTATTACAATTTAGTCCAGTCTTATTTATTTTATTATGTATCTTATATATATATATATATATATATATATATATAATATATATATATATATAATATATATATATATAAAATAAATATTTAATATTAATTATATATACTAATTAAGTATATTTTAAATTGATTAGGTGACGAGCAATTCAGGACTTAGGATTTTTTTTGACCACGTGCATTTGACTTGAGATTTCAAGATATTTACGAGGTAGGGACCACCGACTTACCTTGTATTAAACTCCAGTTCTCAATTATCGTGCTATGAATCTCATGTGTTCTTTAATGACATTCGACTTTACTACACTCAATGTTAAACTGCAGTTACAGTGTAAAAAAAATTCAACGTTAAACTGAAGTTCAGTATAAGAAAATTCAAAATGCTATCCATGCGAGTTCTATGATTTGACGTTTTATATGAGTTATGTGAGTACCTATTGCGTAAGTTGGGCTTATCCAAATTCAATGATATTTCTTCTCAGGTACAAATGAGGACTTCAAATGAAGGGTGATGAGAATTGAATGAAAACTAATAAAGTTTTTATTTTATGTTTTATATGTTAAATAAAAGCTAAACTCGATGCGAAGCTATACTAACTATTAATTTTAATTGATAGAGACTTGGTTTATTTTTCTTTTCATTTTCTGCTGCGTAAACTCAATTGCTCTTAAGATTTTAAAATTTTACTTTCTTTTCATAAAAACTTGACATTTATGTGATGCCAAGATTTCTTCATTTCATTAAAATATAAACCAATTTCATTTTAACGAAATCGGGCATTACATTTTTTTTTTGTATGTGTGTGTGAAAAGATAATATAGTTAGATACGAAATTTATTATGTTTAAGTTTATGTTGAAAGAGTTTTGATTTTGTAGACTAGTTTAACACCCATGTATTACAAGGGACTTATCAAATTATGAATATAAAAAATATTTTTGATGATTATAGAGTTTTAAATCTAAAAATAAAAAATTCAAAAGATGTATTCTCAACCCGTGCTTTGTACATGTCTAGTCTATTTATTAATTATTATAATTATTAATTAATTTTATATTTTAATGCTTATATTAAATCATTAATAATTTTATTTACATGCTTAGGAAAATCAAAGGATGTCACATTCTCAACCCGTGTCTAATCTATTTATTAATTATTATTATTATTAAATTATTTTATATTTTAATATTTAGATTAAATTCAATAATAATTATTAGTTACATACTTTAAAAAAAATCAAAAGATGTCATACTCTCACCCGTGTCGCATTGTATTAGTGTCTAATAAATAATTATTAATTATTATTATTATAATAATTATTATTATTATTATTATATAGTTTTATATTATTATATTTATATTAAATTCGTAATTAATATTTAGTAACATACTTTGATTATTGGAAATAACTCATCATTTACATATGTAAATATTTGAAATTCAAAAAATAAAATTATTTCAACTTTAATTATAAATACAATGTACTTGATTATTTTCATAATTATTTTTTTTGTAATTAAAATTATGGGAAAATTGTCAAATAGTCCTCCAAGTGGAGGTTCATTTTTCAATTAGTCCTACATACAATTTTTAGTCAAATATTCTAAAATTATAATATGCTTATAACACAATACCCTTATTATGAAAAAACTAATAAAACAAATAAATAATAATATCAATATTAATAATAATATACAGTGAATTGGGAATCAAGTGGTTGTCACCTTAACCTGCTGTCGCCGGCCACCGGGATTTTTTTCAGGTCATCGAAAAATACTTTTCGTCAAGTATTTTTTTTTTTTGCCTAAAAAATCTCTTATTATATGTCTAAATTTATTACTATATGTTCGTGGAGTCAGTGGAGTTTTTTTTTTCACCCATAAAATTTCTTACTATATGTTTGAATTTCTTATTATATGTCTGAATTTCATACTATATGTCCAAAAGTATTTTCGATCAACGAGAAATATTTATTACTTTATGTTCTTATTTAATATCCAAAAACTCATACTTGATAACCAAAAGTATTTACTTGATTGCAAAAGTTTCTTACTTGATGTGCAAATGTTGTTATGTATTTCTTACTTATTATACACAAATTCTTTTTTTTTCCCAAAAAAAAAAGAAAAAAAATACTTGCTCAATAACAAATTATTATTATGTATTTCTTATTTAATACAACTATATATATTACTTTATAGAGTATTTTTTATAAAAAAATATTTTCTCCCATATAATATTTGGGAATTGACCCTAAAATTATTTCACATGTAATTTATCTTTTTAATTAAAATAACTAATTCAGATTTTCTTTTCTACTAATTATATATGACTTATTAATATTTTTATATTAGAAGCATAAATGGAAGTTTGAATTAAATAAAATGAAAATATTGGATTAAGCAAGATATAATAAATAAAAATATATTAAATTAGGCAAGATATAATAAAAGGAAAGGATTAAATTAGTCAAGATAAATAAAAGAAAAATATCAAATTAGTCAAATATTTGGCTAGGATGACACTTAAGCAACTGAAACACCATATAACGAAGCATGCGAAGCTGACACATAGGTTATGAGTATTTTGAATTAATATATAGAGGTGATGACGAATTTTTCTCATTAAAATAAATAATTTAGAATTATTTTTTTTACTAATTATATATGAATTATTTATATTGTTATATTAGAAGAATAAAAAGAAAATATTGAATTAAATAAATGACTAATATTTGATAGGCAAAATATAATTAAAAACATCGAGGTGCCAAATGACTCCGTCGATAAGTCTGTTGCGCCTTGTTTTTCTTTGACCTTTCTGAGTTATTCCAGCTTCTTTATGATTTTGTGCCGCGGTGAACAAACAAAAAAAAAAAGAAAAAGAGGGTCGTCTCGGCGGAAGGAGAAGGACCTGCGTATTCAAATTTGGATATTGCAAATATTCAAGAAAATCGATTTATGGATGGAATCAAAAATATTAAATTAGGTAAAATATAATAAAATAAAATAAAATTAGTCAAGAATAAAATAAAAGAAAAGTATCAAATTAGGTAAATATTAGGCTCGGATGACACATAAGAAACTGAAACAACATAATTTTTTATTTGTCAAATGAAACATGCGAAGTGGGCACAAAGGTTATGAGGATTTTATTTACTTGTGGTGTGCCTATTTCAAACAAATAAATATGAGATGTAATACGTTGTGTGTGATCGGTCTCCTACAAAGAGACTACTTATTACCATATACTCTAACTGACTCAAAACCAACCCCCTAACCCGTGCAACCCGTCCGCCTCATATATGTAAGGAAAAAAACTCGGAACCACATTCATTCCACCTTCTCCTTCTCTCTCTCTCTCTCTCTCTCTCTCTCTCTCTCTCTCTCTCTCTCTCTCTCTCTCTCTCTCTCTCTCTCTCTCTCTCTCTCTCTCTCTCACACACACATACACACACACACACACACACATTTGTCGACCGCTGCCAGCCACTGTCCATCGGTAGTGAAATTTTATTAAAAAAACTCATTTTAATCATCTCGGCCCCGTGGTTCTAGATACGTAATTAGATTTACAATTGGGTGTTTCAAGTATCATAGATCTGGAGTAAAAGTTTACAAATCATCAATATTGACCTCAGATCTACAACGATTCATAGATCACATTTAAATCGGTAACCACCGCTCAACTCCTCGCGTTGCAATATAAAATATCACTAGTTTATATTTTCAAACCGGTGGGGGAATCAACACCGAAGATGGTAGATTTATTTTCTATTTAATCTTTGTGTTCATTTGTGTGTTCATATGTTGTTATTATTGTTGTTGTTGTGTGTGTGTGTGTGTTCAATTGTGTATGCATTATTTTGTTGTTGTTTGTGCATATTTGATGTTTGTTGGTTATTAAGGAAGGTGGTGTGTGACGTTTGTTGTTAAATTGGATTTAATCCATTTAATGATGTAGCGAAAATTTGTCTTAACGAATATTGTAGGCTCGATCCACATTTCGTGTAGTTAATCATAGCCTTTTGGATTTCTCAAATCCAATTAATTTTGAGTGAGAAATGGTACTTCAAAGTTGAACGGTTGCTTATGTGTATAATTTGTTCATCCCATATTGAATGATAATCAATGTGGAAGGGAGTTTAAAAGTGTTTACTTTCTATAAGTGGATATCTAGTGGGCTAGCGGATATTGTGGACTTCTTTTGACCATCTTAATGCTGCCATTTATAACCCTCTGGTGGAGCCCCTATATAAGTCAAAGTAGTCCATGCTTCGAACAACACACAGGACTCTCAGCACGCAGAATACACAACACAGCATACAAGCTTCTGCATTTTTTCTCTCTTAGCTCTGTCTAAGTTCTTCGAATTCACTGGAGCTCCAGTATTTACGGTGCTGTTATACTAGAGATGTAGCCGTTTTATCTTTGGGGACGAATTGCCAAAACCGAAGAGTACTACCGGGGTAATTTCATCTTGGGAAAAGATTTTATACTCGACTCGACTAAAAGTTTCTTTTCTCTTTTTTCCATCTTCTAATTACAGTGATAATTTTACTTCCTTTTGTGCTCGGTTTTACAACAACATTTATGGGTGGGAAAGTGCATGTTTATTTAATAGAATGAGTGGAGGTTGGGGATGGGGTGGGGTTGTGTGGCAGTTCCAGTATGATGGCAATTCTAGTATGACGAAGAAATGAGTTCAGTTGAAATTAAATGTTCATTTTTCTTGAAGCGGAATATTTTATGTTCTTGTACTATTCTTAGTTCTTACTTTTTTGATTAAGTAATGGGTATACAATGGGTTAGTTAAGGGAGTTTAGATCCCCGGATACAATCAGAGAAAAATTGAAAAATTATAAGTATGATTGTAATATTATTATTTAAAATCATAATACATATCGTGAATATGCATAACAGTATTATAAATTGTGTTAAAAGTATCACTAAATGAGTTAAATGTATTATAATACACTAGTGTGAAATCCATGATTTTCGAGGGCAAATTTAAGACATGCAAAAAATAAAATTATAAGTTTATCAAAATAATTCATAAATATAGAATGTGAATTATTAATATAAAAAAGAAAAACAATATTGGTCACTTTAAATTTTAAAAAACTTCTTTGTAGACTACATTGTCTGTCTTATTGACAATGATACAATCTTTGTCGCAACAAAGAATCATCAACCATTTACGGCTCTTAACTCGAGTCCCAACATAAAGTTGGTCATGACTAAACACTGGTCTTGACAAATACTAATTAAAGTTGGAGAGAGTTTGAACCTGACTCTTAATTATAATTTGTGAATTCTGCTTCTGCTATTTTAATTCTGTATTCTGCTATTCTGTCTGTATTTCTGCTATTTTAATTCGTTTGATTCTGTATTCTGCTATTCTGTCTGTATTTCTGCTATTTTAATTCGTTTGATTTTTTAATTCTTCTTCTGCTGTTTTAATTCTG
>BMAC01000394.1:139624-202070 GCA_014905375.1 Phtheirospermum japonicum | reverse complement strand
CTGTTTTAATTCTGTCAATTATTTCCGTATATTAATATATATTTGTATATTTTGTACATTCTCACAATCAATTAATTAGACATTGATTTATTAATTCATTRTACMATATATAATCAGCAACAACTTCCCTTGATTTGATATCTTTAATTATAATACCCATCAATGAATTCCACTAATTATTCCACATTCCATATGCATTAATTTTTATGMCATATATAATTTGTTGCTAATTATATATGATATAATGAATTAAAATAGTATAATTTGTTGSTGATTATATGTGACATATATAATTTGTTGCTGATCAAATTCTCTATTTTTATTTCGCATATATAATTTGTTGCTCATCAATTATATGCGTTAATTTTCATACCATATCATATTATGAAAATATTAATATATATTAGTATTTTGTAGATTTTCATTACAATCAATTTGACAATGATTTGTATATTTTCGTTACAATTAATTAGACATTGATTTAATAATTAATTATACCATATGTATTCATTATGGTCGTTGCCTTTATACGAGATTTTATCACATTGGTATAGTTACGTTGCTATAATTACGGGATTGGAAAAGAGTAATTTGTTAATTGATAACGTCCATAATCCTATATATTCTTAATAAATTAATTGTATAGTTAATAGTTACTTCCGTATAATTACTCATTTTTCATAATTATAATACATACAAAATATATATTCTTACATAATTAATGTAAGTTAATTACAATAAATACTGTAAATATACAGTCAATTATTATCGTATTATGGTAATATTAATATTTTTTTAGATTTTCATTACAATCAATTAGACATTGATTTGTAAATTAATTATACCATAATTAAACATTGTGCTTGATGCCTTGACGGGAAATAGTATTTCTTGATTAATATAGTCCATAATTAACATAGTCGATCTTGAAAACAATTATGGTTGATTTGTAAGACTAATTATTCCACATTCCATATGCCTTAATTTTCATGCAGTATTCTACTAACTAAAGTTAATTTATTTTACAAAAATATCATATTTTACACTACAATATGGAAATTAACAAAACTGTTACTTAATTTTTAAAGTATTTCCATGAATTTATATGACTTAAAAATTTAATTTCTATATAAATAATGTATAATCACTTTTTGCTACATATATAACAAATCACTCCATTTTTATTACTTTTATTACAAAATCAAACAAACAATGGATGTAAGTCTTCATCCCCAACTTGCAATTAATCAAAGTATTTGTATTGCATATTCTAACAAGGACAGTTTAGTATGTTTTTGTTTTGTTTTGTTTTTGAACCCTTTAAACTACTTCGTTACATTAAAAATTTTAACTCCAAAAAATCATTTACAAAATTCATTTATATATGATAGTCTCCCATTATTTATAATATTTTCTTTTCATATTATTTCTATGTCAGCATGAAATATACGATCGGAAGTTATGTTGCCCACGGAATAAATTATTTATCCACAAATACTCAACGATCAATAAATTGGTTAGTATTTTTAACGTTAACATGTTAATTAATTTTCTTTCATTTCCAAGTGATGTATTAAATATATTGTTCCTATATATTCATAGTTGTGTTCATTTTCCTATTTTTTTCATTTGAATTTATATAATTAAAGATATCTCATAGACTAAAATTCCATCTTCTCTAACAACATATTCCAGATACTTTTTCAAAAATTTTCGAAGATGCACTCCCTGTGGACTTCGATCTAAGAATTTGGCATGGTTATTCATGGTCAGTTGAAATGAGCAAGATTAATAAGAACGTCGAATTCAACGTCGGGTTGGATCTTTTTATCCAACATAACAATATTGAAATCGGTGATCAAATGCTCCTTACTTATCGTGGTGCATTGGTATTTGATGTAGCAGTTTCTCCCAATTTATTAAGAAATATATAATAAATGTATAAATTTCAAAATTCATTTATAAAAGATTTTTTTATATATATTTTATAATTTTTTTAAGATTCATTTTATATTCTTATATTTATCTCCGAGTTTATTAACTTTGTATTAATTAAGATTTTAATAATATACATATCATATGAATTATTATAATAATTTTATAACTTTTGAAGATTTATTTTATGTTTATATATTTATCACTGATTCTTTATTTCTTATTAATTAATATTTTATTAATCTGATTAAAAGAAAAGAAAATGAAGGTAAAACAGATTTTTGTCATTAATTTAATATTTAAATAAAATAAAAATGATAAAAATAATATAGAATCATGCCACGTCAGAAAAGAAATCCGATCAAAGCTTTTTTGGACTTTTTTTTTAATAAATTGGTTAATTAGCATATATGATTTGATGATGGTCAATTCAACGTACCTTTACTGAAATGTGACTAATATAATGGATCAAAATAAAAAATTTCCCAATTTTTTATTTTCAGTTTAATATTTAAAACTAAAGAAAAATGATAAGAAAGTATTGAATCACACCACGTCAGCAAAAAAAGAACGATCGGGCTTTTTTTTTTTTTTTGACCTTTTTTGATGAATTGGCCAACTTAGCAGACGTTGTTTGACGATGACCAACATCATGTACCTTTTCTGGAATGTGGCCAACATAGTAGACCAAAAATAAAAATTTCCCTCCAGTACGATATCCATCTTCTCACGCAAGAACATTTCCAGACGCCACCCAAAAACAACAAAGCATATAATTTAACTGTTTACGCCACCCTCTATTGTCTGTAAAATATTGAGCGGATCACTCGATAATATTTCCAAAACGAAGAAAAATATGAGCAGTCTCATTCCCACTTTCAAGAAGACAATTTTGTGGCCCGAGAGTTTACATTATGGCATGGTTTTATTCCCAATATAGACCTCATATTTCATCTACAATTATATAAAAGAATGCTAATACTAATTTCTTCTTCTGTCAATGTTTATGAAATTTTAATTTATAGCTTTTTTAAAATAATTATTGAAAATTTGAGATTCAAAATTGGTTAATTTATTATTGTCAACTGATTATCGATATCATATAAAGGATTAAAAATTATATGTTGTGACAACGATAGTAATATTGTTAATAAGATTGCAAATGTTGTTTACAAGGAATTTTTCCAGAATCTGAAGTGAACGATTTCAATAAGTTGTATTATTGAATATAATTTAATATTTATCTTTTTCGCTTTTGTTAGTATGATTTTGCTAGACATGCCCGCGTAAACGCAGGTATCCGAACTAGTACTAATTAAAGTTGGAGAGAGTTTGAACCTGACTCTTAATTATAATTTGTGAAATAAACGATAAGTGTGAGTTGTCTTCTCTGAAATTTAAATGACACCCTGCTATTCGAAGGACTTGATGTCATGCATGAAATGTAAACCTGAGCCCCAGTATTATTTCCTAGCAGAACTTCAATTATGCAATCTCCCGAGTTGGGTAGAACCAACCTCATACCAATATGTTTTGGCCACATTGGTTTTGTTCTTGATTTCTAGAATGTTTATTACATGTTAAGATTACATTTATTAATAATTTCTAAGCACATATTAAAATTATATTGTTCTTGATTTCTAGAATGTTTATTACATGTTAAGATTACATTTATTAATAATTTCTAAGCACATTTTAAAATTATATTGCAAGATGAGTTTTAGTTTATATATTACTTATTTAGATGATTTAAAACTTTGAAAATGAATTTTACTAAACTTTTATGATAAATTTAATTTATTTAGATTATTCTCCTAATGAATCATTGAGGGTATAAGTTTAATTAAACCTAATTTGCAAACTAAGATTGAAAACCTCTATAGTACTCAAAATTAATTATAATATTGTAAAAGGTCTTTTTTGATTATTTAGTGAAATATAAAACGGTCACATAATGGTTTTCAAGTAGAAATAATAATGTTTCTACTGAAAACTAAGCAATTCCATTACAGATTTATAACCAAGGTAGGGAAATCTCAAACATCAACCCTATATGTTAAATCTGTTGACACCTTATTTAGGTGTCAACTCCTTATGCCCCTATTTTTCATATGTCATTTTCTAAATAATCGAAAAGCTGATGTGTCAATTTGTTAAAAAATACTATTATTTACTTCCTTTTATAATTTTTTGACCGGTTATAAAATAGAACTTTTTTCTTATTCTTTTCAATTCTCATTACCTATTAATAATCCCATCTCTAAACCTAATCTATCGCCGTTCTTGCTGTTCTAAACTTTATCTAAGCAGAGGTAAGCAAAAATTCCGTCTCTCAACCCTAATATATCTCGCTGTTCTACGAAATTGCTTACCTCCGTCTCAAATCTTTTGTAATTTCGATCTGCTTTTTTCGATCTATTAATGTTTGCTTTCGTATTAATTATTTTTGATTTTTCGATCTGCAAAAATTTCGATCTACTTTTATTCAAATTAGTTTTTCGATCTGCGGTTATATATCTTTATTCAAATTTCTTATCTGCTGTTTCAAATTAGTTTTCGATCTCGGTTTTCTGTGGTTATATATCGCTGTATTTTTTTTGCAGATCTTATATATCTTTTTCAGATCTGTACTTATTAGGTTATATATCTTTTGCAGTTATTATATATGCGGCTTTATATCTTTGGCAGATTTATATTTTTTTTGTGACTGTATTTATTTAAATTAATTTTTGCAGATTTGGGGTTTCAGACTAATTACTCCGTCCGACTGCAGCATATGCCGGTCATGCTACATGGTTCAAAATGTGCAGGATTCATTATTTCTTTATTAAATATTCTTTAACGCTTTATTTGATTTTTAGTTTGGATACACTGAATCTACTAATATAGGGGGGCTGGGCCATCTTTACATAAAGATAAGATCACGCGTAGATCTTATACGGTGCCCAGAGATGTTTTCTTCTTTTTATTTAAATCACACATCAGAACCCCAATTTGAGGATTAGAACACGGAGAACCATGAAGCCTCTTGAAGCACCAGTTAACCCAAGGTAAAGAAAGGTTTATTATTTTTCTTTTTTGAATTTGTGAGGTTGTATTTCTCTTTTGGGACTTATTATGGTCGTGGCATGAAATCTTTTTGTTCTTTCAGTAAAGTTCACCTGTATGTGTTTAATATGTTCTTGAATGTTAGGGTTTGATGTGTTTTTTGGTGGAAAAAGGGATTGCGTTCTTGAATTCAAGGGTTTGATTAAGGGTCAGATCTACGCAGAGCAGGTACAATTTTTTGGCTTTTTTGGGTTGTGTTCTATTGGATTGCTTTTGTGTTTGTTGTGAATTTGGTACTTTTAGGGTTTAGGGTTTTGTTTTTTGGCCGAAAAGAAGGTAAACTTTCTAACTGTTTCAGCTCACCAAAGCAATTTGAAGATAAACTTTAATACTTAATTAATGAAGATTCAAAAATTATTAACAAAGATTGGCATGTTTATAGTTAGCAGATCGAGTTTAGACAACTCTTGAGCAATCATTAGTTGGAAGCATGACAGTGCGTGTCCCATGTGTTGCAACTAGCTAGCCATATATATTATTGTCTTGCAAATTCTAATTTTGTATTCATGATAATTAATCCTATCATTTGATTCATATACATTACTTTTAAATTCATTGGCCCATTCTATCGTTAAATATATAGATTATCTCCAGTGCAAGTGAACTAATTTCAGCTTTTGAAAATATACTATGAAAAATCAATGATAGTGGGGTTAATCTGTTTTTTTCCCACACATTTTCTAAATTAAACTCGTGAAACCTAAAATCTTACAGTATTACAATATTTAAGAAATACTTTGAACAAGTGTAGTAGTTAAGTAGTAATGCAGCTAAGCTATTCTTTATTTTCTTTAAATTCCAAGTCTTAATAATTGAAATGGTCTCTGTCATACTGATGTGTCAAAACCTTATCTTTATATAGAAAACTTACAGATGATTGGATAGGAGAGACGACAACATGAAAAGGAATGTAAGTGCTGACAGTCATTGGGTTTTGACATTTGATCGAAAAACTTAGTTTCTACTTATTAATAAAAGCTATCGAGTAGAAACATTTTGTATTGCAAGTAAACCCAAACTTGAATTTGGAGTGATGCTTTGAATTAGAAATTTTATGCTACAAGTGAAAAGGATTGCTCCCTTTGCTAACAAGAATACCAAATGATTCTGCTTACGAAACACCAATATCACAAATAAGTTTATAATTTCCGTGGGTCTTCAAATGATTGATTCATTTCTTTTATTTTGTATTTTCTAATTTTTTTTGGAATCTGTATATTTACAAAATAATTTTTTTCGATCTAGAACAATGATTCCAAATTGAGTTTTTGTGGAGCAATCTTTCTAAAAGCATGATCGATGTACCTTTAATTATCAATTTTTTTATAAACAAGTCGATTCGAGCTGAGTATGATTTTCATTTATATTGGTATTTTTTTTTATCTATTTGTTTTGTGGTTGTGCAGTTTCGATATGAATTGTTCTGCCCTCTGTCTTGTGCCGCTTCTTCAATCTTATTAATCTGCAAATGCTAATATATTTACAGGTTAGCTATGGGGCTTTTGTGAAGTTCTATGCGTAAGAGGCTAAACGAACATGGGATATTATTCCAACTCATCGGATCATCGTTTTTTTTTGTTTTTTTTTTTGTTTTAAAGAGGTTAAACTCGAGTTTTATATTCCTTATATCTCACTCATGATTAATTATTTTTGTATAACTAAGCACCATTTGACATTTATATGGATACTCATTAAGAGGAGCACTCATAAAGATATAGTGTCTGTTATGAACAACTACCAAATGAATTCTCAGGGAAATTTTAACTGTTACCTTTTTTTATTTAGTTTATGAACAAAAGTGGAATATTAACTTTGAATGTTGTTAACTTTATTTTCTACATAGAATGTTGTTAGTTTTAATTGTTATCTTTTTTTATTTAGTTTATGAACAAAAGTGGAATATTAACTTTGAATGTTGTTAACTTTATTTTCTATTTAGAATGTTGTTAGTTACGGAAAAATGAAATCAGTAGTTAACAAAATTAACTTTGATCATTCATCTAACAATACATTAGTGCAGACTTTTGTGTACTAAAGCCTCATTTAAGAGTCTTAGAAAGGTTTTAAATTATCGCTCTTTAGATACTAAGGAGTGTTTATCCGAATAAAAAATGAAAAGAAATATTGAATTATATGTTGATTTTATCAACTGTGATGTTTTTTTAGAGGACTTGATATAATCTGAACTAAAACAAGCAATATAGTCATTTGTTCATTGCTTTGGTTTCTTATTATCCCTGATATTCCGATTTCTAAGTTAGACAAATTTTGTGAGATATTTATTAAACCTTATATCATGACCATCTAACTGGTAGAAAATAAGGAAGCTAATCCTAAGGATGATTAGATTTGTTGGGGACCTAATGGGTTTGATTTAAAAAAATAATTTAAAAATTTTAAGATTAAAAATAATTTACTATTGGGTTTGATAAATAAAAGTAAAAGTTTTAAGATTACAAAAATTTACAATTGGGTTTGCAAGTCATAAAGTACTTTATAAATCTCAAAATTAGTAGATCAAACATCATAAGTACTTTTGTAATTATCCTAAAAATAAATAATGAAAAGCAAACGATGTGCATTGTGAAGGAAAACTAAGGGAGATAATTATGAAAATTATTTAGAGTTGTAGTCTAATTATAGTAAAAGTACATATCTCTCTTTTAATTGTTATTTGGGGTTTTTATTCGACGAATATATTCTAATGTTTCTTATTTTATGTATTTAATCAAAATTTAGATGTCAAGTCAATCATATTTTTATTTTAAAAATAGATATATATATATATATATATATTAAAAATAACATTTCTCACTTATCATATTGATTTTGCAGATTTTTTTTTATTAAGTTAACATACTGGCCTTTTTTTTTATAAGGCTTAAGTAGGTATAATAGTACTTTATCAATATTATTTAAATACTAGATTATTAATAGAGAATAATTACCCGAGAAATCTAATTAAATATCCTCTATAAAAAATATTATTATATTTACAATTAATGTTATTTACTTTCTTACATAAGTTTTTTATTTATTGTTGTTTTATATTTATGATCTAATATATAAAGAGAGAGAGAGAGGGAGAATTCTCTTACATGTTACCTATATTAAATCAATGTATTAATAATAATTTATAAAGTAATGCAAATATCTACACTGTTGAATTTTAGAAGCAATAAAGGATCACGATTTGATGATTAGAGATGCAATGTAAGGGAGAAGAGTTTTCAATTTGATGATTAGAGATGCAATGTAAAGGAGAAGAGTTTTCTTAAGTTCAACAATTAAGAATAGTGTCATTTTAGACAATTAGAGATGCAATGTAAAGGAGAAGAGTTTTCTTAAGTTCAACAATTAAGAATAGTGTCATTTTAGACAATCGTATGTTACAGTAAGAGATCTATCAAATACATTTTCAAGTATATAATAAGAACCACAATCGTGTGACTAATTTATCACAAAAGGTAGCAAGAATCCATGCGGGGGTTATTTGACGCATTTTCTCATTGGAAATCCATGACACAAAGATTGGAAATTCTATATTGCAACGATGATGCTATCATTTCGAATAAGACATTTAACGTATTATATAAAGAAGTTTTCCAATATTTAAAGTGAACTTATTTTTTCTGTTATATTAATAATTCACTTTTAAAGTTAATATTTTTATGCAATTTTTCGATAAGCTCGCATAAAATGCGGGTATTCGAACTAGTTTAATTAATAATCCTATAAGATTTCGCTTTACCCTTTCGCTTGGTGATTGTGATTACTGCATATATACCCAATATAGAACATTTTGAACTTGACTCATCTACTAAGTGTTTTTTCTTTGTAATCTTCTTTAGTAATGTGTACCTAAAATAAAAAGAAAAAGAAATTAACACCGTATATTGAACTGTATATTAAAATCCAACTTCCTTAGTAATGTTTATTAAATAATTTTTATACACAATAGAATTCTATATTATTTAATAAGTATATTTTGTAGATATCTAACATTGAATATCTTATGAAATAATTGTAGGTTATAATATAATCTTTGTGATGTTTTATAGATTAGAAAGTGATAGATTTTTATTATTACGAATTATTAAAAAAATGACTTAGGAACAAGAATTGCGTGTTTTATTCAAAAAATTATGTTCTCACGATATACGTAGTTTGGCAATTGGTTATAAAATTTAAAATAATCAAATATGATTATTACGAATTGTTTATTAAAGAAATAGAGACCAAAATTCCACAAAAAAAAATATTAAGAATTATTTTCTCACAACATACAAAGTGACAATTATTTATAAAAAACAAAAATAATCAAATTTGATTATAATGAATTATTAAGAAAATACACAACCGGAAATTACAAAGTTTATTCGAATAATTAATGCCTTATATCTTCCTCCCAAAGTAAGTGTTTGTTAATTCAATCAATCATATTGACTTACTATGATGTATATTATATTCACTTAATTTTATGTTAAGTTAAATAAGAAAATAAATTTTAATTGAACTGATTTAAGAATTCATTTAGTTTGATTAGAGCTTTAATATAATATAAGAAATTATCTAATTAAGATCAACTAATATTAATTTATAAACAAAAGAGATTTAGGAAAATTAGTCAAATTAAGAAAGATTTGCAATTAAGATTTTTTTTATCTTAATTTAAGGATTGATACTTGAGTGTTTATAAATTCAATTATTAATTTAGGGATTAGTAATAACACCATTAATTAAGTCCGATCACAACTTGGGTCTAATTTAAGGATTAATGTAATATAAGAAATTCATCAATTAAAATCCATTAATATTAAATTTATAACTAAATAAAAAGGAAATATATCGACTTATCAATTATAATTAAGGATGAATGTAATGTAAAAAATATAATTTATGATTAAAAATACATGTATATATAGACTCTTCATCTACTTATTAAAGATACTAGTTTGAATATCCGCGATTACGCGGGTACATTTAAGAAATACATAAAAATAAGTAAATTTTAATAAATTCAGAAAGTGAATTATTAATATCTAAGAAGCTTGACCGACACAAAATCCAACAAATAAAGTATGATACAAAATGTTAAGACTGGTCGATTCAAAAATATTTTATATTTACATATTCAAATACATTCATCATTTATTGGTAGTTTAGGGTTGTTGACCAATTAACTTGACCGGATATGTCGCCTCCATGGTGATGCCACACAACCTCTCCTTTGCATTGACACCACATTGCATTCTGATGTAGCCTTATTCTCCCCGTTTAGACGTCCACGAATTTCTCACTACACAGTATATAGACTCATAATTGTTGTCCATATAATACCATGGCTACACCGTGGTGTAGTTTCGGGCCGTAGTTACCTGTGAACACGATATATAGGCATTTAATATTTGAGTTAATTATAAAAACCACCCATGAAGTTTAGTCTATTAATAAAAATCTCAATTATCTTTCAAAATTACAAATAAACCCTTCAAGTAAAAAAATAGATTCTTACAATTATAAAATTCTCATAAAACCATACAAAAGTGATCTAAAGACATCCCAAATCTTTCTTGTGAAAGTAGTTCGTTTGCATCAAATGAAAGTAATCCACAAAAAAGCAGCCAAATACACAGTGAACAATGAGCTAAATATCCATTCACATACCACTGGACTCACAAAGAACATTTCACAAGTTCAACAATCAGCAAACGTTGCTGCTACATCATGAATTTCACAAAAACATTCAATTGTCATTACATAAACTACAAATACATCAAAACCATATCATTTCGAAAATAATCATTCAGCTGCTAAATCGCCCAATTTTAATCAAGCTCTCAAGATGGGGTGTTTGTAAAAGTTTAGGGAGTATTTGTAATTTAAAAAAGAATATGAGTTTTTTGTAATTAGCCCAAACCTTAGTCCAGAATTACATCAAAATCGAATATGATCCAGAGCAAAGTATATTTATTCAATACAACTTTTTCTAATCAGTAAACGTGAAATTTGAAACCCGTTCAAAACAGAATTAATTTCTTCATTTTAAATTAAAACCAACACAAATAAAAAGAAATAAGTATAAGTATATATATATATATATATATATATATATATATATATATGTGTGTGTGTGTGTGTGTGTGTGTGTGTGTGTGTGTGTTCTTTCGTGTGTCTCAATGGTCAAACTGGAGAATCCACAGAATTTAGACAAACCAGATGTGAGTAGCTAACAATTAAACAAAATCCGAGTTCTAAGGTACAAGCCTGGCCTCATTTGATTTGCAAAATAATTCTCTGTTATTATTGGCGTGATAAGACATATTTATTACGAACAAAATAGAAAGCACAACATCACAAAAATTCAAAAACTTTAAATATCTTTCCACATAAATCACCTCACTACAATAATCCAAAATCCTCAATCTACACTCTGTAAAACTAAACAAACAAAGCCCTAATAAAAAAAAGTGAATAAATTGGAAGAAAGAAAAATACATGTGGAGAATGAAACCCACACCCTAAATTAAAATGATATATATTTTCATACTTATCCAAATGAAATCAGAACTTTTAAAATGGGATTTTCAGAAGGCACTCATTGTAGTGTGTATAGATGCTCTCAAATAGAAATGATGAAAAGAATAGCAACTCAGATTTCCCACTTTCATCAAGATTCATTTTCCCTTGTATTCCTTGGATATTAATGCTCATACCTATCCTATTCGTTTCTTTCATATTGCTCAAGTAGTCTCAAATGAATATCAAATCCAGTTAATTAACTTCTGTAACTATGTAATCAATGAGCTAGTTACTATCACTAATCAATTAAATTTAATCCGGCTTTATTGATTAAATTTTCACAAACTTCCATCTCTTGAAAATCAAGTCAATTAACTATTGACATGTTGTAAATGATAACTAGTATCACTTAGTAAATTAACAAATATTTGAATTAAATGATATTTCAAATTCAAACGTTAGGATTAAAAATTAAATATCTCTATATATATAAAAAGGATAGGTTTCTAAAGATATTTCTCAAAAAATTTCCCACCCATTTTACTTACTATTTGTAGTATACATATTTATTATTTATATAATTATTTATGTAAATATTCTTTTGGAGATATTTCACTTACTATTTGTAGTATACATATTTATTATTTATATAATTATTTATGTAAATATTCTTTTAGAGATTATGATTTATGTAACGAAAACATTAAATATATAGAAGAATTATGTATAATAATAAATAAAATCTGAGAAAAATAAATATAATATAAATTTTTTAAAGAAAATATAAAATATAAAAAATTATTTAAAATAAATATATAAATATATGTAAATAATTAGTTAATAAATTTGAATAACCCAAAAAAGCAAAAGTAAAACATAAATATTTTTCAAATGCTTTAAATAGAATTAAAAATATTAATAAAATCATATAGATAAAAATATAAGAATTTATAATTAAACTATAAATATTTATTTCATAAATATGAAACGAAACTAAAAATTCAACAATCAAATAAAATTATAGAGAAAATTCATAAAATAAGTTAAATTAACTCAAAAAAAATTCATAATTAGATTCTATAAAATTATTAAATAAATATAAAAATAAAAAAATCGATAAAAATATAAGATTAAATAAAAGGCAATAATAGCAACTACAAAAATATTGTGTGTGTGTGTGTAAGAAATCTAAAAAAATAAAATATAAATATATAATATATAATATATTAATAAATCTAAATAATTAGTTTATAAACATGCAAAACCCGAAAAAGTTGCTAATATTATAAATTACAAATATTTATTTAATAAATACAAAAAAAAAAGACAAACAAAAAAGTTTCTAATATTATAAAAATTAAATATGAATTCATACTACAAAAAAGTACCATTAAATTATAGAAATTATTAACTAAATATAAAAAAAAACAATCAGAAATCACAAGAAATATAATATAATATAATATAAAAAAATAGGAAAAAATAATATGAATAATAAAAATATAAAATTTATAATTTAATTTAAAAAATTATTTAATAATTTTGTTAACCAAAAAAAAAAAAAGATAGTATGAGTAGAACTAGAAAATTGATACAACGAAGACAAAAAAAATAAATTATAATCGGTAACAAGAACTTGTATTTTCTTCCATAATATTATTTGCTGACCAGACCAGGTGATACGAGTACAAACCTAATAGCGTCATATATTTCAATTTTCTATATGTGACTCGAGTAAATTCGGATGACCCAAACTTTGACCCTAAACGTATCACAAACTTGACAATGACACTTTTTTTCTTTTTTATTTTTTTCATTTCCAAAAAAAATTTAAAAAACTATATTATGAACATAAGTAAAAGGTCAATAACTTTATGCAATTGGTTGATTAAAAATCGAAATCAAAATTATATGTGGGTAGAACACAAAAATGATTATATAATCGCATAACATAAAGAGTTCAATACATTGTTTTAAAAAAGTTAACTAAATAATTCTTTATGAACGTTTGTATATTAATAATTTGTGACTAATTACTATGACTTTAAGTATTCAACATTAGAAATCCACACATAAATAATTTATTACTCTTGGTTATATAATTACTTTCGTATAAACTGAAATCTATATATAAATTTTAATTTATTATCGGGTTCTCAACTGACTCGATGACTTGGTGGTTAATTACTCAGTGACTATCTCGAGTCAATTACCCGGATGATTAAAAAAAAATAACTATAGTAAATTAGAATACAAAGGCCCTCAATTAAAATTTTAATACGATGCCTCATTTATTTGGTATTTCTTTTTTATTTTTGTAGTATTTTTATATTTTACAATATTTAAATTTTTTCTTTATTTTCTAGATTTAGGAGATGGTTTTTTATAATATAACATTAATTAAGTATATTACCTTCTGTTTTAAAATGTTTTAAGATTTATTTTATTATATTTTATAACTTCTTGATCTTTGTTATTGTTTTATTATAAACTTTCAATAGATCAAAAAACTATTTAAAATTAACTTTTATATATTTTTATAATTTACTTTATCACTATCGCCAATTTATTCTTTCAATGTCTTTAAAATAAATATTTAGAAATTAATGATATTTTTATCTAATTTCATATTTGTATTATTATATATTACATTATATTATAATATTTATATTTATATTTTATTTTATTTTAGAAATTATTAAGAACCATTTATAATTAAAACATATATGTTATATTTATTTAACTAAATTCATATTTTTTTGATTGTTTTATTATTTATAGAATTTAAAGTGTGTTTTGTTACTATTCGGATTTAGTAAATGATTATTCAGGATTTAAATTATTTTTAATTTATTCTATAGAATTATTGTGAAATAAGACTTATTTTATATTATTTAAACTATAACTATCTTCATCATTTTTTTAATTATTTGATAAGTATTTGTATATAAAATATATTTCTTATATATATTTAACATATTTCATATTCTTTTATGATTTATTTTTTATTTTATAACATTTCATTTTTTTATTAAATAATTATTTAAAATTCATAATATTTTAATCCAATTTTAAAATAGTTTAGGATTTATTTTATATGATTTATAATATATATGAATTTTGTGACTTTTTAATTTTAATTTAATTAATATATATTTATAATATAAATAAAATGTTTTGTATTTATTTAGTTGATTATATATATTTTTTTCAAATTTATATTACAAGTATTATATTTTTATTGGTTAAAGGTTTATTTAATAATTGTATAATTATGTTGATATAAATTATATATTATATTTTTATTGATTAAAGGTTTATTTAATAATTGTATAATTATGTTGATATAAATTATATCTAAAATAAAACATACAACAAAATACGACTAAAGTACAACTAGATTATTCAGTTGTACTCAAACAGATTGATGTGATTGAATTATGACATAATCTAATGATAAACTTTCGTGTACATGTTGACAGACAAGTACAACGGATACCGATAATTAGAAAAGTCTAAGTTTATTATAAGGTCTTCACTTTGTCTTTGATACAAAGACTAAACTAGGATATGGACTCAAGATTTTTAATAAAAGTGACTGATATCATT
Source organism: Phtheirospermum japonicum (assembly GCA_014905375.1). Lineage (NCBI taxonomy): Eukaryota > Viridiplantae > Streptophyta > Magnoliopsida > Lamiales > Orobanchaceae > Phtheirospermum > Phtheirospermum japonicum. The sequence continues at coordinate 186,896 of BMAC01000394.1, read as the reverse complement.
GTTTCGCGACTAACTAAATGGGAGAGCTTGAAACTATTGTCATGTGAGTTAAACTATAATTTGACGTATAATGTAGTATGCAAAAAGTTGTTTGTTTTAGGGCGCGAATATAGGCACCCCGTCTATTAATGATTTCACCCCAATAAGAAAATATCAACAAAAATGCCAAAATTACCCCCCCCACCCCACAAAATAATACACTCCCAAACACATCATATTTTCTAACTCTTCACCACATCGCCCATCACACCGTCGAACATGAAGAAGAAAAAACGTGATGGGTGGTGAAAGGTAAGTGATAGATTTGGACGACAAAGGGTAAGAAATAGATGCAAAATAGGTGTATTCGTCTCTGGTTTCTCGAGCATATGTCATGTGTTTGAACTTTTTGATCGAACAATACAACGTTATTCGAAAAAAAACCGAACAAGCCTTAAAGGAGGCGCTCAAATCATTTTTTCGAACATGTGTACGAATTAATTTTTCGTAGTTGTATTTTGTGTTTGAATCGATTTTTTAAACATATATCTTGTGTTCGAAAGTATGGTTCGAACGAATTTTTTCAAGGTTTTTCTTTCTTTTTCTTTCTTCAATGGCACGGCGGCGGCAACATATTTCTATGTGAATGTTTTGTTTATTTTCTTCAATAGACGACGGCCATGGCAGTGGCGGCAGTGATGGGCGACGACTGGAGTGATGGTGGAGAGTTGAAGAAGATGAAGTATTTGGGGGTGTAGGGTTTAAATATAATATTGACATTTTTGTGATAACATTTTTAGTAGGGTGAACTAATAAATAAAACGAGGTGCGTATATCCACGCCCTTTGTTATAAATTTGCTCGTGTTGACCAAATCGTGACTTGAGTATTTTAAGTTATTATATTACATTAATAAATTAATAATATTACACTTACATCCAATGAATTTACACCATCCATTTCAATTCGCTCCGTGCATCGCACGGGTTAAGCACTAGTTTTTACTAATATACCTTGAGTAATTATCAATTGAAATATATCTAGAACGACATTTAATTAGAATAAACTAACAAATTAGAATGTCATTTAATCCTAAATAGAGAGTAATTTTTTGTAGCTAAATTTAGTACTACCTCCATTCCACAGTCGATGTAGTTTTAAGTTTTTTTACATAAATTAAATACAATTATCAAAATATTTATCAAAAATCGTCTCTTTCATACGTTATCTCTTAATGATAAGACCTTTGGGGTAAAATAAAAAACAAATATTATGAAAAACTTATTTATTCTCTTAAAACAACATACATTATGAGTTCATGAAGACAGTTGCAAATTTCAAAATTCTTGCCTTGAATGTTGGCAAAGTTAGAGTAGAAATATATTTGCTTATTTGAGTTTATTCTTAAATGTTAATATATATGTTAGTATAGAGATATCTAATGATTACGTATTATAGTTTATATTTAGACCAAATCAAGAACTTGACTAATGGTGGCAATAAAATTATGAGGCCATATATTATGGATGGAGAAATTCAATTTAGAAAAGTAATAATTACATTCTTAATTATTATGAGGCCATATATTATGTATACACCATTAATATACATCTTAATTATATTTGGAAAACAAATTATGTAAAAGATATTGTGATAGAAAAATAGAATGTGATAGGAATCAAATTATATTACACAAGGAATTCCCTATAAATTACGCAATTATAAGGAATTATAACATATTTTACGTAAAAAGAGTTTTTTTTCCCACCATTAATATACATCTTAATACACCATTAATATACAACTCAATTAAATCATATCCTATGATTACGCAATTTGGAAAATAAAATTGCGATGGAATCATGATTTTTGAAATAATCTCAGATCTTAAAACAGAAGAAGTTTGAGCAAAATTAGAATAAATAAAAAATTTGATGGGGTTTTCAGATCTTAAAACAGAAGAAGTTTGAACAAAATTAGAATAAATAAAAAATTCGATGGAGTTTTCAGATCTTAGAACTAAAATAATGGAAAAAAAATACACAACAAAAATAACAAATCAACATAAACAATCATTATTTAGATCTTGAATACAACAATAATTTATGGAAAGAAAATCACAAATTTTAATTCAAATTTGAAAAAAATGAAGATTTTTTAGTAAAGTTTAGATAGAAGATTTTTTTTAAAATAAAAAATATCAACCAACATCGATTTAGTACTGATTTAGATCGAAGACTTATTTATTAAGATCTGAATCGATCTTAATATGTATCTCAACAAAAATGTAAAAACATATTTTGTATCATAAAAAAATTACCACGAAAAAAATGAAAAAAAAATTAAGAAACAGTCACTACTGAATGATTAATAAGAAAGATAATTACTTTAAAAAATATTGGTAGTAATATTTTGGCTTTTGAAGTTGAAAGCTGAAGAAGAAGGAAAAAAAAGGTGTTTGGAGGAGAGCTGCGGGAGAGAGGAGAGACTAAACGTAAAAGAATAAATAATAACATAATGGTCAAAATGTGCTATTTTATACCAAGAAAAAATTTACCAAAAAGAAAATTTTATTAGAGAAATGATGTGAGGATGTCACATCAGATTTGCAATACACCACCATTTAGCACGTGTAATTTAAATAATTATGGTGTTGACACATAAGTTAAGTGTCAACAGAATTAGCAATATGGGATGATGTAAATAATCAGATATGAAGAAGTGGAAAATACAAATCGGATTCTTCATTTAACATCAATTAACACTAATTAACATCAGTAATATCAATTAATACCAATGAACATCAGTTAATATCAATTTAATTAACATCAAAGATTCCATTTAACATTAATTTAAATCAATTAACATCATGATCGCAATTGACCATAAATTTGGACACCAAACTTCAATTGATGTTAATTGACATCAATTAACATCAATTTAGTCCATTACAAAAAAAATAGTAAAATACTGAGGGCATTACCCAAGAAATAATTGCCCTCGTTAATACCGAGAGCATCACCGAGGGCTTATTTACTGAGGGCATTATCGAGGAGAAATATCTTATGTAAAGCCACCTTCGGTAAATCCTTCGGAAACACGGGGCCAACATTTGTCGTCATTATTACCGAAGGCAATACCAAAAGATTTATGAGGGCAAATATACCGAGTGCATAATCTCCCTAGAAATTCCCGAGGGCACTTTATCCCCTCGGCATTTTTTGAGGAGAAATAGGTCCCCTTGGATTTTCTGAATTAAAAAAAAATGTGTAAAAAATATAATTGCATTAATAAACCATATAATATCATTTTATGCACTTAAGATATATTTAAACTTACTTTACTAAATAATTATTACTGACCATGGACACGTGTCGTGTAATTTGATCAATAATGTACACGATACGAGTTATCGACTTATTCCATTGGAAACGTAAATGATGAAGCATCGTTATATTTGTAAAGATACCACAAGGTGAGTTTCATTATTTTTAAATCACAGGTAGGGGTGTAAGTGAGTCGAGCCGGCTCGTGAGTTATTCGGGATCGACTCGAGAAAAGCTCGAAATCGACTCGAGGTCAATCGAGCCGAGCTCGAGCTCGAGCTACTCGATTATGTATCGAGCTCGAACTCGAGCTTAGTAATACTTGATTCGATAGGCTCGCGAGCCCAATCGAGCTTTACTAGATTTACTATTTTATCCTTATTATACCCACTTATTTACATTTATACCCCAAATATATAATAAAAATTAATATTAAGTATTTTATTTTATGTTTTTAGGTTTTTTGATTAATATTATGTAAATCGAGCCGAGCCGAGCTCGAGCTCGAGCTTGTCGAGTTTTCAAACGAGCCGAGCTCGAGCTTGAAAAAACTGAGCTCATTCGAGCTCGAACTTCGAGTTTTGCAGTCGAGCTCGAGCCTGACAGTGTTCGGCTCGGCTCGGCTCGATTACACCCCTAATCACAAGAAAAAGTAATTGATTGGTAAATATACGTTTTCTTTTCTTATTTTCTTATTTAATAAGACTGAGGGGAGCTATCTCCCCTTGGTTTTTTTAATTAAAAAAAATAAGAAATAATACTTTCAAAATATAATTGCATTAAAATAAATCATATAATGTTATTTGCATCCTTGAGATGTATTTAACTTGCTTTACTATATAATTATCAACGAAAATGTACGTATTGACATGTGTCGTGTATTTGATTAATAGTATACACGATATGAGTGATCGACTTATTCCATTGAAAACTTAAATGAGTTGGTGTTGTTATTTTTGTCAAGATACCACGAGATGGATTCTGTTGTTTTAGAATCACGGGAAATAATATTTGAACTTTAAATACATTTTTCTATTTTCTTATTTTTTTTATTTAATGAAAACGAGGGGAAAACTTTCCCTTTGGAATATCCCGAAGGGAAATAGGTCCCCTCAATTTTTTTGAAATAAAGAATTAAGAAAAAAAAATTTACAAAAATATAATTGCATCAAAATAAACCATACAGTGTCATTTTACCCACTTAAGATGTATTTAGCCTGACTTTACTAGATAATTATTACTCAACATGTGCACATTGATATGTGTCGTGTAATTTGATAAATAGTATACACGATATGAGCGATCGACTTATTCAATTAGAAACGTAAATGAGGAAGCGTCGCTATTTTGGTGAAGAAACCACGAGGTGTGTTTCATTTTTTTAGAATCACAAGAAATAGTAATTGATCGGTAAATACATGTTTTTTCCTAATATTTTCTTATTTTTTATTTAATAAACCTAGGGGATCTATTACCCCTCGAGTTTTCCAAGGACAGATGTTGCCCTCGGTAACCTGCGTATATAACAGGTTTAAGGCACACAACAGGTGTCCTGTTTTCTTCTTCTCCTTCATTTCTCCTCTACATCGCTGATTTGTACTTTTTTGTACGCATTTTTGTTACCTTTTTGTGTTGCGTTTGCATGTGTTTTGCTTTCATTTATGAGTATTAGGAGTCGTTTTGGCCTATATTGTTAGTTTTAGGTTTTGTAGTTTTTTCTTTATTTTTAGTAGTTTTTCTTATATTTTCTTAGTTTTTTTTTAATTAGTTTTTGTTTTGAAGGTCAACTTTGGTCAAAGGGGGCCCACGATGAGGTCGGAGGATGATTAAAACCCGAGAAACTCATTTCCAATCCACAACATATCTTTGGTGTGAGGATCGACCGGAAATGACGAGAAATGTGGCCACAGTCATCGTCACCTCACGCATTCGCTCGGTGGATGTCTCAGTTGTTGTAATGCAAGCATAACTCCAAAACCACTTGTGCCATTTTCCTCCAACTTATATCATTGGAAATCTGATAGAAATGTCTAAAACTCTTGTGTTTACAACATTACCAAATTCTGAGTTTAAGAATGGTAAAAAGCAGCTTTAAGTGGAGACGGTTCGCCGTGGCCTCGCTTGTGGTAGGTTTTGGTGCGGAGCCCATAACTCTAGGAGGAAATTTCCAAATGACATAAATAAAACTCCAAATGAAAGCCAAGAGGAAGGTCTAGATTTCATATGAAGACATCGATGGCTGATTCCATGTTTTTTTCAGTCGATCGACTGGATTTCAGTCGATCGACTGCTCGGCAGAAAGTTTGGGGCGTTTGAACAAGTCAGTCGATCGACTGACTTCCAGTAAATCCACTGAAATGCTGAGGACGTATGATTTTTGCGGAAAAAGGACCATTTTGCCCTTGATTGACCTATAGATGCTTCCCACCCATTATCCACAAAAAACAACCTCTCCTTGGTGGTTTTGGACCTAGTTCCATCTCCTCCAAGCATTTCCTTTCTCTTGCAATTAAAACCCTAGCTTAATTCTTAGATTATGTAGTTTAGTTAGCTTAGTAGTTAGTTTAGTTATGTTAGTTTTAGTTGCCAAGTGTTGGAGAGGGTGACAATCTTCTTCACTTTTGTTGCTCTTTGTTGTATTGAAGATTTGGTTACTTTTGAAGGTTGTAATTTGGATTTGAAGCTTTTGGTGTTCAATGAAATTGGTAGTTTTCTTTCCCTTTACTTTTATGCTTAGTTATTGATTTATTGTTCATGTTGTTGTTTTGTGTTTGTTAGTTGAATTAGCTTAGGTTATGTTGTTAGATTTAGTTTGTCTTGTTGTTCTTGCAATTCAATTCCTCTTGCCTTTGTTTTCTTTCAAACTCCATGGATGTTGGTTTGAAGCTTTTTACCTCTTTAGTCTAAACAAACTCTTGGGTTCTTGAAAAATTTATGAAGCTATCCTCTTTGGTGATTTGGCTTTCTTTTCAATTTAATGTTTTTAATCAATTTCAATTTCAAATGCTTTTAATTTCACTCCATGTCTTCTCCTTTAATTTCAAGCCTTCTTGAATTTAGTAGTTCTAATTTATTTAAGGTTTTTAATTAGGTTTAATTAATGTCATTAAAATTGATCACTTTCAAGCAAGCTTTAATTTGTATTTGATGCAATTAGTTTAGAAACTACGGGTTTAGAGTTTAGGTTCGTTTAGAACCATTAATCGGATTTTGTTGAGGCTCGGGATTGACAAGTGCTCGGCAAAAACCGATTGATCATGGAAACGAACCGAACACCCTAAACCCTCATTTTCATTATTTTTATTTAAATCTCTTTTAATTCTTGTCTTAGTTGATTAACTATCAAAAACTCAAACCAAATCAATGACTTAATGCTTTCTTAGGAGTAGATAAGTTTAATTGAGATTAACAAGAGATTGAGTAAAAACACCGACCGCCGATAATATCTATCCTCGAGAGACACGACTCGGGAAAACTTACCGCTCTACAATCGACTCCGTGCTATTGCGGAGAAGATTTCTTAGAGTGCTAAGAATTATTCGATCAATCGCGCCAGCCGTCGACGCCCAATAGTTGCCATTGCTTCCAGTAGCTACCACATCAAGATGGGGCCACTGAAGACTTACAACCACCTGCTCCAGTCGTTTGCTCAGGCCACCACCAACTCTCCGCCTCCAGCCGTCACTCCGCCTCAAGTTGCCTCCAACCAACAAGGTAAGTGGTTTTAATTTTTTATTTTCTTTATTTTATATAATTAAGATTAATAGGGTTTATTTCTGAATTAGGCTTGAATTATGAATTTATGTATTAATTAGGGTTTTTTTATATAATTTGAGTTTCATTAGGTGTTTGTTATATAGTTTGAGTTAGGGATTAATTATGCAATTAGGGTTTAATATAGGGTTTATATTGTAATTATGGTTTAATTTAGGGTTTAATTTGTAATTATTATTTGATTTAGAGTTTAATTTATAATTAGGATTGATTATATACAATTGAATTAAACTAGGGCTAATTAGGTCGTTTGTGTTCATTTAGTTATGCAATTATTTTTTTAAATGCATGTTGTGGTGGTTTTGAAATGCCGTAGAGATCCGTACGTGACTGTTTAATATAAATGTTATAATTTGTGAATAATATATATTGTGGTTGGTTGGGTAGACGTCGGTGATGAAGTGGTGTACGGTGCCGTTCAGGAGGTTTTGTCCCTCAAATAATAGATTTTAAAACTGTTTTAAAAACTGATGGGGTTTTTGAAAAGTTTTAAAATGTGGGTGATGGTGGTTTTGAAATTCCATGGTGATCAGTACGTGTGTGTTGTGTTTAATATATGTTATGATTTGTGAATAATATATACATGTTGTGATTGCACGACCCCAATGGCAATGATGTGGATGAACTTGGTGACGAGGCTGATGATGATACAGGAGAAGAGTTACTCACCGATCAAGATACAGATCAAGACATAGACGAAGATAAATAATTATTCTTATGATATCATAAGTAACTTTAGATCATAATACATTGTTTATTTGTTTATTTAATGTTATCAGACTGGCCAGCCGCCAATGATCATTGACGAGGGCGTCTGGAGGTAAATGATTTTCTTATGTCTTTTTATTAAATCATAATTTCTTAACATTACAAATAATTAATGATTTAAATCTATATATCATGCATCTCAACTAAGGCATGGAATGTAGAGTGGGATAAGCCTGAGAATAAGAAGAGGTTCGACCAGTGCAACACTAATAGGCGGAGCAAGCCTACTATTCCGGGTATCGGGATGTCGAAGAACACTGGGGGTTTAGATCTACGATCGATCATTTTGATGACATTGTAAGTAACTTTAAATTATAATACATTATTCATTTGTTTATTTAATGTTAATTATTTGGTAATTTCATTTGGATACAGGAACAAGAGATGGGTGAACCGAACACTACGTACCATATTTTGTACGTATGCGCCAAAAGGACGACGACATGTGGATTGATATGAGATCTAGTATTAAAATTTTAAGTATATTTTATGTTGAATAGTTATAACTTAACTCTTTTTTTAGTTTTCATGTAGAATTTACTTACGGTTTGTATTTCACGAGAAGTACCAACGACGTCTAGATGAGGTACGTGCTTCTTCATAGGATCCAGATAACGAGGTTAACCCTGACCTAGTTTATCTCGATGTCGTTGGGTTGAGTAAGGGCCGACATTATGCCACCAATTGCTTTGGGAAGTTGGTGGCTTCTATGGAGGGTTTTAGAGGAAACGACCCTTTCTCCTCCTAGCATAACACGACTCAGGTGAGGGAGCTCCAGAATCAGCTCCACGCATAGAGGGAGGAGCTAGAGGCCACGAGACGAGCTTAGCAAGCGATGGAATATAGGTAGAATCAATCTGAGCTATTACGTGTGCAGCTGCAGCAAGAGCAGCAGGAATTTTAGGCGCGGATGAACGCGCAAATGGTCGAGGTGTTAGTTCGATTTCAGCAGTACCCCCATTATAGGACCTTTTTGTAAAACTTACCGAGGAAGGTCTTCCTGAGGGAATAAATCCCTCGGTATATCCTTGGTGATCAGATTACCGAGGGCTTTTAAGCAATTACCAAGGGATTTTTCCTCGGTGAAATGTTATTTTTTGTAGTGGTCCAGTTAGAATTAATATAATAAATTCTTCAGTTGACAAATAATCTACTTACTATTTATCCTCTGAAATGATCTGATGATTATAATTAAGTGAAAAATGACATAGTTATGGCATCGAAGAACCTCCCCAAAATTCTTCAATTAGCATTAACTTTATTCAATAATTTTGAATTAATCTATATGATATTGACTTATTTTAATGTTAAGTTTAAGGTAATTAATCATAAAAGAAAGATTGGAAAATACAAATTAAATTCTTCATTTAACATTAATGAGCAATAAAAATTAACTAAACTACGACATTGAACTTGCAATAAAAATACCGCAATTAGAAGCACACATGCATATGATATTACTAAATCAAATCTATTCCACATTCCCGTAATAATCATTTGAAACTCCTATGCTATTTGATGGCCTCCTAAATCAAATTCCTAAAACTTAATCTTGGCATTACTTAGCTCCTCCAAGGTCGGATATTTCGCTGGCTAATGTTATACTAATAATTACACAATCATACTACTTACATGGCTGATTTAGCCTCTTCCAAGAACTGCAAATTTATGCAGGTTTAACTTGTACAGATTATACAAAAATTAAACTTTGAATTGATAAATTACATAACTTATATAAAATATCTTTTTTTTTTTAACTACAAGGGGTGTGCAGTAATCGTGGAAAAACTCCTCAAATCTACTAAAATCCAAAATGAGTCGTAATCATTTATTTGTGTGGCAAAGGTAAATATATCACTCTAATATATTTTTATTTAAGTATATTATTATAAATAACCCATTATGAGTAACAAACAATACAAAAGAATTCAAACAAAAACTCGATGATTCATATAAAATTGATTCACATTGAGAGGAAAACACAATGAAAAATCAAATTAAAAAAACACACCAGATCAAGAAAAAAAAGCCTAGAATAAATACGAAATTAAAGTTCAAACATAAAGTTCGGATTTCAGGATAGAAAAAAAACACTCACTTTTCTAGCAAATCCTATTTTTATGGGCTCAAATGAGCAATGACAATAATCATTTGAGAATTTCATAAACTAGTACCAACATGAAAGTTGACGTAAAGTGTTAAAAGTTTGTTTGAATTAACACAATGATTTCTATGTCAAAATTCACAGATTTAAATTCTATTTCAAGTCACACCATTTCTTCCCACTCCAAAAGCTTCTTACAATAATAATAATAATAATAAAGAAAAATCACTCATCTCCATTTCCTTTTTTTTTCAAATACATTTTCCATCTCATGAAGAAATCAAAAGTTAATCGCCTCCTTTTCCTCTAAAAAGATGAATTCTCCGTTACAATTCTTTGCAAATCTTAAAAATGAAACATAAAATCAAAAGACAACAAAATAGATCAATAATAGAAGTAAAAAGAGAATCAAAAACAAAAACAAAAAACAAAACAAAAAACAAAAAACTTTGCTATAGAAAAACTCAAAATTGAGTACGTATGAGTGAGATATACCATCCATAAAACCAATATTTTTTTTATTGTAAATTATCAAAATAGAATCAGAATTATAAAATTCAAAAAATTTCGTACATTTCCAAAAAATTGATTGAGAGTTCTTCGAAAGGAGGCGCTGCTCGGAGAGTGTTGGAGATGATTTTTTTAAGAAACCCTAATTTTCTAAGATGAGAAATAAATTAAAAAAAATACAATTTTATACCTAGGAAGAAAACATCATTTGCCTTATATTAAACCCAAAGTACTACAGGCTGACAGCTCAGCACTGGAGCTCTCACAAAGTGACAACTAAACTAATAGTTAAGACTATTAACAAATAAGATGAATATTATGATTATGAACAAAAGTATTATAAATTGTGCTGAAAGTATCACAACTTGAGTTAAAAGTATCAAGAATTATAAAGATATCACTTCAAATATCATAGTTATGAATAAAAATATTATAGCCTACATTAAAAGTATTATGTAAAAGTGTTACAAATTGATATTCTAATTTCATAAAAATATATTACAAATCACAGTAAAAGTATCACAAATCTAGTTAAAAGTATCATAATTTGAGTAAAAGTATTACAACATGACATGTAAATAATTGTATATTATACTTCTATATATAGTATCCCAAATTACAGAAAAGTATCACAAATTAAGGTAATAATAGTGTATATTATTGTTTTATATCGAGTATTACAGAAAAGTATCTTAACTGGAGTTAAAAGTATCACAATTTTCAGGTGCAAATAGTGTATATTATTATTTTATATCGAGTATTACAAAATGCTGTAAATGTATCATAAATTATGTGATACATTAACTATATTTTATTATATGTGATCAACTTTTGTGATGATTTAAATTACTTATGTGTAAAAGGCATAAATGTAAAAATAGTAATCAAATTATGGATATATGTGATACTTTTACTATACTTATAATATTTTAATAACTTCCATGTTACTTTAATTTTATAAAAAAAAATGTAAAAAAATAAATAATATGTTTTACTTTTACTTGAAGTTGTAACACTTTTAGTTGAATTTGTGATACTTTAAAGTGAATTTATGATATTTGAAATTGGAGAAATTTTGATGTGTTTTTTACTTAGAAATGTATTTGTGATACTTTTAACTAGGTTTTTAATGCATTAAACTCGGCTAATTAACCATTTTTTCAACAATGTTTTTTTTTTAAATTCTAATAAATAGTTTTGTAGAGTGGAATCATTGTAGATCTTCGATCGGAGTTTGGTCGAATGAATCATTGTAGATCTGAGATCAAATGAATTTGTGATTTTGAGTTCTGATTTACAATAATTGGAGCACTAGATCGTAAGTCTAATTATGTATTTAAAATAAGGGAGACGAGACACTTCAACAACATGAATATTGTTAAAAATTATTCATCGTGAATGGTGGCCGCAGGCGTCGGTCGATGTTCGATACCCAATAATGGAGAAGAACATTTATGTGTAAGAAAAAAATAAAAAACTATTTTTCTTCTTAAATTTATGAAATAAATGAATGAAGCAAATCAGATAAATTAGTTGTGGGTCAATTTACTTAAATAATAAAAAATGATCTAGGAAATTGGTCATCCGATTAGAGAAGATTAATTCGATATATGTAATGATACGAATGATGTTAAATTTTTATATTACTCCTCTCGTCCGGAAAAAATAGGCGGGTAGATAAAACACTGAGTTTAAGAAGACAACATGATTGTAAATTGGAATTATAAAACTTTTGCTATTTTTACTACTTTACCCTTAATTTTTTAGTATTTCAATAAAAAAAGTAAACGGGTGTTTTAGTATTTTTTTTTGGTATTCTAATTTTTAAAAAGATAAATGCCTATATTTTTCGAACGGACAAAAATAGAGAATATGCCTATTTTTTTGGATGGAGGGAGTAATATTTTGTGAATTTGGAGTAATGATTATGCATGGATATTTTTTTTTAAGTTGGATTATGCAATGATTAGAGCATATAGGTATAATCATTGTGTTAGTTTTGTAAAATCAGTAAAGATCGAGAGCCCTATGGGCCTATGGCCCTATCCTTCTTAAATTATAGTAACTTTCACCATTTAAATTGTGAAAATTGCCCAAATCTTAGTCATATTTTGCTTATTACCCTGATTTTCTCCCTACTTGACCCAACTCTTGTTATATCTGCGATCTTTTTAACCCTAACCCCTTTTTAGTCCTCTCTCCTCATCTGTCTCTGTCTGAGGTTTTTCTAGGGTTTTAGCAGAGATCTCGTAAAACCAATCGAAGCCCTAAAAACTTTCTCTTTGCCCCAGTGAAAAGTTAATAGGATTTTGAAGAGAAATGGGGGCAGACAAAGGGAAGAAGCAAAAAGTGGGAGAGGCGGAGGAGGAGAAAAACGGAACCGAGCACATCGACGGGGAGCTTGTTCTATCCATCGAAAGGCTTCAGGAAATTCAAGATGAGCTTGAAAAGGTAAATCTGATTATTCTTTTTCTGTACTAGTTATATTGTTGATGAGGAAATCTCAGAGAAAAACTCCATTGTGTTTTGTTATTATCTTGGGTTTTAGATAGATCCCAGAAGTTGTGTTTAAGTTGATCATTTGATATTTTTGCTTTCCTGTATTTTTCGTGTGAAGAGACAGCCGATTTGATTTATTATTCCCAAAAACAGAAATAAATTAAAATTAAAATTAGTGTATACATGTTGAATTTTTATTCAATTAGGTTGAGTGGGAAATGAGGCATGTGATGAATTTATAAAAATTTGGACCGAACCGAAGGGATTTATGGATTTGTGTTGTGTCTATATGTTGTTTTACAAATATGTGCATCTTCTTAGCATGGCTCCAAAAAATTTCTGCAATTTAAACAGCTAGCTTGATTCTTTGCTTTGTCAAAACCCGAAAGTGAGTTTGTCGAGATGTGATCATTTTAATGTATTGAAGCTCAGGTGCCTCCATGCCTTCTTTTTGCAAGTACCATCATGTGGATGAGATTCATTGTGTTGAATTTTTGATTTTGACTATATATTAATGATGTACTGCTCCTGAATTTGTGCCCCGTTTGGAAATTGTCCAGCAAAAATAGATTTGATCCAAGTAACTTTGCACATAATTTGTTGAAAATTGATTTTATGCAACATGTAATTCTTGATATTTTCTTTACTTAATATTAGTGTATGCTTGGTAATGGGTTTGATACCCCTCATTTGTGGGGGTATGGTTCATTCCCTAAGGGAAACTGAAGATGAATATCATATGGCTTCAGAATAAAACATGTCTTTTTTGTTTTTTTTCTGGTCCGTACTTTCCTCAATTTGGACTTGATAACACTTGCTGACTTTTAGGGTATTGGGATTATCAAATCCATGTCTAAAACATGTCACTTGAGACATTAAAAGGCCAATTAACAAGTGCATTTATTACAGATAAACTCAACGAATTGTATGTACCTCTATATTTAGTGATTTTCAATATTACGTACAAAGGAAATCTTCATATATTGCAAATAAAAGAATTCATATAATTAATAAATAAAGTTTCTGATGTCTTGAGCCTACATTTTATGTTAGAATTATAGAGTTCAGCCTTTATCATGAGACAATCATCATGCAATTACAATGAATCGGACCCCCTTACATATAACAAGATTTTTGAGTCTTACATTTGAAAGTCAAGCCTATTTCGAAACCCTGGATCTAGATGTGCTTTATAGAGTTTTCTTGCATATGTATGTACCTTTTCTTAATTATTTCTCCCTGGAAAATGATATGATTTCCAGGATTGAGGGGAATTAGTATGATTCGTTGGGCTGCTTAAGAACCATTAAATTAATCCCATTTGCAAATCTTCATGTTTGTTGAAGGACCAACAATTATATGGCTTGAATGTGGAATGTTTGTTTATTTGTTATAATGAGACACATAATTAACACCAACAGTAGGCATTGGCTTATTAAGTTGTTTCGGTTTCGTCTGTTTTCAGATAAATGAAGAAGCAAGTGAAAAAGTCCTGGAAGTTGAACAGAAGTACAATGTGGTACGCAAGCCTGTCTATGATAAGCGAAACAACATCATCAAATCCATTCCCGATTTCTGGTTGACTGCAGTAAGTGATTTTTTCATGCCCACTTCTCTTGAGAAAAATATACACTGTCACTATTTGCCTTGTAATTTCTCATGTTAAAAATTGTCCCCTTCTCTTGCAGTTTATGAGTCATCCTGCCCTCAGTGAACTTTTGACTGAAGAAGATCAAAAGGTTTTGTCTCCCTTCAGTTTCTGTTAGAATAGAAAACATGGAAATAGTAATGATATATTTTTCTCTGTTTACTGTTTACAATTTATTCTTTATCTCCTTACAACATTGGATTTTGTATATTTTGAACTCTTGGTTCTGTTTTTTCTACTATGTTAAGTGTCTTTTCTTGTTTTAGATCTTCAAGTATTTAAACAACCTTGAAGTGGAGGACTGCAAAGATGTGAAATCTGGTTACTCCATTACGTTCGTGAGTCTTACTTACCTTTACTGTTTTTTTGATTAATTTTTAATGTAGAAATATGTTAATGTATTCAGTCTGTAATATTTTGAAGTTGTTGAGGTGATATTTTGTTTTCCTTCAGAATTTCAAACCTAATCCTTACTTTGAAGATACTAAGCTCACGAAGACCTTTGCCTTCCTCGAGGAGGGAACAACCAAAATCACAGCAACATCAATTAAGTGGAAAGAAGGAATGGTAAGTTCCATTGTATAGTTTGAATATGTCGCTTCTATGCTTTCTACGTTCTGAGATGTGCTTGTTTGGCATTTGAAGGGCATTCCTAATGGGTCTGCTGAAGAGAAGAAAGGAAACAAGAGATCTCATGTTGAGGAAAGGTTGGTCCCTTCTATCTCTCTGTTGTTTATCCTACGTCCCTGTGTATTCTAGAAGAGACCTAGATGGTTTTCGCTTACTATGTGTTGGCCTTAGTGTTGATTAACTATGACAATTTGACAATCACGTATATGTTTTCTATAAAGCTTATCAAGTGGAATGGGAAGAGCTTCTCAAAATTTGCTTTTGCTTTCTCCACCAGCTTATGCTTTCAATTGAATTTAGAAACCGAAACTGGCTTGACATTGTGTAGTTTTTTATGATTATGGTGAAGGTTATTAAGGTCTTCGCATTGTTTTTGAGAATTTGAATTTTTGTCCTCTGAGATCAAGAACCCTTGTTATCTCTTGTGGCTTGGGGTGTGGGGAGGGGTGGGGTGGGGGATATAATTGGAAAGAAGTAAGTAGGTGAGGTGGAATAAGAAAAAATGAAGTAAAAGAAAGAAGAAGAAAAAGGGGAAAGACTTATGTAAATTTAGCTCTGTGTCTTTTATTTAATAAATCCAATTATGATTATCAAACTAATTTACAAACTGTCCAATTGTGTTTGTATATCTTAAAAAAAATCTTAAAACAAAAGTTTCTTTCTTACTCTTTCTCTTTTCCTTTTCGTTTATCTTTGATCATCCCATTCGTTGTTCTTTTCCATGCTTTTCATTTTCCTTTTCCTCCTTTCAATCATTCATTCTAGTTCTCCATATCTTATTTTCTTTTCCAGTGGAACAATAAGCAAATGTCGCCCTACAACCTCACTCCATAGCTACAACTGGCCCCCAAAACCTCCTTCCCTTCCTCTTAATGCCTTAAACCCACCCTCCCTTGCGATTCCTTAAGCTATTGAGTTATTATCAAACTTTCAAAACAAAAGAAGGAAGTATACTTGCCATGGGTGTTGTTAATGTGCCCTCCTTTAAAATATTGAGTTGTGGTCAACGCACTAGGATTTTAAAGGATATCTTAAATATTGTAAAACTTATTAACTTATTTAGGATAAATTAATCAAGATTTTAGGATAAATGTGTTTGAATCCCTTGAAGTGATCCTGGTATTTAGAATCTTGAATCTTGGGGTATTCAGAATTCTATGAATAGTAAGAATTCTTGTTTGCTATAGGATTCAGAATCCTTTATTATTATTATTATTATTATTATTATTTTACTGTAGATGTTAAATCATGTATGAAAAGTAGATGATAATGTATTGTTATATTGTATTTGATGTCAAATCGTGTATGAAAAGTGAATGATTTTGTATTGTAATATTGTATTTAGTAGTATTTAATTATGGAAATGGCTATGGTTTCATGAAGGCACCATGCCCCTCACCCCCCTGCATTTACATCCATTCATTTGTCAATATTTATAACCAACTTTTGATCCAATGGTTCTGATTAAGTGAAGAATGGTGCCTTCATAGCACCGTCGAAGTCCCCATAAATTATTTAGTTGTAAGAAATTGTTGGTTAAATATTTGATTTTTGCGTCTTAGAACAAACGATACTACTCCGGTATTCCGAACCATAGGTTGGGTGTTATAGATTTTAGCTACTTTTGGAAGCCAAGTTGAAGCATAAGTTGGTGGAGAAAAATCGATGCAGACTTATTGATGTAGCAGAAGTGTAATCAGACAAACACACAAGAAACAAACATCATTCCATAGTGTGTTAACTCATGAATATCAGACTATGCATTTGATTCTGATTGATTATTTACAAATACCGAAAGATTGGGAAAAACAAAACATTTTTATTAATTTATTCACGACTTTCTATAAAGGCTCTTAGGCATATGATATGTAGGAAGACACGAATCCCTAATTAAAGCCCATGAAAGATTTAAAATACAAATAAAAATAAAAGAATTAGTTAACAAAAGGCAATAATCAACTTGTTATGATTCTAATAATACATCAGGCTGCTCGATTATTGATTCATATGCTATTTTATCTGTGTCATGTGGTCATGTTCATAGAACTCTTCTATGGGCATCATCTTGCTGCATTCTTATGAAGAAGGGAACTAATCTAATTTGGAAATAATCATATTTTAAATTAAACATGATAACTAATCCAAGAATAAGGAAAATATAAAGGGTGTAGTTAAATCCATCACCATCATTACTGAATTAACCTCATTTAATAGAACTTAAAATAAACACAATTAATGTGACTAAATTATGATAAGAGTCAAGGATTGAGGAAGAATAAATAAGAATCAATATTATATTAATTGAATTGAAAAGAGACAATTTAACTGACGAAGTCTGTCTCCAGCGCGAGTGCCCATTTTCCCAAAGCTTTAAACGCCAAGTTCTGATTAATTTTCAAACTGCCTCTCTACGGCTGAAGATGAGATATTTAAATAGTAATACAACCGTACGGGCCCTGAGCTCACTAATTACTAACATTTAATAAAATAAAAAGATCTCTAACAACTCCTTTGCTCTTCGAAACAGCCTTGTCCTCAAGGCTGAATTGTGGCGTTGATGCGCATCAACAGAGTCGGGAGGCCCAGGCGGATACCATCCAGATTGTTGACCCGAGGAAGCCGATAGACCTGAAGGAACCGTGAATTACTGTGTTTTCACGCTCAATTTCGCGGGCTAAGTGGATTGTTGCAAAGAGGTCTGTCGCGTCCTTGGAGCGGATGCGAAGACGAATATCTGCACGCAGGCCATTTAGAAACAAGCCCAAATAATGGTCAGTTAAGTCGGGGACATGTGCCACCCACGAGAGAAACACGTCCACGTATTCCTCCACCGATCCAGTTTGTGTCGTCGCTGCTAGCGACTGCCGTAGCAACTCTTGGGCAAAAATTTTCCAGGACATGGCGGGTTGGTGACCATTTACCCAGCGCCATCCATAGAAAGCAGCGCAAGTTCAACTTTGGCGCTCTCCTCGGTGTGATGGTGCCGAAAATATTGTTCGGCGCGAGACAACCATGCCATAGGATCCTTGCCGTGGAAGGTGGGAAAGTCCAGCTTGGGTACGACCACCACAGACTCGTTCGATTGATCAGGCTTAACATATGTTGGGATTGACTTTTTGGGCTGAGAAGAGGCTGATTCAGCGCTGCTTGCGGCGGCTGTCCCTTCTCGCGCAGGAAGGCTGAAAGCATCTCCTCCAACTTGATAATAAGGCCTGGTTGGATTTTGGCAACTTCCTCCCGTATATCTGCCAAGCCCTTCTCTATCGTCTCCACACGCGCCTCCATCGCATCCATATGTGTCCCCATCCTTGTCATTCTGCAGGTCAGACCAAATTGATAGACTCAAGGATTGAGGAAAAAAAAGGAAACATATAAAATAATTTGAATTGAAAGAGACAACAATTTAACAGTGTGTGATCCTCTCCTTCTCCATCATCCCATATTCAAACTCCCTCTTATAATTATTATAATAATAATTATCCCGCTCCATTATTATTCCATCTCCAAATCGTGTTCATAAGCTGCAAACCCAAATGGCAAGTCTGTCCCAAGTGCTAGCGCCGATTTTCCCAAAGCTTTAAAAGCCGAATTCTGATTATTTCTCAAACTGTCTCTCTACGGCTGAAGACGAGATTCTTAAATAGTAATATAACCCTAGTTATATAACCATACGGGCCTTAAGCCTACTAATTACTTAAATAACCTAAACACAACTAATTATTTATATAAACAGAATAAAATAAAATAAAAAGAGCTCTAACAATACCCTTCTATAAATAAGATAAATTTTTAAAGCAATTTCATTCTCTTGGGGCACAAGATTTCTAGAAGGATCGATCAAATAGCGGAAAAAGCTTATTTTATCAAAATTTTTAAGAAAGTTTAACAAACATCACTGTCCCAAAAGTTATATTCAATTATGATTTTTGCATCACGAACTTTCATATTCTTTCTCGGAAAATAATCCACAACTACAAAATTTGAGATATCATCGGAGATTTATTTTATTATTTTCTAGTAAAAGAGAAGAAAGTAGAACAAAATTGTACTGTGTCAGACTCTTTTAGCAGACAGATAATTTTTGGAAAAGGGGTACTGGGCAGCGTGTAAAGCGTTTTCCTTGGGGAAATCACTTTCTACCGTGGATTCTAAAAAGTTTTTTTTGGCGACAAACAAATGAAATAAGTAATAAAACATAACATGTTGGAATGCAGGAATTTTAACATTGAATTTTTCATTTGCAATTTATCTTAAATTACCCATTTCAATCAATTCCAACACTTGTTCTTAGTCTTAATTTTATCATTTATCAAAACACAATTTTGGACAAGGTTAAGGAAAATTATAAATTTTTCTTCACAATTTCCAACACTTTACCCGTAAGGAAACTCTGTGTTCAGTGCACGAGATTTAATCTGGTTAACGTTCTTCTAGCGTGCGGTCCCGTACTCAAATGTTTAATGGGCTTAGCACCGCGCACACACACACACACACATATTAATGTTTTTATTTAGTTATATTACTTCACATGTTATTAGAAATGAATAAAGCAGGAGACATCTTAATTGATGAACCTTTTAAAATTCACAGGACAAATGTCGAAGAAAATTCAAATAAGTTTTGGGTAGATATGTTTGATTTTGTTCTGAAAATTTGAGGAGAATGTGGAAATGTAGTCAACTAATCATAATGACATCATTTTTCAATTCAATGTAAGAAAAAGTGTAAAAACTTAGTACTTAAATGTAGTTACAGAAAATTGATGATGACAGAGATACACAGATGATAATTTTCCATTAAGAACTCTACATGAAGAAACAAGAGGCAGAGAGATCCATTTCCCAGTGAGGTCACACATCACACATATCACGTGAAACACATGCACGCCTATTTGGTCTGACTCTCGATAATTGAGTCATTTCAGTTCAAAATCCAACTCTGCAATTCCATTTCCTAATGAGTAACTGAAAACTATTTACCATGTTGTTGGAGGATCGATGGGATCCGGCGGTGGAGGATAAAGAAATAGAACCAAGAAATTTTTAACTTCGAAGGGTGGGGTGAATTTAATAAATGGGGTAGACTTGGTAAAATATGGGGTGGAAATAGCATCAACCAGTGTGGTCAAAGAAATAGAACTAAGATATTTTGTTCGTGCTTTCTTGGTCTTATTATCAGTGTGGTTATACGAATAAACTGGCTAGTTAACCTATTTGTTTCTTGTTATTAGAGTATTTGTTCCACAATGTAAGTCATGAGGCTAATTGCAAAGAGTGAACTGTTTGACGCTCGGTGCTTCAGTTTGGATAGGGTCTCATAAAAAGTTAGTAGTAGCTTGTCTTAGGTCCCTGTTTAAGAGAAGTAGGCAAACCAGTTTATTACTGTCTATTTTACTGTTTTAATTATTTATCTTGAATTCAAGGCAATAACCTGTTACTGCCTTTTCTACCTTCATCTGGGGGTGCTCTGTTGTTCATTATGGCCAGTGACATTTTATCTCAATGTATGCTTTTCAGCAGAGGATGAGCAATTACATTGAAAATTGTTGGATTCAAGTAACCCTGATTCTCACTGTAGCGTTGGTTTCTAACTTTCAATTAAACTGTGAAATGCAGCTTCTTTTCTTGGTTTAATGATTCCCAGCATAATGGTGATATCGAGGAGATTCAGGATGAGGTAAATAAATAAACCCGCTCAGGTTTACTAATTGATCTTGATACTTGAATACAATTTACACGTTCTTATGTATCTTGTCCTTACTTTTTGTAGCAGGTTGCTGAAATCATCAAGGATGATTTATGGCCTAATCCTCTTACATATTTTAACAATGTACACTTCGCATCTTCACCTTTTTCTCTTGTTTTTGATATGTTAATTGAAATTCCGTGTTCTGAAATCAAATTTGAAGAGTTTCTTAATGTTCTATTTTTTTTTTCCTTTTTGTTTTTGTTTATGTTTAAACTTATCACTGTTTTCAATTACCTTGATGTAGGAGGCTGATGAAGAGGAATTTGAAATGGATGATGATGAGGTAACATTAAATTGCCTTATATTAACTTGCCTTATGATAATTGCAGATAGATTTTGAACCAGCAGCGTTTTTGGTTGACAGCTGATTTAGCAAATAAATGCTTTTACTCAGCATGTGTGTGTATATTGCTTTGGTAGTTGATTTCTCTGGCTCAGACCCGTTTATTTGGTTTCTAATAGTTATAAATAAACTAGGTTGGTGTTACCTTTTGTTTAGGACAATGTTTCAAAAAACGAAAGGCGGAAATGAGGCGTTTTGCTCGGATGAGGCGAGGCGTACGCCTCAAGTTTTTCTTGGAAAAAATTAAAATAAAAAACCAAAAATAATATATATATCAATAACTAAAAACTAACAATTGAATACATCAATAACTAACAACTAACACACACACACACACACACATATATATATATATATATATATATATATATATATATATCAACTAAAAGTCTAAAATTAATTCACAACCCAAAATTAACTAACGATTGAATACATAAAAAAAAAAGAAGTATTAAGACAGTGGCTGCAAAAATATAAAAATAAAATCTCAAGTAAAAGTCTAAAATTAAGTCAAAACCATAAATTAACAATTAACAATCAACCATTAAATACAACTAAGGGATTATTTTTAAAATATTCAACTAACTCCCAAGAAAAAAAATAGTTTTTTTTGGTTTTTTTTTACAAGTTATATAACTGTAGCAAACACCTATTGTAATATAACAATATAATTTGTTCAGAAGAAAGAGGAAAAAAGGGGGGAGATAGAGAGGGGCAGATCGAGCGGAGGAGAAGAGAGAGGAGTGCGATGTAGGGTTTTCGGCCGACTGCTTTAGATTCTATTTAGCTCCTTTTATTATTCTATTTAGCTTCTTTTCTACATTTATAAATAACAATAAATAAAGAAAAATAAAAGAAAAGGGAAAGTTAAAAAAATAAAATGAAAAACACAGGGGTCATGTGCCTGCCTTGAACCCAATTTCCCAAAACCGTTCTCTGGCTCGCCTCAAGGCGTACACCTCGGCCGTTTTTTTGAAACAATGGTTTTGGATATTCTCTTTCCAGTTGCTGTGGCTAATGAAGTTACATTGGGGCTTTTCAGACTTGATTTTCCTATTAATGATTTTGTCGATGTTTGTTTATCGTGGGGACTTCTATAAGTATTTTTGGTTCAGATGGATTTTCGAGTCTTAGGGATAATTACAAAAAATACTGGTTAACATTTGATCCAACTAAAAAGGAAAAAAAAACTGTTCTTTTAAAATTACCGATACACCTTAAAGTAATTACAAGCAACCCCTTGGGATTGCATTTTCTCCTCTATCAAAGGTGCTATTTGTAATTTAGAAACGAATATCTATGGGCTACTTTTATTTTGAGATAGTTCTTTTTTAGTAATTTGACTAAACCTCATGGGTATATTTTGCAATTGACCTTAAGATTGAAACGTATTTAGTAACTGTTTCTGTTTTTACTCATTACTGATTCATTTTGACATCCTTTACAGGACAAGGACACTGACGACTCCGAAGACGATGATGATGAATACGATGAAGATTAGATGAAGAGTGGCCTCAGAAAGTTTAGTGTCGGTGGTTCTTAAAATAGTGATTGAAAATTATTGACTTCATTTTAAGTTCGTGTTGTGTGTCAATGCACCTCCATAACCAATTGTTCCACCGTCCCCGCCCCCCCCCCCCCCCCCCCAAACAAAATTTCATCGTATTCTTCTTTTTTTTCATGGGGTTGTTGACATTTTTATGCTACACATCCTGTGATTGGGATGATTTTTCCACCTATCGGCAATTAAATATAGCTAAGTTATCATGTAGTGTAAA
This sequence comes from Phtheirospermum japonicum, assembly GCA_014905375.1. Classification (NCBI taxonomy): domain Eukaryota; kingdom Viridiplantae; phylum Streptophyta; class Magnoliopsida; order Lamiales; family Orobanchaceae; genus Phtheirospermum; species Phtheirospermum japonicum. The sequence continues at coordinate 163,790 of BMAC01000394.1, read as the reverse complement.
GTTGGTTCTGGGTCCTATACATTAAAATGCTTGCATTTTATCCTCCTACATTGAATTAGGGTTAATGCATTCTGCTTGATTAATATGGATCTTTTTGTTGATTAATGATTTCCCCCCATTGTAAACTCCAAAACTTTCAGCCCTACAAACAGTCAAAAGGTTATCTAGGTAATTTAATGTGAATGTGTCTGGACTTAGACTTCAAGGATTGGGAAGTTGTGGGGCTTGATTTAGTAACTTAAAAAAAGTGGCATTACTATAAATGTGAATTGTGAATGTGTTGCCATATTGTTCGTATGAGTATGATTTAATAATTTAAAGTGGCATATTGTTCCAACAAAAGTTGATTTTTAAAGGTCTTGTGGTTCTCTAGTTTTGTGTTTCAACACAAAATTCGCTAGTGACCCATGATAATTGATTTTTGTGCTATAAGATTAAACTTCAGTGAAGTTATTGTGATTATCTTAAGCTTCAATGTAGAAAGGGATTGGTTTGGGATTCTGCAATCAAGAGTGGTTTATGCTATAATATTCAATATCTTCTCGTGCTTTTGCCCTTGATGATAGTAATACAAAACGTTGGTGTCAATTTTCTTGTATTTCAGTCCGTTATAAAAGTTGAAGTGGTATTACTCACATTTCGGGCCGCGCCTGGCTGCCTGCTTGATTTTAACAGAAGATCGAAGTTTTTCTGATCAATTCCACTCTAATCGTCTTCTTTTGTTTAAGAATGATTTTTTTATTTTCCATCTCATGTAAAATAATGTATGAAATCATGAGTTATTATGGAGTTTTAAAAAATTATTGTTTTTATAAATAGGTTATTATTATTATTATTATTATTACATTTTCCTTTTCATTTTATATTAATTTTTTCTTAATTTTTATGTGTGCGGATACTATTTCTCTGTATGCCTATACTTCTAAATTAGTATATGAATATTTAATCAACAACATTAGTTAATTACCAAATTATAATTTTTCGTTATGAAATACAAGAGTAGATCTCGTATAAGACGTGTCTCATACAATAAGATCACTCGTAACTCGGTAGAATTAAATAAATAATATATATTTAAATATAAATTAAAAAAATATGTTAGGTTCAAAAAATTTTGAAAAAATGTGTCGGGACGCTGGTGGGAAAAGCGTCCCGCTCACATTCTAGAAGGTACAAATAGTAACCGTTCTAGAAATGTGAGCGGACGCTTCTGGGAGAAGCGTCCCGAACCTCAGTCGACATTCTAGAGGGTACATATAAATAACCGTTCTAGAATGTGAGTCCCGGACCTTAAAAGACTTTCTACTCTTTTTTGGGGGCTGAAATGAATAAAAACAATTAATATTTTCACAAAATTAATAATTTTTTCATTTACAAATAAAATCAATTTATTAAATAATTAAAAACTAAACAAGAAACAAATAAATTCGAATTTTCACATAATTAATGATTTCTCACAAAATAAATAAATTAAGATTTTTTTCACATAATTAATAATTTATATATTTTTAAAATTTAAATTTATTGATTTGTGATGAAATTATTAATTATGTGAATAATTAAATTTGTTAATATGTCAATTGATTTATTTTTGTAAATTCTTAATTATGTGAAAAGTTAAATTATATGAAATTATTAATTATGTGAAAAAAATCTTAATTTATTTATTTTGTGAGAAATCATTAATTATGTGAAAATTTGAAGTTATTCGTTTCTTGTTTAGTTTTTAATTATTTAATAAAATTGATTTTATTTGTAAATGAAAAAATTATTAATTTTGTGAAAATATTAATTATTTTTATTCATTTCAGCCCCAAAAAAGAGTAGAAAGTCTTTTTAGGTCCGGGACTCACATTCTATAACGGTTATTTATATGTACCCTCTAAACTGAGGTTCGGGACGCTTCTCCCAGAAGCGTCCCGCTCACATTCTAGAACGGTTACTATTTGTACCTTCTAGAATGTGAGCGGGACGCTTTTTCCACCAGCGTCCCGACACATTTTTTCAAAATTTTTTGAACCTAACATATTTTTTTAATTTATATTTAAATATATATTATTTATTTAATTCTACCTCGTAACTCAGTCCATTCAACCAATTGACTCGCCCAACTTACTAATAAAAAATTCTTTTGGTTTGTGGAGTTCGATACTAGTGAATAAAAATATTATGGATACAATTATTTTGTCTGTTTATTTATTTATTCACTGTTCTATTGTCAATTTTGAATGGACGAAGCTATTGGAATTTAAATTGAGAGTAGCTGGCTATATGATGATTAATCTATAACTTTTCAGTACAACAATGGTCTGAGGGGTTCAAAATGGATTTTGAGTTCAAAAGCTATTTTGAGCCTAAGGAATAGGGAAATTTTAACTCAAGACTAGTTTGTTAGGACTAAAGTTAATATTTTCATTAATTTTATTTATTTTGATATATTGTGATTCAAGATGATCAAATGCACTAATTTGAACACACCTTGAATCTGTTTAATAAATATGGTGGAAAGTAATTGTGGTTTATAGTTCAAAAAAGAACCTCACATTTTTATTTCTGCTCGTTCTGTAGGTCATGACTGATCATGATGTTCCAGGCTTTAGTGGTCCGTACTTGAGGGAACATCTCCAGTGGTTTTTTTTTTTTTTTTTATTATATGTGTGTGTGTATGGTCGTGTGTGTGTGTGTGTATTTGCATGTGCGTGCGTTTGTGTGTGTGTGTGTCAAATTAATTATTACTAATGCGTATATGTTATTGTTACATACATTCTAGGTACCACTAACGCATCATTTGGTAAGTTTCTGAGACTTGCACTCAAAGTCTCAAGCTCGACAATTAAAAATATCATAGATCGAGACGGAAAAAAAGAAAATAAAAAACAAAATAAAAAATGAATATGAACAAGCAAAAACAGGCTTTTGTAGTAAATAAATTGGAAAGCAAGAAGAATGATTATATTGATTTCATTACATAATGTATTCCTATTTATACTAATTGAAAAGACATGACTTTTAAACTAAACGACATGACTCGAAATAAAAGACATGACTTTTCAACTAAATGACATGATTTTTGGACTAATTTATTAATTTAATTTGGTTTACACCAATATTGCCACCCGTAAACCAAATTTACTTCGTACTCCCAAAGTTTCAATATTTTTCGAGAAAGCATGCCTTGCAAGTGGTTCTGTAAAAATATCGGCCAATTGCTCGTCACTTCGGCACTAATTTAGATTTAATTCTCCTTCATTGACTTCTTCATCCATAGCATCTGCCCATTATCATTTTTCTCAATGGACTTGATTTCTTCATCCATAGCCACTATCCACTTTTCCTTTTTTGAGACTTCTTCATCTGAAACTGGGTCTTCTCCCACAAAAAATGCAAAATACACATTATCGCCAACATTCATCTCTTCAGTTACATTGTAAATATCCACTAGACTTCTCATTTTTCTTGGTATTGACTCTGGGGAATTTTGACAAGGCTCAAGGTTGAACTTCATCGTCTTCAACCTCAAGAACTGACTGATTTGTAATCCCAGAAGAGTCTGAAAAATCATAACACGCCTTTTCGTCAAAGCGCACATCTCTGCTGATCACGACTTTCTTTGACCTCGGATTGTGAAGCTTGAATGCTTTAGTTTTCTGGATATAACTGATGAAAATGCATTTTTCCGATTTTTCATCAAGCCTCGTTCTCAATGCATTTGGAACATGTGAGTATGCAAGACAACCAATGTTCTTAGATGACTAACATTCAGTTTCTTGCCACACCAAACTTAATTTGGAGTTGAGTTCTTCAAATTCTTTGTTGGTGACCTATTTATCAAATTACTAGCACAAGACACTACTTCGGCCCAAAACTTCAGCGGCACATTTTTCTTTCTCAACATGCATCAAACCATATTCATTATTGTTCGATTTTTGGGCTTCGCGACTTTTTATTGCGGTGTATAAGGAGCAGTCAATTCATGCCTGATCCCATGAGTTTTGCAGAAATCAGAAATTTTCAAATAAGGAAGATACATATTTTTCCTCCACAATTGCTTCTCAAGTTCTTTATTTGAAAGTCAGATGATTTCTTGAACTCTTGGAAACATGAAAGAGCTTGAGACTTTTCTTTGACAATAAAGACCTAATTTTTTCTTGTATAATCATCGACGAACAACAAGAAATATTTACTTCCTCCAAGCGATGAAACTTGTATAGGACCACAATGATCAGTGTGCACTAGCTCCAAAGGTGATGCGACTGCCACTTTGATTTAAATGAGAAAGATTCATGGTGCTGTTTTTCCAATTGATATTCTTCACACACTTCATTGATCACATCGATTTTGGGCAGACCTTGAGCATGCAATTCTTGGATAACTCTTTTAAACTTTGATAATTTAGGTGCCCGAATCTTTCATGCCACAACTTCGAAACTTGGTCTTCAGAAGTGAGATAACATTTGACATCCACGACATCAAGTTTGATAGAGAACAAACTGTTCGATCCCAATTTGATATTTGCAACATGATGATGTTTATTTTTCATGATGCACATATCTCCAACAAAGCGAATATCAAAGCCTTTCCTCAACAAATGACCGACACTTAGTAAATTACTATGCAATCCGGGGAAATAGTACACCTCCGACATTTCTTCAATTTTGTCGGTCTTCGTCTTGAAAGATATATCTCCAACACCTAGGATTTGTATGACTTGGCATTTCCAATCGTCACTTGACCATGATTCACTTTTTTAAATGTTGAAAATAAATCTTTATTTCCAGTCATATGCCGACTTGCACCACTATCCAAGTACCAAATATTTCTGACATTGCCATCAAAAGCAATCAATAATGTTTTAGAGGTTTCAACTTCATTTTGATGTATAAACCCCGTCTCGCATTTTTTCTTTGGATAGTTTTCCAAACAATTATATATTTTGTGACTAGGTTTATGGCAGTGATCACACTTAATATAGAATATCCTACCTTTGTAGGTACCTTGGCCTCCGCCTTTTTGATTATTGTGGAAAGATTGTCTCTTCCCCTTTTGAGACTCATCATTTCTTTTTCCTTACATTTGCTGATCGTAGGATTGTCTACTACTTCCTTGATTATGACCTCTTCCTTGATAAAATCCACAACCTCCCGTAGAAGAGAATTGAGATTTTAAAGCTTGATCTTGTGTAGAGTTATTTTGAGGATTTTGTTGAATAATTCTAACCTCATCTCCAATATTCCTTGTAAGCCTTCTATGGACATTGAGGAAATATCTTGTGACTTGTCGATATCCACAACAACGTGATCGAACTTACTTGGCATGCTTCGTGAAATTTTCTCAACAACTCTTTGAGCTTCTAGAACTTCGCCATTTGAAGCCATTTGATTAGACACAAAAGTTACTCGGGTAAAATATTCCGATATCTCATTGTCACGCATCTCTAATTTCTCGAATTCCACTCGTAGAGATTGTAGACGAATTTTCACCACTTGATCTTGGCCAGAATAGGTTGTCTCCAACACTTTCCATGCATCTTGAGCACTTGCAACTTTAGATATTCTTTCATAAACATGAATTTAATGTGCTTGATAAATTTGAAAAAGTGCTTTTCGATCCTTTTGTTTTGTGCTCTTCAAGATATCTATTTGAGCAACAGTTAGTGTTGATTCATCATTAGGTGCTCTTACACCTTCTTCGACGACATTCCATAAATCTTGAGATTCAAGACATTAATTCATAAGATTACTCAAACAATTGAATTTCTCACCATTGAAGCGAGGGATAAGATAAACAAGTTGGTTTGACATTTTGTTCTCTTTTTTTTTTTTATTCTCACTTTTTTTAACTTGGCTCTGATGCCAGTTTGTAGAACATATATTCTAAAGCAAGAAGAATGAGTATATTTATTTCATTACATTATATGTTCCTATTTATATTAATTGAAAAGACATGACTCTTCAACTAAATGACATGACTTTTGGACTAGTTTATTAATTTAATTTGATTTACACCGACATAAATAATATGTTGCAGTTATTAAACAACGCATACTTAATGGAGGTAAGTAAATTAAAAGCCATTTTACACACATTTACGTGAAAGAGAGAGAGAGAGATAGAGAGAGATTATTTCAACACTAGAAGGTTTGCTGAAGAGAATGCCTTAGGATTTTCAGTCGCTGCAACTTACTTCAATGCACAAAGAGAGACTGCATGTAGGAGAATATATATATATATATATATATATATATATATATATATATATATATATATAAAACCAAAAAAACAGTTTTTTGTTTATTTCTTTTTTCAGTTCTTAAACAAAACCCGAACTTGAAAATTTTTCAATTCTTTTTCTTTATAAAATTCCTAGGGTTTCACCGGCGGATGGACAACCTCCCGACCAGCTGAAGCTTCGCCACCTCCGCCGCGAGGTCGGAGTTTTCCTGGAAATCAATGGAGCACGCGCCCCGTCGTCCGACGCCGTCTCAATCAACCTCCGTCGCGAATCGGAGAAAAGTCAGTGTGGTCCAAGGATAATTATAATTATTTTTACAGATAATGCGCCGGTAACAAGGATATAAGTAATATATATATATATATATATGTGTGTGTGTGTGTGTGTGAGAGAGAGAGAGAGAGAGAGAGAGAGAGAGAGTTCATATGCTGTTTTCTTAAATAAACATTTTATATTTGTTCTGAGAGTACTAGGAAATGGGCACTTACATAAGAATAAGGGGTGTGCTGCTTCTGCTTGTGTAATGGAATTTCTGGAGGTTTTCTTTTGATATTTTTGTGTCAAAAATAATGATAATTGTCTTTAATGTTCGTTTATATACAACCAAACGCCGTTTCTAATTAATTATCGAAAACATGAATCATCAAATCCGTAACTAGTGTTCTCTTGTGCTTATGAGTTATAGATCTCTGCTCAATCTAGAAAACTATGCATAAGGCTATAGCAAGCGGTCCGGAGTTTTAAGTTAGTTGACAAATTTGCAAAACAAGTCAACCAATTTGTATTATTGCACACTTTTATTTTAATTCATTGCATAAATAACTAAATAAACACAATGCTAAATTCATTATAAATCACTAAGGCCACCTATAAATTTTAAGAACATAAAATTTACTAACTTCAAAAGCTAAAAAACTAAGAATTTAAACTAAGAAACTAATTAAAGGGTGTAGAAAACTTATTCTAACTAATGTTTGCTAATTATACTTCGAAAGTTCCACAGAGATTCGCAGCGAAACGGACGAAAACAGGCTGGGCGACGATGAATGGCAATCGGGACTCGTTTCGTTGAATCCTTCTTCTTGCTCTTGATCTCTATGTTTTTGATGATTAAATCCGACTCTAAACCCTAAGATTATGTTTTTGGTAAGTTTTTAGGGTTGAAAGTACGTCTGGAACTCGAATTAATGGGTGGTTTATATAGAAATTACGTAACTTGGGCCGCAAGTCACACAGGTCGGTTACTGGGCCCGCTTAAGGTAACACCTTACGGTAAGGAGCTACCGTAAGCTTCTCTGTTGCCCTCTTACGGTAGGGCTTACGGTAAGGTATGTAACCATAAAAACCAACCAAAATGCTCTCTGTCCTCCTTCTATGGTGTTGTTTACGGTGCTCCCTTACCGTAAGGGTTACCGTAAAGCTAACCGTAAGCCTCCAAACTTTGCTACTTTTTCGCCGGAACGCTTGATTCTTATCTCTTAATCATCAACCTTCATCTCGTACGTGCTGAGCCCTTCCGGTTACTTAGCTGTATGGCAAAAAACAAAGATAATTCACCTTTTTGCATCAATCTAGATCAAAAAACGGTAAAATAAGCTGGAAGTACAAATATACGAATTCAAGCTTAAACTATCTAACTTATACAAAAAATAATAAGAAAAAGCAACTAAAATACAACTAAAAATGAGCATAAATACGTGCTAATCAGCCCAGGGTATTGGCGTGAGAATAGGCCATCCTAGGCGAGGCTAGGCCACCATTCCAGAAAGTTTGCCCATTTTGGAGCATCTTGGCACCTATTTAGGCATGCAAATAGGTAAGGCTAGGCTTGAGTTTTTGATCTCCATGCCTTAGCTTGATTTCAAAGCCTTAAGCCACCTATTAAATGAGAACTTTAAATATCAAAACCCAAGAATTATACCAAACCTCTAATTAATTCAAGCCATTTAACCTAATTAAACAAAAAATCAACAAGGAACAAGAAAAACAACAAAACAAGAAAAACAGCCTAATAACTTAATAAAACTTGACTCAAAACTACTAAAATCAACATAAAGACCTAATTAAAAATACGATAAAAACACAACAATTACATGCAAAACAACCACCCCACACTTATCGGTTTGTTCATTCTCGAACAACGAAAAGAATCGAGTATGTACATATAATGAACATTGTGCAAAAAGAAAAATCCTTGTGCTTATCTTTATTTATATGATGAAAGTATCAACATAAACTCGTTATCGTTAAGCATTGCTCGTATTACTCTTTCTCAAATGAAAACCAAATCGATGACTTCCTCACAAATGGAATTTTGAGGGTGTTCACTCAATTCACTCAAGTGTTTATTATATGGGACGTGTATACACTCGAACCGGACAATGCATGCACTCGACAAGATTTCACAAATCGGAAACTTAAAATGCTCATTGTACATGACCAAACAAGAATCAAAAGAGGTCTTTATTATGGGTTGTAATGTTGGCTCTTTGGTAAGGTTTGGAATATTTGGATATAGTGGTTAACACACGATCAAATGCGATCAATAACACACAAAATCCTAATTTCTAAAACCCGAAACTTATGATCGCTTCACCCTTCCCAATTCACCAAACTCTCATTCGAAATCCTTCCGTATACTCACACGCTTTTTCGACTTTATTTCACAACACTTAGAAGCTTTTTGAATTTGCTTCTTTTTACTAAACTTAGCCCTTTTGAATTAGGCTTTTCACTTGAACGCACGCTTTATCACTTTTCGTGATTTGTGTTGGAGTATTATTCTACTTCTTCTCCTCTTTTTTTTGTATATTTTTTTTTTGTATAAGCAACTCAAAAACCGAAACCCACAATCGATTTCCCTCGCAAAATGCTTCACCTCGTTCAAAAAGAAAAACCTCACTAAACACTCATAACGTAGCCTTTATACTTAGGCTATTTCTCAATTCGCAACTCTAAACCGACATGAATTCAAACCACCTAATCAAAATTGAAGCTTATAATATGCTTCTTCTGCAAACATAACTCTTTGCCTTTTAAACATTAGGCCTCGTAAGAAAATAAACAATAAAACACAAGCCTTTATTAGCGCGTAGGCAATCAATCAACACTATCCACCATCCTTCTTTTTCTGTTTTTTTCTTTTCTTTTCTTTTATTTTCCCCCCTTTTATTTTTTTATGGGGTTTCTCTTTTTTCTTTTTTTTTCAAGGATGGTGGTCCTTAATATTATTACAAAATCATAAATCCCTTATAAAAATTCCACAACACTAATAACCAATAAAAATTAACTAACTCCTACCCCACGCTTTTAATGAGTTTGTAGGGGTCGACTCAATAAATCACTCAGGGCTATAGGCATGGATAATTTGGCTATGATTGGCTCATTCGGATTTATATTGCCAGAATTTATGGATATAGCCGGAAATAGGGTTTATATCTGTGCCTTAACGTCATTTTCAAAGTCAACTACACACAGCGGTTTCAAAGAGATATCAAAACTGAAACTTATTCAAGCACATGCAAAGATGATAATCACTCAGGCTACTCACTGGCTTTTTGCATGAATTTTTTTTGAATTGAAGCTGCTTTTAAGGTTTTGCGAAATCAATTGCGTCCAAGTACCATTTTACAATATATAAATAATAATTTTGAAAAATTTATGCACTTATGCACGCTCAAAAGACAAAAGCCTCAAATATAATCTTAGTTAACTTCGACAGGCAAGCCATACAAACACAAATAAGCGCAGAAATAGTGATCAATCACGATAAATCACGTTTAAGCATTACATATCACAAAACACAAATTCAACTAAGCATAAAGTAGAATAACAAATAGCTCGACCCCATCCCTCCCCCTCAGAAAAATTCGGCAAACTCCGCTTTGCCAATAAAAACAAGTAAAGAAAAGAGAGGTAAGAAAAACGTCCCTGAATAACCAAAATGATCGAGCCTCTCCAAGTTGAATTGTGACACCAAATAATCATCTCGAATGTCGTGATTCGAATTCGCTCGACTAAAAATGAAGAAAAACACAACTAACAACGAAAACGAATAACAATAAAAATATTCAAAATTCACAGAAAAACATAAATAGAAAATAGATAACGTAATAATCAAACGCTAGGAGGCATATGATCAGAAGGACCCCGAGGCGACGTGTAATCCATAGAATCCGTAGGCCCAATGATTCGCCGCATCCAACCAAAATCTATCAAAATTGTCCGTCAGCGTAATCAATAAATCTCTAGTTGACTCGCCGGCCTCCCTAGCCCTACGTGCCTCTTGATGTCCCAAACGAGCTTCCTCCTATCCTAAATGAGCCTGCTCATGACCTATACGAGCCTCCTCATAACCCAAACGAGCTTGCTCAAAAGCAAGGCATGCATCCTCCATCGCTCAGTGGGCCTCGTACTCTATTCCAGAAATTCTATCGTAAATATTATTCCTAAAGTTGCGGAATTCTCCTAAGAAGGCGGTGAAATACGGTGAAATATTGGTCCTCAATGCCTTTACCTATGAAAATAAGAATTTTGATCATAAAAACCCAAGGATTTACACCAAACCTCAAATCAATTGAAGCAATTTAACCAAATTAAATATAAAGTTATAAGAAACTCAAAAAATAATAAAACAAGAAAAATAACCTAATAACCTAACTAATCGACTCAAAAACTACTAAAAACTATATAAAACCCTAATTAAAAATACGAGAAAAATACTACAATTACATGCAAAACAACCACCCCACACTTATCGGTTTGTTCGTCCTCAAATAACGAAAAGAATCGAGAATGTACATGCAATGAACATTATGTAAGAAGAAAAATCCTTGTGCTTATCCTAATTAATATGATGACAGTATCAACATAGATTCATTATCGCCAAGCATTGCTCGTATTACTCTTTCACAAATGAAAACCAAATTGACGACTTCCTCTTAAATGGAATTTTGAGGGTGTTCGCTCAATTCGCTCAAGTGTTTGTTTATATGGGATGTGTATACACTCAAGTCCGACAATGCATGCACCTTGTCAAGATTTCACAAATTGGAAACTCAGAATAACCTTTTGTACATGACCAAACAAGAATCGAACTTTGCTCGCATTTGAGAAAGAGTAATACGAGCAATGCTTGGCGATAACGAGTTTATGTTGATATTTTTGTCATATTAATCACGATAAGCACAATGATTTTTCTTTTTGCATAATGTTCATTGCATGTACATTCTCGATTCTTTTCGTTGTTCAAGGATGAATAAACCAATAAGTGTGGGTTGGTTATTTTTCATGTAATTGTGGTATTTTTCCCGTACTTTTATTTAGGGTTTAGTGTCGTTTTTAGTAGTTTTGAGTCAAGTCTTGTTAGGATTTTAGGTTATTTTCCTGTTTTAATGTTTTAAGCGCTATATCTCTAATGTTGATGAAGTTTGTTTGAGTCATGGGTTTTTGAGCTTAAGACTCTTATGTTATAGGTGGTTTAATGAGTTAGAATCGCTCCAAGATGTGTCGGCATGCGCCTAGGTTCTAGCCAAAGAATTGAGGCCCAACATCCGTGCCAAAATGAGAAAACCGAGCCAAAGGCAGCCCGAGTCGAATGCTGAATCGACTGAGGACAGCCCGGATTGACTGCTAGTCGATCGACTGACCACGTATCGACTGATAGATCACAAATCGACTGCTCAGTAGTAGCCAAACCACTTAGAAGCAGGGCAGTCGATCGACTGCTTGACTGAGGATCGACTACAGTCGATCAACTGACCACGGATCAACCGAAAGCTCCGTAATCGACTGCTCGATAGTAGCTGGGCTTGGATTAAGCATATCAGTCGATCGAATGGCCACTAGTCGATCGATAGCTGACCGATTGACTGATCCACGGTCAATATACTGCACGTCCGGGAATTGTGGTATTTTGACGATTTTGCCTCTACAAACAACTATATAAACCCCACCTCTTGCCCCAAAGAAAGCATCCATACTCCTCCCAACTCTTGCATGTGTTTGGGATTTATTTTCTCTCTCTTAAGTTTTTAGATTTTATTTCCAAGCTTTAAATCTTAGATTTAATTTTAAGCTTTGCCTTGGGTTTGTAAGCCTAAGAAGGATTCAAGTACTCCTTTGGATTTTATTTTGCTTTGTAATTTCATTCAAGTTTTTGAATTCTATTTTTAATTCAAGTAAGTCTTCTTTTATTTCCTTCATTGTTCTTCAATTTTCATGCTTGTTCTTCATTTATGAATTTTGTCTTAGATCTTAGATTTCTTGTTAGATCTTGTGATTTGTGCATGGGATCTAGATGAGTGACACATCTAGATCATAGATCGAGTCCTTTATCGTTTTTACTTTGAGTATTTCATATAATTTATTTTGGATTTTGTTTTCATGCATAGTTCTAAGTTGAATCCTACATCTACTCTTTGTTTCTTGTTATTTCTCGTAAAGTTTTAAACTTTCACGTCAAGTTTTGTTGCTCTTTACATTGGTGTTTTTAATTTTTGCTAATTTGCATTATTTTTAATTCTATGATCATGCATGCATGGTTGTACTTTAGGTTGTTTTAGTTGTACTTGGTGAAACATTGCTTTTTGTTGCTTGTTTTCATTCTTGCTTTCTATTTTCATTTCGGCACACGCTCGAGGCATCTGACCAACTTGCATTTTACATTTCCTAGTTAGTTTATTTTCATACTTTTCATTTTATTTTTGTTTTCATTTATATTTCAAGCTAAAAATGCATTGATTCACACAAACAATCGAATTCCGATAATACCGAGCCATGAACCCACTTTTCTTATTTCAACATCACTGAAAACTTACAAAATAGAGTACTATTTATTTTAATTTGATTAATGATTCTTGGATACTAGAGAAAGAGAATCTAGATGATATTAGTGTTTGCTTTATAAAATAATGAGATATGAAGTGTCAATTATTTGTCAAACGAGAAGTTTTTAAAGCTATTCTCTTGGAATCCCATCTACAATGTTTTACATCTACTTGGTCATAGTTTATATGTTTATTTATTTTAGTTTAATTAAATCTTTAGTGGTTCTTTATTTCTTTATCTAAATAAAGTTTGTGTCACTATAAATGCGGTACTCGTTAAAATAGATAATTAGTCTTTATCGATATAGCAAAAACCAGCCTAGGCAGCCCCTAGATGACCCAAAAACCCACTAATTGCCAAAAAATTGGTAGGGCACCTAATCCACCATTAACCGAGCCTAGGCGCTCTAGGCAGCTAACTGTTTTTCTTCCTGTTACCAAATGACGTTGTTTTGATATTTTTCTCTCAAAAAAATAATGCAAAAGAAACAAAAAATGACTTTGTTTTATACTTTTAAGGAAATTGAATTAAACAAAATAAGTGTAATATCAAATTATCTAGTCAAAACTTTGTTATCATTTTTTCTTGTTCCTAGGGAACGATCTATTAATGTACTTTGATTTGTAATTTTTGTTTTAGAAACTAAAATTGGAGATAAATAATAATAATAATAATAATAATAATAATAATAATAATAATAATAATAATAATAAGAAGAAGAAGAAGAAGAAGAAGAAGAAGAAGAAGAAGAAGAAGAAGAAGAAGAAGAAGAAGAAGAAGAAAGCTTAGGCGCCCGTGTGGGCGTTCTAGGCTACCCTTCGTCGCTCGACTAGCGCCTAGCGAATTCTACAACCTTGGACTCTATGGAATATGGCCTTGATGGCCACAACTACTTTAGAAACATGTACTCTTGTGGTGGTAAAAAATAGGCGAACAAGAAATTGACTTCATTGGCGATGACTAATTTAACAATTGATATTACAATAAGTAGTGTAAGTTTTAATTTAGAGTTTTTATTTTGGTACTTAATTGGTTAATTTGTTTAGTATGTGTAGACATGGTTGATTCAACTATCAATTCTTATGACTTTAATATGGTTAAACTAAGATCGGAGTATTATGCATTTCAATAACATGAATCAAAGAGGTTGTATAATGTATGGGATCGATTTAATGAGCTTAGTCAAAGAGGCCATATGATGCCAATGAGAAATAAATTGAAATTCTTTTATAATGGGATATATGATCAAACTAAATAATATCTTCACACAGTCACTTATGGAAAGTTGTTCAAGAGACGAGTATGATTTGTGGGAACTCAGTAACTAATGGGCAATGTTTTATTATGTGCAATATCAAAACTCATCTGAGTGGCCCATAGGTGAAGTCAAGAACTTTGATGAGCTGAAAATCGAGGAGAATGAAGTCGATGTTGACAAGGTGTATGATTCAGAAACAAAACTTAATAGTAAAGGGGCTATGATGCCTATATCTATTTCTCACTCAAACTCTCTGATTCAAGCTTTTGTGTACCTACTTATAAAGATTTGTCAAAAATTTAAAAGTTCGCCCGCAAGAGAACGGGATCGCATGTCGGTTGGTAAGTTGAACCGAATCGTCTCTCAAGGAAAACTAGGCTCGGAAGTTCCTTTTGTGTTTGTTGTTCACGAATAAGAAGTAATTTAAATCCTAATCTAAACAAATAAAAACAATAAATTGGTTTAAACGAAGGACAGTTAACTCAAGGTTTTTTTTGAGAAGTTTTAAGAATCAAGATCTAAGAATTAACTAAACTAAAGCAATTAAATTACATCTAAAGATTATCTACGCTATGAACTAATTAATTTAAAACTAGGATTATTTAAACTAAGATTTAATTATCTAAATCCTAAGATTAATTTATCTAAGAGAAATTGGATCTAGAAATTACTTATGCTAAAAGAAAATTAATTAAAAGATTTTAAAATGATTTAAGAAAAATTGGGTTCTAGAGATTCGATTCGTCTCCACGATCGCTTGGGAAGACCCAATTGATGGTTCACAACGAATCTAGGCTCTAGACCCATTGGATCTAGCAAAAACAATTATCATAATCAGAGTTTTAATCCCAACACAATCACAAGAACGATTCATCATTGAAATAATAATTCTTAATTAAACTAATTAAAAGCATGTAATTAAATTAAAAAGCAAGGAAAATAAATACTTACTAATTAAATTAAGACGAACCGCAACGTTTTGTTGAAGAGAACTTGAATTGAAAATATCCAAAGCTAGTCTAAATTAATCTAAAGCTAGAAAACTAGATCTAAGAAATTTGAAGAGAAACTACGAACAACTCGACACTTGTTTGGGGTTGTCAATAGCTAAGAGGCCTTAAAAACCCTAGGAATAAGTGTAAAGTATCTAACTACAACTTAGGTAACTTAAAAATTGGATTTATGGGGTAGTATTTATAGATTTTCGAATAACTTGAAAAGGAAAGTTTTTATGTCGGTTCTGGGCACTTAGCGGTAGCGTTAACGGTAAGGTAGTGGTAGGGTAACCGTTATCGAAATCTATCACTATAGTTCTTCATTTTTGTACTTCTGCACTTCGACAACGGTTCTGCGCAGCGGTAAGTAACCGTTATAGATAGAGGTAGCTAGTGCACCGTTAGATTTTCTTCCTTCAACGATTCTATAAAGGTTCCAGAAGCAGTATAATAACCGTTATAGATAATGTCAGCTACTAATTCTTGCTACTTCTTCGCCGGAAAGCTCGATTTTTGACTCTCGATCATCATACTTCATCCTTTACGTGCTGAACTCTTCCGGTTACTTAGTTATAAGGTGAAAACAACAAAATATCACCTAATTGCATCAATCTAGATCAAAAGGCGGTAAATAAGTTGGAAGTACAAATATACGAATTTAAGCTCAAACTACCCAACTTATCCCGAAAACATTAATAAAAAAGAACTAAAATACCCACTAAAATCCAGTCAAATATGTGTTAATCACTCTCCTAATTCCAACATTTCTATTTCTTCACCTCAAATTGTTAGGAATTAAAATCTTGTTGATGTTGTTGATATATCTGAATCATAAGAAAAAGAAGAAGACGTAATCTTGAACATTGAAGTTTCTAAAGTTATTTGAACTAAAGGAGCAAACAATAAGCTATCCTCTTATTTTGAGGGTGTAAAAATTGAATTTATAATTCTTGAGGAGGAGATGGTTGAAATATTTTTAATTTTGTTTAGAAATGACGGAGAGACCAAATTAGCTTACGGGAAGAGCCAACAACTCTTGTTGGAGAATATTTATTCTTAGGATAAATTTCAGTTAATTCTTAGGCCATAACACTCTCATAAAAAGTTCAAAAAAGGTGATTTAAGTGTCAAATTAAATATAAGAGAGAGGGATAAAACTCTTAATAAGAATCCTAATCCTAATTCTGTTATTTTAAGGGTCAAATATGGGCCAAAAAGTACACCCTGGTGTTGATCAAGTGCGACGAGCAGTGCACAAATAGAGAGGACACCTGATGTGGAAACCGATGAAGTTGGTTGGGTGTGGAGCCAAAATCCTAAAAAAAAAAGAAATAACTTTTACATCTAAATACCTTAGGAGGAGTCCTACAAATACCCCACTCACCCTCACACGAAAATGTCATCTTAGATATCATATAATACACCATATGAGAGGGCTCGAGGCGAGATTTGGGGAAAAGAGCTAAAGAGAGTTAACCCTGATGAACAAGAGGCAAAGGAGACGAATACCATCCATTCGTCCATAAGAAGAGGTGACGAAGGCCAAATAAATAATCCCAACTCACAATGATTTATCTTATCTTATTGTATCATATATTAGTTGATCATGTGTTATGCGAACATCTTTATGTGTTTTATTTCGACCATGTCCAGCTAATCTCTTTAATTTTGAGACATTTCTTATATTAATAACAATCATTTCTTAATTCCTTTTAATTGATGCTTTATTATCTTCTTGACCAAGGATTATATTGTATTCAAATATCTTGTAGTTTCTTGTGTGTTTAAATAGTTCAGAATATTTACACATGTTTAACAAATATCATTTTGGTAGATCATATTAGACTTGTGGATACTTGGCATTTATTAATACGATATTGATGGTTATGAAGGGGTTTATGAAAGTGCTAAGTCTTAATGATCTATTATGAGTCGAATTATATGTATTGGAGTTTCGAAAGGACTATTTATATTCGATCAATGGTTTTAGGAGACTCGAGAAAGAGTAGATGATATTAGCGAATGCTTTATAAAATAGTGAGATATGAAGTGTCAATTATTTGTGAAATGAGAAGTTATTAAAGCCATTGTCTTGGAATCCCACCTACATTCATTTCCATTTAATTGGCCATAGTTTATTTTTGTTTGTTTTTATTTCAGTTTAAATAAACCAATCGATCTTTATGTTATTATCTATATAAAATATGTGCTACTATAATTGTAATACTCATTAAAATTTCTAATCAGTCTCTGTGGAATACAATCTCACTCGCCACTACTACTTTCAGAAACTGTACTCTTGCGGTGGTAATGGCGAGCAATAATGTCGTTCACAACTCTCATAATATGATGTATCAATTCACTTGCCACTCATGTGTATAGGCGTACACTCAAATTAGTTTATTATGTGCTTACCCCATAGGCTTTCAAAGTCTTTTAAGATCTCCACCGTGCTCAAGGCACATGCATAAGATTCGTAAATCAAAGGTCTTATTTAAGTTGTAACATTAAGCTCTTTGGACAAGGTAGGGAATATGTATAAAGTGGATATCAACTAAGCATCAAAATCCCAAAATTAATCAAATTCACCCTTATCTCAATACTTGATGCTTCAGAACATAAGATCAAATCATAAGCTATCAACCCTCAATTATAACAAAGTTTTTATAATGTAGGCCAATCAACCCCTATATAATTAAAAACTAAAAACTATTTATTCACAAAGCCATTGATAATGTAGCCTATAGACTCCAAACTAAAAAATAAATAACAATAATGGTCTTTATAAGCTAGACCACTTAAATACTAAAATTACAACAAGGCATTTTATTCTCCTTTTATTTTTTTCCTCTTTTTTATTGTCGATTTATTTATGTCTTTATCAATTTTCTTTAAATAGAAAAAAAATGAACAGATTTTATGAGGTGACCCTCTTATATTACAATGTACCAAACAACATAAAAGTTCTCCCATGTACCACTCTACTTCATTCTATCCACATTAAATGAACCACTCCTTAAATTACAAGCAAAAAACTAACAAGACTATCTGATATTTATGTAGCGAACAAAGAATAGGCTAAATTCTCAAATGGGCTAACTTAGGGAAATCTTTATTTAGTTTGAAGACACTTTATTTAAGAATGCTTGAAATGGCTCATAAAAATTTGCCTAAGATTTTTATCACTAGCCACATGCATATCAAGGTCTCGGCCAAGACCCAAGTCAAGTCTAGCGAACCCACACATAATGAATGAATCACTTAATAAAAACATAACTTCAAAATATTTGTGTTTGGATTTATATGAACTCACAAGATATATCAAGTGAATACGACAATCAAAAACTCTAATGGATCCACAAGTTCAAAGATAATTGTTATCAATCCTCAACTTGACTACAAGACTCCTTAAATTCCCAACATCAAGTAAACAAAATCAAACCTCAAATTGGTCCCTTAGTTCAAAAATTTGCACAAGAAACAATCGGACATCCTCTCTTAACAAAAATAAAAAATTAAAGCGATTTGTTTTTTCTAAAAGCAATAAAATACTACCATGAAACTATATGAAATGCAGGATACTGTACATTTTTCTAACTCTACTAATGTATATCCTCACCCCCAAAATTAAATAAAATTATATGAGAAAATAATACAAGGAATAAAATTTTGAAAACAAGAGTTAGAAAACATATAAAACACCTCAATTAAGAGGTGAGCAGTGCCTCGTGCGCCTAGACAAGCTCTCAGTTTCTTAGGGTCAACCTTGTTTTCCCCCTTTCTTGAGGGGTTTTTATCTTACCATTCTTATCATTTGTAATCCTCTTGAGTTTGATAGATGTTACATTCACGACCATAGATTCTTTGTTTGGAGTTCCCCTTTATTTGGTTTGTATCTATCTTTAGTCTTTTGAGACTCTTGAATGAATGGCCCATCAACTGCACTTTTGGCCATTCCTAATTTCATGTCATGTGCTTGGGTTGCTTAGATATTCAAACACTCTTGGTTGGATCCCTTGAAGGATGTAACGAAGGCCCTAATGCATCCCTTGTATGAATATCTCGACTGACTTTGATAATTGATCCTTGAAATTGTGACTAAAATTCCTCCAATGATTAATATAATCGATGATGGCCTCTTCTTTCCACTGATGTGAATTAATGTGCTCGATCATTACTAACTTTGTTGAGTGCTTTAGAATCGGCTTAGACGTTCTTGCTTTATTTACTCCCAACTATGAATGAAGTTTGCCTCCAACCAGTCAAATGCATTTCCCTTGAGTGATCGAATAAATTATTTGACAAAATAGTCTCTATATGTCCCTGAATTATTATGTGTCCCGATGAAATATGCTCTATGTTGCTTTAGATTTCCCTCACCATCAATCTGTTGAAACTTGGGAGGTTGGTAACTGGTTGACATACACAAGCTATTTATTTATGATGTGAATGTCTTAGAGTAAGCCAGGGATGGTTTCAAACTTCCATCGAGCTTATCGTCGAAAGTTTTTATAATGTAATCATTCTATTGATTAATCAAAAATAGTCCACCAAACAAACCTTGAAATTCCATTGTTGAAGGCTTCTCATTTTCATATGGTTGTTGTTTCATAAAAAGTATTAACTTCATCATGTACCTCAGCCTGCTTACCCATGTCATCACTACTCTCAAGATTATCGAGTTTTTTCATTAAATTTGATATTTGGGAGTCTAGATTTTGTACATTCTTGGCGATCCCTTCAATGGGTCTAGTCAAATTTGCAATTTTGTCCTCAAGAGTTGAGACATCGATCACCGTGATGAGTGCATGTTTGTGCAGCTTGATGCTGACTGAGAAGTTGAGGATGTAGCATCATCTCTTAGATCTCCATCATCTCGACTTGCCCTAACCACACGTGATATATTCTTCTCCACTTGGAAAAGGATACATTCAGATCTTCTATCATACTTCTTGTAATGGGATCAATAGTTTTAATTATAGCACCTGGCGATTTTGAGGAAACATTGTTCTAAGAGGCCATTAGATAAAGACTTTTGTGAAGAAAAGAGATCAGAGGTAGAAATTGTCCTATTGTGTGTGCCATAAAACCGTAACCATGTTTGTGACTTAATTTTATTAACATAAGAAATTCACACAGATAAAAATATATAGATAAAAATTTGGATCATATGGTTATGATCTCTAGTTCTTTCTCTAATTACATTCTTCACAAATAATATCTTCATAATTTGAGATTAGGAGGCGAATCTTCAGTCTGATCTCCTTCAAATTTGAACTTTTGGTTGAATGATGTTTTATCGAGGGCTTAACAGCTTGATCTCGAGTCAAACGTAGGAATCTCAATGGTTCTTGACATGGATTTTGGTGGCTTCTTGATGGAATTGACTTTTGATCTTCCTCCTGTTAGAATAAGGTGACCAACAAGCCAACTTGTGGCTGTGGTCTGACCATTCTCTAATAATACAATCGATTTTTATTCGTAATAATATCTTTTATATATATTGGCATTCCATATCTTTTATCCCATGCTAGTTGCATAGGTATGGTCCTGATGAAGTTACTTTATTACGGTGGATTGGTCTAGCAGAACCGTGAGATAATCTAGCACGTAATGTAACTCGTCGAACTTGTTCCTAGTCAAAGGGTTACGCCATAATGAGGATACATGCCTTTCCCGTTAAGACTAGTAATTAGTATATGTGGACCGCGTCTCATCGATCACGATGTCTGGACATCGACATACATAAGTAGGTGCTCATAAGATGAGTTCACTGAACTCCCTCCCCTGGAAATCTCTAAGTGGTTCCCACTCATCGAGTAGATGATTTCTATGGTATAGCGTACAACATTAATCCTTAAGACCCAGACCTCACCGTGACTTCACTAGAGGACAGGCTATGTTGTGACCTGTCTCTGTGTCTCTTTGGAGGCCAATCAAAAGGGGCAACGTTCACATAGTCGGGAATCTAGTGGGAAGTCTGTGCATGGTAGTAGGGGATTAGGACGCATGATAAGTCATAGATGTCCTGTGTGTTCTGATGGTTGATATATCCTCGGAGTCTCTGGCCAGAGCTGATAGTGGGGTGTTTAGAGAAATATGTTTCTCTAAGTCACACACGAACGGATTATCTTGAACCTAGAACGTACACACAGTTATTGAACTAGAAAGAGGTCTCGATGAACCAATACCTCTTGTTCAATCGGGACATAGATCGCGAAGGGATCGTACTGTACATATAAGCTATATCACAAGGTTCTTGCAGGCACTTCATTTGTATCTAGGGAATTATGATGCGTTGTTGCTAGGCGCCTCTCATAATTCGTTGGGTTCTGGTTTGACCAGTGATTAAGTAAAATGAGTTTTATTTAATCAGGGACTCTAAGGGACGAGTTCATATAAGAACAATATGTTGTTCGAATCACAATGTGTTGTGAACCCACGGCTAGCTTACACCTGAACCATTGAGGGTCACACCACGTGTTTCCTGATTATTGAAAACGACAGCTAGAAATTAATTGTTAATTTTAGCATAGTTAGATGTCAATATGATTGAATCTAAGATTCATAATTGTGATTATGAATTGAGAAAAATATGAAAAAATTATTCTGGACGCGAAAATATAATTGTTATATTTTTTGGAATTATCGTTTGTGGGAAATGATTTAATTCCGATGGGGTTTTTAATTTAAAATTGGGTCGACCCAATAAACCATTTAAAATTAATGGGCCGGTTTATTTATTAAATTAAAGGCTTGGGTTTATTTCCTTTGGGGCCATTCCTTTAATGAAGCCCATTAAGTTTGTTTTTATTTTTATTTATAATTAAGCCCATCCACCACTTTAAGCCCATTATGTTGGGCTTGACTTTAATAAAAAAAAAAAATTAAAAAAAACAAAAAAACTTATAAAAGTAAAAGGGTTGGGACGGGTTGTAGGTAGAGACGAAAAACCAACAACTAAAACACGAAACCCTAGCCATCACGGGAGACTTAAACACGAAACCCCATTCGTCCACTTTTCGCCGGTGCTTGCCGCCGGCCGCCGCTCATTTATTCCCATCGTTCTCAATCTCACGACGAGACTAGTGCCTCGTCGAGAGTACGTCGGATTACACGGTGTGTGACACCGATTCGCCGGAGTTGTGATGCATCCGCCCACCGCCGTCGTCTGCCGTCGGATCGCTGCGTCCCCGAGCAGTCGCAGCACGCCGCGCCCTCGTTGCTGTCGGGCCGTTGATTGTAGAGAAGAACAGGCCGACCACGCCGCTTCGAAGACCGCCGGACCGCTGTGCCTTCGTGAACGTCGCAGCCGGCTATCATTCCGTCGCCGAAGCGCTCGCCACAAGCCGAGCCGCCTGTCCGATTGCCAAAGGAACAGCCCGCTGCTCCTCCCGTGAGAAGCACCGCCGCGCCTTGCTGCCGCCTCGTCTCCTCCCGACTGCGTCACAGCCACCTCGTCGCCGGAACCGCCGTGTCGTGAGGTAAATTTGGCTGTTCATGAATATATATATGATATAATATATATATAAGTAATCAGTGTGTGAGGTGTATGTTTTTGTATGTGTGCTGACATGTATATATGTTTAAGTATATATATATATATAATGCATGCAGTATGTAGTGTATATGATACATATAATATATATGATGTATTTGTGTGTTGCATGCATTCTGTTATACATAAATATGCATGTATATGGTATATGTGTGATGTGTTCTTAATATGTGTGTGATGCATGATTGATATATTTATAATATGTATAAATATATATGATTTATGCATGCTGATTACATATATATAATATATATATATATATAAATCATTTATGTATATATACAATATATATATAATTAAATATATGATTAATATATTAATATATATATAATTGTTATATATAAGTTTAATATATATATATATATATATATATATATATAATTATTATATATATATGTTTAATAGAAATTATCATGCTCATTTGATTTTGTGAAAATTGAATTGTTTCTATTTATTAAAAGAAATTAAAACATTGTTTGAATTAATTGATTATAAAAACTGTGCCGTCGTCAATTGAATTTGATTCAATTATTTAAAAATTTTTGTTTTACGCTGCGCGACGGTACCATCAAATCCCAACAGTGGTATCAGAGCTACTGGATTTTAAATCAATTAATTGCTTATGTGTTTTTGCTTTCGAGAGCATGTTGAATTTGTTGAATTGTTGAATTTGGATATTATCTTGTGTTGGGAATTTCTTATAGCTGAATATTTGGTTGGCCTTAGATTTTCACGGAAAATCACGTGTCAGACTGTCCGACAGTCTTACGTGTCAGACTGTTTGACAGTCTTATCCTAAAACTTAAATATTCTCGAGTCTCTATAAGAAAAATYAGTTGATCCATAATTTAATGAAATTAAAATCAACTAGAGCCCAATAAGATAATCGTTTTTCCAAATCAATATGAATTCGATAAATAGGTGATGGATTAATTTATTAATTTAAATTGTTAAATTAATTTGAAATTAATAGAACACCAACTGAATCGTTTTAGTTTATCGTTCATATGATGAATGGATGAAACTAAGTTCGATGATGATCCTAAATTGTAAAGAATCAACAATTGATCATAACTGAAATTCGGATGAGATATAAAATTAAAATCCCTCATTCTTAAAGGTTAAGAATTAAATCAGGCTATAAAGAAAAACCGAATTGTCGTTCTTTTTCTTTCCTTCTACCAACGGTTAGATTATGTGATAGCCTCTTATGGCAGTGCAGTATGCCGTGTTAGCGGGGAGTGCTGTCATAAGAAAAGTTGTAATCTAATTGACATTAGATGGAGATTTTGTATG
>BMAC01000394.1:125602-136005 GCA_014905375.1 Phtheirospermum japonicum | reverse complement strand
AAATCGAATTGTTTCTATTTATTAAAAGAAATTAAAACATTGTTTGAATTAATTGATTATAAAAATTGTGCCGTCGTCAATTGAATTTGATTCAATTATTTAAAAATTTTTGTTTTCCGCTGCGCGACGGTACCATCAAATCCCAACACCTCCAATATGAATCTGACCGCCAATAATGTTAATTCTAAGGTATGAATGCTTAATATTGAAATAAAAGATGAGGGCCTTCGACTTCGCCTTGAAAACCATGGATCTCCTTGAACTTGTTGAGTGTAGATGGTTTTAAAATTCTCTCTTCAACTTGTATTTTAATTTTTCGAGAATAACCCTAATTTATACTATAAGAAGAAAGACTTATATGGTAAAGAGTTTTGATTTGACAGGTCCTCAACAAATTTAATATTATCTCTTTAATTAGTTGTTAAAAGTGAGAAATAATAAATTTTGCTCTCCAGAAATTGACATGTGACACTTTTTAATTGACCAACAAACAATATAATATAATATAATATAAATAAATAAATTATTTAATTTAGGAATTAAAATTTAATTAATTTAAAAGTATAAATAGAAAATATTAAATTTGTTTTAATATGGAATTGGCACATGACACCATTTGATTGGTGCAAATTTAAATTGTCTATGAAACTTCACCTTACACCAACTCCTCGCATATATATAGATGATCACCAGGGACTGACAAAAGGATTTGGGTTAGAACATCTATCTATCTATTAGGCTACCTTTTTTTTATAAATAGTAGCTCACAAGTTTTCTCCAACATGGTTCTTCCTATTTGTGGTAACTCGCATTTTTATGTAGTGGAGTTCATCATTATTAACTAGTTTATGACATTTAATTAATCTGGCAGGAATTTAAACTATGGAAGATTAATATTAACACTATTTATATTTCAAAAATACTAATTATTTAAAATGGATGAACAACATTAACTATAGAAGAAGCATATTAACTCTGTTTATATTAGTGTGAAGCCCGCGATTCTAGCGGGCAAATATAAGAAATGCAAAAAAAAAAAAAAAAAGTAAACATTTTCAAAAAATTAAATAAATTAAGAATGTAGATTATTAATATCAAAAATAAAAAAATGTTGTTCATTTTAAATTCTAAAAAACTTCTTTATGGGCTACATTCTTAATAATGGGATACACGGGCAACCAATGAGGGACGGTCATAATAATATTTATAAGTCATTTTCAGATGTAAAACTTTCTTTTTTACAATTATATTATTTTCGTTGCAACAAAGAGTTTTAACCCTTTACGCTCTAATTATCAATATTGTGAAATAAAGATGACTTGTGCGTTGCACAACTAAAATGATACTTTTAAAAGCTTCGTGATGGAGATAAAGATAAAAATAGATTTTTTTGAAGGACTGTGGTATTTTAAACTGTGTGGTGTCCTGGTTAATATAAATATCGTTCAAGTACTGATATCGTTCTATTTAAATTTACATTATTTTTCAAAATAAATAATTTTTGAGTGGATTTAAACATATGATGCATGGGATTAGTTGTTAAGCATATCAAAATACCCTGAACGTGACGGGAAAATCCAAAAGAAATCGAGATCGTACAAATATTAACAACCCCTTAAGGATATCAAATTTATATTTTATACGTTTAGCATAATCATTCAAGAGACGAAAAGTATAATTATGACAAAAATTCTTGTTTCCATATGTTAATCCGTATTTTTTGTTAAATCCTTTTCGATTAATTATTCTTTTCCATTAAACATGTTTCCAAACACTTCAATAAAACAATCAAAATACATAATAAAAATAATTACATAAATTAGAAACAAATAAAAAAAAGGTCCTAGTCATATATTTGCTATCCACACTATGATTTTTATTAGTTTCTCAATATATGTTCATAATGAAAATAAAGATCCAAACAATAAAAAAAAAAAAATCACACTTCATATACAAATAATTATATAATATCACTTTCCAAAACTATGTTTTGCCTATATAAGTGTTGTGAGTTTCACACAAATCTACATTGAGTCGACCTGTTTCACCAGCAACATTAAACACGAGAAAGTAATTACTTGTATCCTGCAAATTCATATAAATAACTTATAGTACTGTGTTAAAAATGTTACATGAGATAATGTTTCTTATGAAATTTTTGTACAAACACAAAAAAGTGAGAAAACAAAATTTCATCATTTTCTTGGGATTGAATGTAATTAAAATACATATATGACCATTTTAAAAGAAGAAAAGATATGACAAAAACTAAAAAAGAAAACGAAGAGAAAAAAAAGATAAAAACACAAAAAGAAAATGAGAAGAGAGGATTACTATACAATGTCAAGCCCTGCAATCTGGCAATAATGTGCAATGCGATGAACACTTTTGCAATTATAGAAATAACTCCATCTATACTAAAATTGTTACATGTAGTATTAGGAAGAAAAAATTACTTCGCCACAGCATAAAATATGATGCTTGTAGTTCAAGCCATAAAATGACACATTAGAAATTCAAAAAATGAATCAAACTCATAGAAACTCCTAACCTGGCCAACAGATCAAAAGATAATAACAAATAACACTAATGGCTATAAACAAAATTTAAAAAATGAAAAACATGTGCAAATCACAAAATAAAAAAAGAATGATCAGAATTATATCTAGTACATAACCAAGAAATTTATATTACTCGAGTAAAAAAAACACTTACACTGAATGATTGTTCAGAAATGATGGGGCGGTGTGTCCTCCAAAACTTAGTACCTGCAAAAATGAGATGAATGGGTAAATAAACGATTGTGAAATCCATTCAGATCCAAAGCTAATAACAAATAACTTTAATGGCTATAAACATAATTAGAAAAAATGACAAACATGCGCAAATTAAAAAAAAAAAAGAAAAAGAAAAAAGAATGAGTTGAATTATACCAAGTACACAACCAAGAAATTTATATTACTTGAGTAAAAAAATACTTTCGCTGAATGATTGTTCACGAAATGATGGAGTGGTTTGTACTCTGAAATTTAGTACCTACAAAAATGAGATGAAAGGGTAAATAAATGATTGCGAAATCCATTCGCAAAATAAATATGAAAGCCATTTTAAAAAGATGGATTGTGATTTTGCTACTTCGAAAAACATTCGAAATACATTCAAACCACAATTTCGGACAACATAAAATATAAACAAAAGAGACATTGGAGATCGTTGAAAATTGGAATAAGAAAAAAAGAGGATTTCTGTTAAAAGATTCTGACCAAGAATCTAAAAGTAATATATATGAATTTCCTTGAAAATCAAGAAACATCATCCACGGTTTTCTCGAATTGAAACCAATAAACAAACGATTTTCAATACATAAAAACACTCAATATCCTGCTCAACAAACTATGGGCATGAGATTATATTGTCAAATTATAGAAACACTCATTTGATTCTAAAATTGTACAATACCTGCAAACAATACAAAGGAACACATCAAGGTGAAAGTTTGAACATAGTAAGCGCCACAATCATATCGGTGCATAGATTGATCAATAATCTATATATCCAGTACAACATCACCAGTCCGATTATAGAAATCAGAGTTTGTAAAATGCAATACTACAATTGACTTGCTCTTAACGCAAACCATATGATAAGTACCCAAAAGGGTTTCATAAATACATCCACAATTGATTGTTGACATCTTTGGCATGAAGACATATTGCATCCTGCATAAAAATATTATTACCATCACTGATCCAAACCTGTAGAAAAAGCACTTAGGTCTATAAAGATAAATCAAAAACTTATACAAGTCAAAGGAACGTGACAAAAAGTTCCAGCATTGCCACAACCCGTCGCGTAATGAAAGATCTGTTCACAATCTTGAATAATAAATGAGAAAATGTCATGAAGATAGTAAGATTAACTTAGTAGATGGTTTCTACTCAAACAACAGAAGTGCCCGCTCAGATACAAATTTTGTTTATTTGAGTCGCTCGCACATGGTATAATCATGTATCTCATTCAACTGCAACAATAATTAGATTACTGAAGAATGGAGTCTCATTGTGATATAAAAAGAAATAAGAAATAAGGGAGGGAAAGAAAAATAATACAAATTTATACTTCAATCACATTACCTCTTATAGCACAACAATACAATTGTTTTCATAGTTTTAGTGGAGTTGAAATATATCAACGGGTTCATTGGCTCGATATTATCGGAATTCGATTCGATTGAAGGAATCAATTTGTTTCAAGATTGAAAAGTAAAGGAAAATGAAAATAAAGAAATTAACCTAATTAATCTATCTAGAAATTGAAATAGCAAGTGGGTAGAATGCCTCGGTCGTATGCCTTCAATGAAAATGCAAGCAAATAATGAAAACAAGCAAAAACAAGCATGTTTCACCAAGTACAAGCATGCATGCACAAGGTACAACTAAGCTTGCATGAACATAAAAAACTTGAATGATGCAAATTAACATGAATTGAAAGCATGAATGGATAAAGCAATGAAAATGGATGGGAAAGTTTGAAACTTTATGAAATACAACAAGCAACGAAGCATAGATCTAAGATTAAGCATGAAACAAAGCACAAAAATTTAATTCAAAATAAAGCATGTGTAAAACTTAAAATCAAGACAATCCAATACCCGATCTATGATCTAGACGTGTCACTCATCTAGATTCCATAGCCAATTCTTAAGATCTAACATGAATTCAAGGTGCTAAGACAAAAAACATGAAAAGAAGAAAAATGCTTGAAACATATGAAATTACGTGAAATTAAACGATCTAGGCCTCTATCTATGATTTAGTTGTGTCACTCAACTAGATTCCATGGATGTTTCATAAGATCAAGCACAAATTCTAATACCTAAGGCAAAAACCATAAGATGAAGAACAATTGTGGAAATGAAGAACAGAGCATGGAATTAAAGCATAAAACATGAAATTGAAAGGAAACATACTTGAATTAAGAAAGGAAACAAAGCTTGAATGTAATTGCAATCAAAAGTAACAATCAAAGGGAGTACTTAGATTCTTCTTAGTCTTACAAACCCAAAGAGGTGCTTGAAATTAAATCTAAATTTAGGAAAAGAAATTACAACAAAGCTTGAAATTAAATCTAAAACCTAAGGAAGAGAAAATCATCCAAGAGATTGAGAGTAATTTGATCCCAAACCCTAGCTTGGGTCGGGTGGGGAGTTGTCTTACAAAATGAGAGTGAGGTTCCATTTATAATAGGTTTAATTGTGTTTAAATGAGCCAAATTAGCCAAAAAGGCTTGAAATTCCCGGGCTTGACCATGGTTAAACCCGTGTTGACCTTCATAGCCACTTGGCTAGCCTTTTGGCACATTTTGGCTCTATTTAGCTCGACCATGGCTCGAGGTGGCTTGGCCATGGCCGAGCCTCGGTGCTGCTGGGCGCAGGTGGCCGGCAGGCTGGGCTGGGCGCTAGGCAAAGGTAGGCAGGCATTTAGGCGCGAAAACAGGTAGGAGCGTGCGGGGAGCTGGCCGGGCGCTGTCGGCAGGGGCGTGCGGGAGTTGCACGCGCTACGCGCACGGGCGTTGGCAGGCAGGCGCGAGTTCTGTGCGTGTTTCTCGGTAGGTGCCGAGCGGCTTCGGCAGGCGTGCGCGGGCGAGCATCTACGCTTGAAATTAGGCCTTTTTTCTTGTACTTTGAACCAAACTTTTGTGCACCCCAATTAAAGATATTTAAATTTAAAAACACGCAAGCTTGCTCGCAAGAGTACGAGGATGCTTGTAGGGTGGAAAGTCGACTCGAGTCGTCTCTCAAGGACAACAAATTATCGGATCTCGGATAGTTGTTCAAAAACAAGTAACCAAAGTATTCTTTTTGGGGGTTTTGTTTGATTTTTGATTTATAACTACTAATTTAAATTGCAAGACTTGAACTTAAAATCTAATTTATTTATCCTAAATGATCAACTAGAGATTTAAAAGCAATTACTTAACCAATTTAAAACCTAAAGTAAATTTAACTAATTAATTATCAAAGAAATTACTATATTAAAATTCAACTACTTAAGAACTCAATATTAGAACCAATTCGCAGCAGCTAAATTATCATAAATCATCTCAATATATCAACCAAGAACATACGATCATGCATAAAATAAATCACTATGAATAAAATGATAGCAATAAGCATAAAAACTTAAGTAAACTAACATAAACTAATAGCATGAATATTCTCAACCAACTCAAGTATCCAATATCCAAACTTAAACATAAAAATCTGACCTGAATAGTGAATTAAATAACTAAAACGTTCAGAGAAAACTTATTCTAACAAATGTTGCTGATTAT
Organism: Phtheirospermum japonicum; assembly: GCA_014905375.1. Taxonomy (NCBI): domain Eukaryota; kingdom Viridiplantae; phylum Streptophyta; class Magnoliopsida; order Lamiales; family Orobanchaceae; genus Phtheirospermum; species Phtheirospermum japonicum. The sequence goes on along the minus strand of BMAC01000394.1, from coordinate 129,672 downwards.
AATTCGAAAGTTCCAAAGAGATTCGCAGCGAAATGGACGAAAACGGGCTGGGCAACGATGAACCGCAATCGGGACTCGTTTCGTTGAGTCCTTCTTCTTGCTCTTGATCTCTGCGCTCTTGATGATTAAATCCGACTCTAACCCTAGGATTATATTTTTGGTAAGTTTATAGGGTTGAAAGTACGTATGGAACTCGGATTAATGGGTGGTTTATATAGAAATTGCGTAACTTGGGCCGCAAGTCACACAGGTCAGTTACTAGGCCCGCTTACGGTAACACCTTACGGTAAGGAGCTATCGTAAGCAGCTACCGTAAGCTTCTCTGTTGCCTTCTTACGGTAGGGCTTACGGTAAGGTATGTAACCGTAAAAACCAACCGTAATGCTCTCTGTCCTCCTTATACGGTGTTGTTTACGGTGCTCCCTTACGGTAAGGGTGACCGTAAAGCTAACCGTAAGCCTCCAAACTTTGCTACTTCTTCGCCGGAACGCTCGATTCTTGTCTCTTAATCATCAACCTTCATCTCGTACGTGCTGAGCCCTTCCGGTTACTTAGCTGTATGGCGAAAAACAAAGATAATTCACCTTTTTGCATCAATCTAGATCAAAAAGCGGTAAAATAAGCTGGAAGTACAAATATACGAAATCAAGCTTAAACTATCCAAGTTATACCAAAAATAATAAGAAAAAGCAACTAAAATACAACTAAAAATGAGCATAAATACGTGCTAATCAGCCTAGGGTATTGGCGTGAGAATAGGACATCCTAGGCGAGGCTAGGCCACCATTCTAGATAGTTTACCCATTTTGGAGCATCTTGGCACCTATTTAGGCATGCAAATAGGTAAGGCTAGGCTTGGATTTTTGATCTCCATGCCTTAACTTGATTTCAAAGCCTTAAGACACCTATTAAATGAGAATTTTAAATATCAAAACCCAAGAATTATACCAAACCTCTAATTAACTCAAGCCATTTAACCCTATTAAATAAAAAGTCAACAAGGAACAAGAAAAACAACAAAACAAGAAAAACAGCCTAATAACTTAATAAAACTTGACTCAAAACTACTAAAATCAACATAAAGACCTAATTAAAATACGATAAAAACACCACAATTACATGCAAAACAACCACCCCACACTTATCGGTTTGTTTGTCCTCGAACAACGAACAAAATTGAGTATGTACATACAATGAACATTCTGCAAAAAGAAAAATCCTTGTGCTTATCCTTATTTATATGATGAAAGTATCAATATAAACTCGTTCTCGTCAAGCATTTCTCGTATTACTCTTTCTCAAATGAAAACCAAATCGATGACTTCCTCACAAATGGAATTTTGAGGGTGTTCGCTCAATTCACTCAAGTGTTTGTTATATGAGATGTGTATACGCTCGAACCGGACAATGCATGCACTCGACAAGATTTCACAAATCGGAAACTTAAAATGCTCATTGTACATGACCAAACAAGAATCAAAAGAGGTCTTTACTATGGGTTGTAATGTTGGCTCTTTGGTAAGGTTTGAAATATTTGGATATAGTGGCTAACACACGATCAAACGCGATCAATAACACGCAAAATCCTAATTTCTAAAACCCAAAACTTACGATCGCTTCACCCTTCCCAGTTCACCAAACTCTCATTCGAAATCCTTTCGTATACTCACACGCTTTTCCGACTTTATTTCATAACACTTAGAAGATTTTTAAATTTGACTCTTTTTACTAAACTTAGCCCTTTTGAATTAGGCTTTTCACTTGAACGCACGCTTTATCACTTTTCTTGATTTGTGTTGGAGTATTATTCTTCTTCTCCTCTTTTTTTTGTCTTTTCTTTTCTTTTTTTTCTGTATAAGAAACTCAAAAACCGAAACCCACAATCAATTTCCTTCACATTTCTTCTCAATTAATCATACACTCTTACCTCACAATTTAGGAAGACATAAGAGCTAAAATCAATCTCGGCTAACAAGAAACGGGACACAGGCTCAAGGGGGCTCATTTGGGGTTATTAAAGTAGCTTAAATATATGTATATGGCCAGAATAAGGTTGATATATGTGCCTTGAGGTCATTTCCAAATTCAATCATGTACGAGCAAAATCAAGCCTCCTTAATGCAATTTCCATAAAAATGCAAGCAAGCTGATAAATCACACAAGGCTACTCACTAGTTTGCACCGAGTTATAGATACAAAATCGAAACAGATTTTAGAGCTTTGCAATCTTTTCACGAGTAAATGTTGATTATATATATATATAGGCGGGTTTTGGACGAATCACAAAAATTCAACTTCTTACACAAGAGGGCATAAACACGTTAAAACCCGACAAGTAAACTATTCAAACTTCCAAGCATGTGGAGACTGCTTAAACATATAATAGATACACAAAACATAAAAAGAATTGACTCAACAATATGAATGCGCAAATAGTAAGCGTCACTTCGCCAAGGCTCGAGTTAAGAACAACAAATCATGCTTGACGAAAACCGGGACCCTAACCACCTACCCACCCCACACTTAAATCATGCATTACCCGCATTTTAATGAAAACCAAGTAAAAAGAGGGGGAATAGAAACTTCCTTAACCGAGCGAGTTTTGGTCGAGTTCGGTGGGGTCCACCTAGGCATTTAAGCAATGCAAGCAAAAATCGAGCATGGCTAGTATCTCCCGGCTTCATGAACGCTACTAACTTATCAAATCGCCCAAGGTTGAAGTCGAAAAACCAAACCTAGAAAAGAAAATCACATAAAAAACAAAAACACAAGAAAATATGTACATAAACCCAAACAAAACGAAACTAAAGACCAAAAAAGACCAAAAGACAACTTGATTTTTTTTTTTTAGTTTTTAATTTTTCAAATGTTTTTGGATTTTCATTTTAAGAAGAAAGAAAGTAAGAAATAAAGAAAATAAAAGAAATAAACGAGAAGAACTTGGGTTGCCTCCCAAGAAGTGCTTGTTTTATGTCATTAGCTCGACATACTCCCTTTTGGTCAAGAAGTGCTTCTTAAAATCGATCAACGTCCTCCAACCCGTTGAAGCCCTCGTGGCCATCAACCCTCCTTTTTCATCCTCAAGAACTAAGAAGCCGCTCGTTTTGGGCACCAAGTCAATGGGCTTCACCCACTCGCTTTTAGAAATCACAACCATCAAGCCCCGACTCTCACCATTTCATCAAGAATCAAATTCAAAGGGCTAACTCCCTCAATCACTCCGGGTATCCACCCAATTGCACTCTTAAGAACGTCAAACCCTTTAACCGTCCTCTCCTTCTTTTCCTCTCGATGCGAATTTGCAAGGATGATAATCGACTTGCTCTCCTCCTCCTCCTCAAGATGATCGTCAATATTTTCAATCTTACTATTAATAACCCCCACCCCCCCCTCTAAAAAATTGTCGTTTCCCTCAATGACACATTGAGAATCATCTCCACACAACCCAGGGGCACATAGAGGCACAGCAGACTCATCATGTAGAAGAAGAGGCTCATATTCACAACATCCCTCAATATCGATGTTAGGGCCAACCACCTCCTCATTGGTCTTTTCCTCCATATGAGCTCGCTCGACCATATTTTCGATCATGTCCATATATATCCGATCGATAATAGAACTTTTTGAAAGAGAAAGCAAAGTGAGGTCCACGGATGTGGAATCAAGAGGAGTAAGAACACTCAAAATTGAGAGCACTTCCTCTTCCGGTGGCGAGATGACCGTATTATCAACCATCCCCCACTTATCAAGGAACGTGGCCGGGCTTGAGAATTGTTGCGTAATGACCAAGAGATCCAGATCGGGGAATGGAGTAGGAGCAATCATCCGGGTAGTCGGATGAAACGAGCCCTCGTGAGGAATAACAAGAGGATTAGGAGTCGGCGGTGGAGCAAACAATGGTGGAGCACAATCGGGTCCCACCAGATATCCGTGGCCTCCATACATAACCTCCAAATTAGGCAACGACATATTGAACGAGGAAGTTAAAGGGAAAGATTCGGTAGTATGATCACACGTTCCACACCATGCACATCCCACAAAAGGTTTGTTAACATCACCCATAGTGCGGA
>BMAC01000394.1:106336-117719 GCA_014905375.1 Phtheirospermum japonicum | reverse complement strand
ATGTACAAAAAGTGAAAATCTTTTTTTTCGAAATTTCTATTTTGTTTGGATTTATTTATTTATTTATTTTCTTGGGAGGAGTGGGGGAGGGTTAATAAAAGAGAATGATGGATCAAAAGCACACTGGCAGCCGATCGACCGCTTGCAGTCAATCAATAGGCTGTCGATCGACTGGACGCTGTCGACCGACTGCCCTTCACAAAACTCGACGATCCTCTGTTGTTCAGTCAATCCAGCCCACATTCAATCGATCTACCAATTCCCTTTTACTCCTACAAAAACTGGAAAACATAAGTTAAAGCTAAAAAAAGAATAGATATTCACACAATCACACGAAAAATAAGAGAGAGGGTTAGAAAGTCATGGGTTGCCTCCCATGTAGCGCGTTTGTTTAAAGTTAATCTCTCGACTATCCTTCCACGATCAGGACTCGGTCGGGGGCACATCTCCCAAGTTCTCCTCATCTACTATCAATCGTGCCTCGTCACTCACGGAGAGCTCATCAAAGTTGATCACGGAATTTGTTTATCTTTCTTCCAAGTAAACATACTTGAGATAACTCGCAAGGGTCTTGAGCTCCGGCTTCAGTGTAGAAACCGGTTCCATGCTCGCTCTCTCGAATATTGCCGTCACCCCCTCCGATAGAAATGTTAGCCACTTGTCATCTTCGACGACCTCATCTACAACTTCCTCAACTACTTCTTCTATCGGTTCAACCATCGCACAATCGACTTGAAAAGAGGAATGGGGAACGACATTTAGGTCGTGGATCAAAAAATTCACCGTGTCCCCCAAAACTGAGAACGTCAACTTCCCATTCTTCACGTCTATTAAGGTGTTCATGGTCACCATGAATGGTCATCCAATCAAGATCGTGTGCTCACGACTCTCGTTGCTCACTTCTCCAAAATCCAAGATTATGAAATCCACGGGAACTATGAGGCCTCCTACTTGTACCAACACATTTTCGACTATCCCCTTTGGGTACAAGATTGATTGGTCGGCCAATTGCAAACACATCCTCATTTCCTTGAGACCACCTAATTCCAGTTGTTGAAAGATGGAGTAGGGCATCAAATTAATCCCCGCGCCGAGATCTAGCATCCATCGTGTTTCCTTGCCATTCACGAGAGTGATATTTATACAAAACTTCCTGGGTCGCCCTCCTTAGGTGGAAGAGGGTCGCTATAAATGATTCTCGCTGAGTTTGAGATGCACACCTTCTCGTTGTCCTCGAACCATCACTTCTTGGACGTCTACTTCTTGAAAACTTGTGTACGTGGTGAAAGAGTAGATTTTTAGTGGTGTATAGGGTTCATTGGCTCAGTATTATCAGAATTCGATTTGATTGTAAGAATCAAGGGGTTTCTAGCTTTGAAATATAAATGAAAACGAAAATAAAATGAAAACTAGGAAATGTAAAATGCAAGTCTTTAGGATGCCTCGAGCGTGTGCCGAAATTAAAAGCAATGCTTCACCAAGTAAAACTAAAACAACCTAAAGTATAACCATGCAAGCATGATCATAAAAATCTAAATAATGCAAATTAGCAAAAATCTAAAGCACAAATAGAAAGAGCAAGAAAAGTTGACGAGAAAGTTTCAGTCTTTTCGGAAAATAACAAGAAACGAAGAGTAGATCTAGGGTTTAACAAAAAACTATGCATGAAAATAAAAACCAAAACAAAACATATGAAATACTCAAAATAAAAACAATCAAGGACTCGATCTATGATCTAGATGTGTCACTCACCTAGATTCCATGGACAAATCACAAGATCTAACAAGAAATCTAAGAGCTAAGGCAAAATTCATAAAATGAAGAGCAAGCATGAAAATTGAAGGAAAGCATGAAATTAAAAGAAAGCTTACTTGAATTAAAAAGAGAATCCAAAAGCTTGAATGAAATCACAACAAAAATAAAATCCAAGGGAGTACTTGAATCCTTCTTGAGCTTACAAACCCAACGAGGTGCTTGAAATTAAAATCTAAGAACTAGAGAGAGAAATTTAGTCCCAAACCCATGCAAGGGTTGGGAGAAGATGACCCTTTCACAAAATGAGAGTTGAGTTCTATTTATACTAGGTTTAATTGGGTTTAAATGGGCTAAATTAGCCTTTAAGGCTTGAATCTCCCGTGTTTGACCCAAATTCGCACCCTGGCGTGAGGTTTGGCGCGAGAGTTGGTAAGCGCGAGACGCCTGGTGGCAGCCTTGGCTTTGAGTTTGGCGCAGGCATGCGCGCGCCTTTGAATGGGAAGTGGCANGCGCAGGAGTTGGCAAGCGCCAGGCAGCCTTGTATAAATATAAATATTGTATAATTTTTTAAATATAAATATTGTCTATACATCTTTTATATTATTAATTATTAAACATATGGCTAAGTATTATGTAAATTATTATGATACGAAAAATAAAATTATCATTCAATATTATTATTTGTATAAAAAGTGTGATTAAATACTATATTAATCAAGAGTACATTAGTTATTATATAAGATTATAATTATCAAATGATTAATATAATTAAAATATTATAATATCAAGATTTTAATTATATTATCATTCGATAATTATAATCTTATATAATAATGTACTCATGATTAATATAGTATCACACTTTTTATACAAATAGTAATACTAATTTTATTTTTCGTATCATAATATTATAATGCATATATGAAATACACCTTTATTTTATTTTGTTCAATCATAATATATAATAATATATTATTATGTTACTTATCATAATAATTTGTTCATATTTAATAATATAAAAGATGTATTGACAATATTTATATTTAGAAAATTATAAATATTAATTGGAAGTTTATGGATATCTTTTTAAATTGGAATTGTATTGACAACTTTGTGTGTGTGTGAGTATAAGATAAAAATTATATATCTTTTTCAAATATAAAATTTTAAAACAAAAATTTAATATTTATATTATTTTAATTTGCCCCCCAAACTATAAGATTTTTTGCACTTTACCCCCCAAACTATAAGATTCTTTCACTTTGCCCCCTAATTGCCCGTCAATGGTATCTAGAAGGAATATTCCGCCGGAAATAAAGTCTGGGGGGCAACGTCAAAAATTATTGTACATTAGGGGGCAAAGTGGAACAAAAAATACTTTGGGGGGCAAAGTGAAAAAAATTGCATGCATTGGGGGGCAAAAAAAAATTATCCCAACCAAATTAAATATAAAATTATAAGAAAATTGAAAAATAATTAAACAAGAAAAATAACTTAATAACCTAACTAATCGACTCAAAACTACTAAAAACTATATAAAACCCTAATTAAAAATACGAGAAAAATACTACAATTATATGCAAAACAACCACCCCACACTTATCGGTTTGTTCGCCCTCAAAGAACGAAAAGAATTGAGAATGTACATGCAATGAACATTATGTAAGAAAAAAATTCCTTGTGCTTATCCCAATTAATATGATGAAAGTATCAACATAGACTCGTTATCGCAAATAATTGCTCGTATTACTCTTTCACAAATGAAAACCAAATTGATGACTTCCTCTCAAATGGAATTTTGAGGGTGTTCGCTCAATTCGCTCAAGTGTTTGTTTATATGGGATGTGTATACACTCAAGTCCGATATTGCATGCACCTTGTCAAGATCTCACAAATTGGAAACTCAAAATCACCCTTTGTACATGACCAAACAAGAATCGAACTTTGCTCGCATTTGAGAAAGAGTAATACGAACAATGCTTGACGATATGAGTTTATGTTGATATTTTCGTCATAATAATCACGATTAGCACAAGAATTTTTCTTTTTGCATAATGTTCATTGCTTGTACATTCTCGATTCTTTTCGTTGTTCAAGAATGAATAAACCAATAAGTGTGGGGTGGTTATTTTGCATGTAATTGTGGTGTTTTTCCCGTGCTTTTATATAGGCTTTAGTGTCATTTTTAGTAGTTTTGAGTCAAGTTTTATTAGGATTTTAGGTTAATATCCTGTTTTAATGTTTCAAGCGCTATATCTCTAATGTTGATGAAGTTTTTTTGATTCATGGGTTTTTGAGCTTAAGATTCTTATGTTATAGGTGGTTTAATGAGTTAGAATCGCTCCAAGATGTGATCGCATGCGCCTAGGTTCTAGCCAAAGAATTGAGGCCCAATGTTTTGCATGTAATTATTGTGTTTTTCCTCGTGTTTTTAATTAGGATTTTATGTTCATTTTAGTAGTTTTTGAGTCGAGTTTTATTAGGTTTTTTGTTTGTTTTCTCGTTTTGTTATTTTTCATGTTTCTTTTTGATTTTCTACTTAATATGGTTATTTTAATAATAATTAATTAATTTATGTTTAAATTAGGTATTTTGAGGTATTCTAGTCTGGATGTGGTCGAGTATGGGCTTACGATTGGAGTTTTAACGGAATCGGGGCTCGAATTGAAGAGCTATGGCTGACACTGGGTACGTGATACGACACTGGGTTACCCAGTGTCCGACAGCGCTTGCCCACACCTGCCGAGCACCTGCGCGCGCCAGCTGCCGAGTCCTGCCGAGAGCCGCCGAGAGCTACCGAGACTCAGCGCCCACGCCTGCCGAGCCTACCGAGACTTATCGCATCGACTGCCGAGGGCTGGATCGACTGCTCGACAGTGAGCGACGCCCACGCCCATCTTGCCGAGAGCTGTCGATCGACTACGTGATAGTTTTAACAGTCGAGAGCTGTCGATCGAGCGAAAATCTTCTCCTCCGACGTATTCTCATGATTATGATGTGAACATGGCTTTATTCTCGAGGGAGCTTGAGTTGAAGAAGAAAATAGCGAAGTTAAAGGCTCAAATCGCTCAAATATCTAGCCCGATCCCGATCCCTCCTTGTGTGGGACCCATTTGTACTACTCCATCTTTTGCTCCACCACCGACTCACGATCCTCTTGTCACTCCTCGCGTGGGCCCATTTCATCCGGCTACCCCGATGATTGCTCCTACTCCATCCCCCGATCCGGATATGTGGGCCATTGCACAATAAATCTCAAGTCCGCCTTCACACAATCTTCCGGTCGAGTCCTTCGATAAGTGTGGGGTGGTTGGGGATACGGTCATCTCGCCGTCGGAGGAGGAGTTGTTTTCGATTCCGAGTATTTTTACCCATCTTGACCCCTTACCCTTTACTTCAAAACAATCTTGCGATGAGTGGGTATATATGGACTGATTTGTACATATTTGTATGTGATTTTCATGTGTTTTTGCATTGTATGTTGTGTGGTTTTAGTGTGTTTAGGTTTATATTTTTATCGTTTTTCTTACTTTTGATGTTTTTCGTCTCGTTTGGTGTTTAATGTGTTTTTACTTTATTTTATATGTAATAATCTAATTTTGTTTTATTTTGGTGTTATAGCTCGAGAAGACGAAGATTGGATAAGCAATGCGCTGTGCTGACACTGGGTTACTGTAACGCCCATGCACCAAATACATTTTTTATTATTATTTTGTTATGTACATTTTTTTAAATTTACCATCGTGCATTAAAATATATTTTAGTCCCAAACTCGTCACCATAAACGATTTTCTGTTTTAATTTCAAAAAAATCTAAGAACTCTATTTAAACGGATTAATAATTCGTTTCAAATAAATATATTTCTCGACTGTTAAAACTATTATATCTATTATTATTTTATTATTCAATTATTTATTATTTTATTGGGTCATCTATAAGATTTGCCCAATTGAGATTTAAAATGTCTTTAATCCATTATTTTTCCAAACCCCAACAACTAAAGCCCAAGCCCACAAAAACAATAATCCTAAACCTTTTAAAATAGGAGTAGCTCAGTCCTAATCCTTCTAGGAATAGGATTTGTCCAAACGTATATAAAAAGGAACCCCCTTCGTTCTTCAAATATTTCACAACTTTCGTTTTTTTCGCTACAGTCAATCAGGTAGCTTAGTTCTTTATTTTCTAAATTTCTCTAAAAGAAATTACACAACATATCGCCACTGTCAAAACCACCAACCCCAAACAAATTATCGGCAAACCACACTCACCACAGACCCATCACCGAATCCATCATCAACCCATGCCCGAACTCAACACAAATCCCAACCACCTTTCCTCAGCCGCATGAACGGAACTCGACACTAACCCCACGAGAACCGGCCCGATCAAGACCCGAAATCCAAAACCCAGCCAGCCGACCATCGTGTCATCACCACCGTTGCTCGGCTAAAACCCCATCAAATTCAACCCTAATCCAGGCCCGAAATCAACCTAAATCCCCAGTCAAACCAACCGTCAGAAAAACTAGACAGCCACAACATCGACCAAGTAAGGCTAAAAGCCATCGCCTTTCTCAAACCCGGGACCCAACAACCAACTTTCAGCCGCCGGCGAAGCTAACCCACCAGCCACTGCCGACCGTGGCTTCACACTGCTTGAACACATCTGTCACCGGTGGTCCGCCCCAAACCAGCCGATTCAAGGAGATTGGCCGGCCCAAATTCTGAAATCTGAGGAAGGAGAAGGCTCCTCCTGAACGGATCCGAGCCCAGTCGAGCTGTCTCGCAGGTGTCCCACTACCGTCGTTGCTATTGCCGTTCGCCGTGCCACCACCTTTTGGAGCCGAGGGGAGGGGCGCCGCGCCGATTCGCCAATTTCTATTTTTGGAAAAGAAGGAGAGAAGAGACGGGGGCGGATGAAAGATTAAGGGCTGAAATCCATTCTTATACCCCAACCTTTTTCCGAAAACTACGAATTGACCCCCATCTTTTCTAGCCCTTTCCAATTTAACCCCCATAACTTTTAACATTGTTCAATTGAGTCCCCAGCTTACCAACAACCCCAAATTTAGCCCTCCAACTTATGAAAACTCCCAATCCATCCAGATGAAACTTTATTAAACTTCAATTCAGTCCATTTTTATTTATATATTTATATTATTATGAATTTTAAATACATATATTAATATTTCAAAATCTATTTAAATATATATACTAATTAAGTATATTTTTAAATTGATTAGGTAACGAGCAAATCGGGACATAGGATTCAACCACGTGCACTCAACTTTAAACGACTTATTTACGAGGTAGGGACCACCGGCTTGTCTTATGTTAAATTCTACGTTCTCAAATCTATGTACAATGTATATCATGAAATTCGATGTTTATAAATTAATATAGCCGTGGACCGCAAAAGTTGTCCGTGACCGGGGAAAAGGGTCATTAGGTTTAACCCGGTGTGCTATATCCAATGATTAAAACCAGGGGCCTAAAGTGCCTATAACCGGGGAAAAGGGTCATCGGGGAAACCCACCGCATTTTAGCTGCAGTCAACTGTCTTCGATGTTAAAATTACGAATTCTATGGTTAAATGTGCTATTTTTGAGTTGTATGATTTTGCATGAGGTATGTCGGTGTAACTACTGAGCTAGTGGAAAGCTCACCCTATCATTAACAAATTTCAGGTTGAGGAGACCGAGCAACGAGTGACGTTGGAGGTGGATGATTAAATAAAATTTCCATTACTTTAAATCTATGCCGATTTGTCTTCTAGTTCTATTTATCAGTTGTCTACGTTTTTTTTCAAAAGGTAATATATCAAAGTAGCGCAACGAAAGCGTGGGCAAAAATATATAAATATTGATATCCTTACTTTTATTTTTAAAGGATATGTTTTTATACTTTGGATATCTCTATTTAAATCTTACTTTTGGTTTATTAATTTGTTTTGAAATGGGGCCTAAAAGTATCATTATAAAAAGAGGGCCTAGAAGTTATGATTTCGAGGTGTTTTTCCTTAAAATTATTTTAAATAGTAAAGTCCATATTATATTATATTTTATTTTACCGTTTTAAAGATTTATCATTTCAAAGGGATTTAAACCCGAGAAGATTTTACCTTAAAATACCAATTTAAAATTTATAGAAATTGTATTATTTTCTAATTACTATTTCCGCTGCGTAACTCATGGTTATATAAAACTATCTATTTTCTTTTTACAACTAGATATGTACGTAACGCCAAGTTTACTTTATTATATTTTGAATTACAAACTATATATTTGTTTTATCGAAATCGGGGCGGCACAGTTACCTAGTGTCCGAGTCATGCTGACACTAGCTGCCGCAGCCTGACTCGCGTCGACTGACGCACCGTCGACATAAATATTCTGTTGCGTCGATCCTGGCTCGCGTCGATCGACGAACTGCCTATCGACGCGTGCAGCCTTGCTCGCTTCGACTGACGCACCGTTGACGCAAATGTTCTGTTGCGTCGATCCTAGCTCCGTAGATCGACGCACTACCTGGTCGACGCGTGCAGCCTGGCTCGCGTCGACTGACGCACCGTCGACGCTCCGGCAGTTTGAGCAGTTATTTTCGAAAAATCTATAAAAGCTGGTGGTTTTCTTCATTTTCAAAGTGTTGGGACGAGGGGAAAGGTCAGATTAATGTGAGAAACCCTCACTTCATGCCACCATTTCAATTCACGCAAAATTAGAGTTAGATAATTTGTAGTTTCATCGATTTCTACGCCGTCCCGACGTTCAAGGCCGTTTCTCGCCGCTGAAGATCGTTCGATGGCTTTGCTTTCTAGATTATAAGTTTTCTGAACTTTTCTTATTTGGTTTCATAGTGTAGCTTTTGATTCGTTGTACTTTGATGTTGAACTTTTTTAGCGTAATTTAGTATAATCCGTTTATCGTTTTTCTCATTTTTAATTTCTGTTTACGAACAAGCTTGTGTTGAAATGATCATGTTCATGCTTTTGGTGATGGTTTTGAATATTATGATGCTTGTTGGTTGAGTTTATTGGTCAAGTGTCCTTAAGGTCGTTTAGAACCATCGGGACTGACAACCCCGATCGTGGAGACGATTTCGGCGCACTTGACCTTAATCATTTTAAAGCTTTTCAATTCACTGCTCATAGATGTTAGAAAACCTCAAACTTTATTTGATCGTGTGTTTAGTTTATTTTAGTTTAGTTTTTATTTTTGTTTCTACGTTGATAAAATCGAGCACCGGAATAGTATCCAATTAGTCATCCGTGTGATTCGACTCGGATCAACTTATCGCCTACAACAGCTCCGTTCTCTTGCGGACGAGCTTTTTATTATTTTAAACGTGAAAAAGTTCGATTCAAAATTTGGCGCCGTTGGTCGTCGATTTTTGGTGTTTGCTTTTATTGACTTTTGTTCGTATTATTACTTGTTTGTTTGTGTTAGTGTTCGTTTGTAATTTTTTATTTTTTTTTATTTTTGTTCTTTTTGGTACGTTTAATCTCGGTTTTTTAGTGTTGTGCTTTGTAGCCACATTTTTGAAGTCTCGAGGTTATTTTGATTGAAGATGGCGAATTATCGAGTTATTTTTGCCATATGATGACCCTTACGCTCCAACTCTCAATTGTCAAGTCCCTCCATCGTATTATGACCCGTATGCTCCGAGCGGTCAAGAATGGGCCCATGCTTTTGACTATCCCGGCCCATGTCCTTCAAATTGCTGTAATCCGAGCATAGATTCTTATAGGTATTATGATCCGGGTCTTGATGACTCTTATGCTCAATTTGCCCCGCCTTATCCGAACGCGAACTCGTATGCTTCTACTTTTCCAGATTTCCATTCTTTGAGCTACAACGTTTACACTCCACCCACATCCAATGCGTATATTTCGAGCGGCGATCATTCCGCCAATGTTTCACAAGATTTTTTAGCCGAGATTGTGGAAGCGACTAGATGTATGGATGAATGCATAGAACATATGGATGAACGCATAGAACGCCTCGATATTCAATTAGAGCAATTTGACAACAAGTTATACGAGGTAGACCAACCTTGTCATGAGGAGTTGCCCGTGCCCGTCTTTGATATGAAAAATTATACCTTTGTTGATGGCAATTCCAGCTTTGATGATGTTTTGAACGAGGTGTGCGAAGATGTGAGATTTTTGGGTGAGAAGAAAGAGGTGGAAGTTAGCATTGTCTCTCCCATGATTTTTGAGGATTATATACACGACTGTGTGGGAGAGTTGACTTCGGGTGAATTTATTGAATCTCATGCCGTGCCGCTTGATTCTTTGTACGAACATGAGAAGGAGGTGTTTGATGAGATAGTTGAGAAGGAGCCCGTTTGCCCTCTTTTAAGTCCAAATCCGACTTTTTATGACTTTGAGGGCGTTGAGGCGGTGATCAAGGGAACGACAGAGCACGGGTTGGTTGATAGACGTTTCAAGTGATCGAAAGATTTTCTAAGTCTTCCTTTGATTGAGGATCACCCCGTGTGTCCATTATTTCTTGATATATTCGAGGTGATCGATTACTTGCGGTTCTGACCTCCGAAGCTAGTTGGAGTGTTCTGTATCTCGGGTTGTGATTTTTATGCCCGCCTTGGTGATTATCATCACCAAATCTTGCTCTTGGAGAATACCAAGGCGTGGCACGACCGTCATCTATTTTTAGATCCAGGATGACAAGGACCGTGGAATTCGTTAAGCTAAAGACGTTAAATAAAGCGCTTCTTGGGAGGCAACTCAAGCCTTTTTAACTTTATTTGTTTTTGCGTGTTTTTGTTTCTTTTGTTTCAGCTTCCCTTCGATGATACAACCCATTGGATGAATTTTGACGCTTAATTCATCATCACAAGCACGGTTTCAAGGACGTATCTCTCTTTCTCTTACCTTTTACCATACTTAGCTTAATATTTTGTTTTATACAATGTGGACCTTGTATGGTTTAAGTGTGGGGGGGTTTGTCCTTGGTTTGGTTAGTAAATTTTTGTATGCTTGCTTGTGGATGATTTGAGTTGTGTGTATTGATATTGACTGGATTCTTGCCGAAGTGACGTGGTTAGGTGCTTTGGTTAGGATATTTAGACTTCCATTCGAACAATAGTGTAATTGTGGGGAATGAAGTGTAAATAATCTATGAAGTGTCTTGTCTCCTGTTCTATTCATGTTTCGTTCTTAAGAGTCGAATACTCTCTACTAGCTCCGTTTTCCGATACCCTCTATAGGATTTTATGTAATTTTTATTTTTATTTTGGAGACGTTAAAACTCCACGTGCAATATTGAAGAATGTTATCAGTTGCACTTAGCAATGTAAGGTTGGAGTCAATGAACTCTCGCTGTTGATTTATGTAAATTATATTCATTTTGTTGTACCTTATCTCTTTAGGTACTCATTAAAAAAAAAAAGAAAGAAAAAGAAAAATAAAAAAAAAAGAGAAAAAGAAAAAGAAAAAAAAATAAGTACAAGAAGAGAAAACCTTGTACAAGTTGAGTTCTTATTTTTATTTTTTATTTCTTAAATTTTATTGTTAAAGAGGTGTATAGATGACTGGGCTAGTCGGGTGACGATTTGGCGGTTTGAGCAGGGATAGACTTTGGCTGAGGCATGGATGGGTGACGTACAT
>BMAC01000394.1:53662-100629 GCA_014905375.1 Phtheirospermum japonicum | reverse complement strand
CTACTAAAATCAACATAAAATCCTAATTAAAAATACGAGGAAAAACACAAAATTACATGCAAAACAACTTTTTTGAGTCGAGTTTTATTAGGTTTTTTGTTTGTTTTCTCGTTTTGTTATTTTTCGTGTTTCTTTTTGATTTTCTACTTAATATGGTTATTTTAATCTTAATTAATTAATTCTATATTTAAATTAGGTATTTTGAAGTATTCTAGTCTGGATATGGTCGAGCATGGGCTTACGATTGGAGTTTTAGTGGAATCGGGGCTCGAATTGAAGAAATATGGCTGACACTGGGTACGTGATATGACACTGGGTTACCCAGTGTCCAACAGCGCCTGCCCACACCTGTCGAGCACCTGCGCGCGCCAGCTGCCGAGTCCTGCCGAGACTCAGCGCATCGACTGCTGAGAGCAGTCGATCGACTGCTGAGGGATGGATTGACTGCTCGACAGAGAGCGACGCCCACGCCCATCCTGCCGAGAGCTGTCGATCGACTGCGGGACAGTCGATCGACTGCATGCGCACCTGCCGGCCATGCCCGCAAGCTCCTGCCGAGGACGCCCAGCCACACCTGCAAGCTCCTGCCGACAGCTGCCGAGGACGCCCGACCACTCTCGCAGCTTGACCAATTTACCAATTTACCCCTAATTACCTTGTATAAATAGAATATCACTCCCTTCCCAACCCTAACTTGGGTTTGGGGATCAAATTTACTCTCAAGCTCTTGATAATTTTCTCTTCCTTGGGTTTTAGATTTAATTTCAAGCTTTTATGTAATTTCTTTTCCTAGTTTTAGATTTACTTTCATGCTTGGCCTTGGGTTTGTAATCCTAATAAGAATCCAAATACTCCTTTGGATTGTTACTTTGATTGCAATTACATTCAATCTTTGTTTCATTTCTTAATTCAAGTAAGTTTCCTTTCGATTTCATGTTTTATGCTTTATTTCCATGCTTTGTTCTTCATTTCCATGCTTGTTCTTCATGTTATGCTTTTTGCCTTAGCACCTTGATTTCTTGTTAGATCTTAAGAATTGGATATAGAATCTAGATGAGTGACACATCTAGATCATAGATCGAGTCTTAGATCGTCTTGATTTCAAGTTTTTCCTATGCTTTATTTGCAGTTTTATTTTCATGCATAGTTTTGGTTTAAATCCTAGATCTAGTGCTTGATCCTTGTTATTTCACGTATTGTTTCGAACTTTGATGTTAATTTTCATTGCTCTTGCTATTTGTGCTTTCAATTTTAGTAAATTTGCAATTTTCAAATTTTTATGTACATGCAAGCTTAGTTGTACCTTGTGCATGCATGCTTGTACTTGGTGAAACAATGCTTGTTTTTGCTTATTTCCTTGATTTTCTTGCATTTTCAATTAAGGCATACGACAGAGGCATTCTACCCACTTATTATTTCATTTCTTAGGATAGTTTAGTTAGTTTAATTGCTTTATTTTCAATTTTCTTTCATTTTCCAAGCTTGAAACACATTGAATACTTCAATTGAATCGATTTCCGATAATACCAAGCCAAGAACCCGCTGATTCATTTCAACACCACTAAAAACTATGGAAACACCCAACATCCATGCCAAAATAAGAAAACCGAGCCAAAGGCAACCCGAATCGACTGAGGACAGCCCGGATCGACTGCTAGTCGATCGACTAACCACGGATCGACTGAAAGCTCACAAATCGACTGCTCAACAGTAGCCAAACCACTTAGAAGCAGGGCAGTCGATCGACTTCTTGACCGAGGATCGACTACAGTCGATCAACTGACCACGGATCAACCGAAAGCTCTGTAATTGACATCTCGACAGTAGCTGGGCTTGGATTAAGCATATCAGTCAATCGACTGACCACCAGTGGATTGACAGCTGACCGATTGATTGATCCGCAGTTGATATACTGCACGTCCGGGAATTGTGGCATTTTGACAATTTTGCCCCTACAAACAACTATATAAACCCCACCTCTTTCCCCAAAGAAAGCATCCATACTCCTCCCAACTCTTGCATGTGTTTGGGATTTATTTTCTCTCTCTTAAGTTTTTAGATCTTATTTCCAAGAATATTAGATTTAATTTCAAGCTTTGCCTTGGTTTTGTAAGCCTAAGAAGAATTCAAGTACTCCTTTGGATTTTATTTTGCTTTGTAATTTCATTCAAGTTTTTGAATTCTCTTTTTAATTCAAGTAAGTCTTCCTTTATTTCCTTCATTGTTCTTCAATTTTCATGCTTGTTCTTCATTTATGAATTTTGTCTTAGATCTTAGATTTCTTGTTAGATCTTGTGATTTGTGCATGGGATCTAGATGAGTGACACATCTAGATCATAGATCGAGTCCTTTATCGGTTGGTAAGTTGAACCGAAACGTCTCTCAAGGAAACCTAGGCTCGGAAGTTCCTTTTGTATTTATTGTACACGAATAAGAAGTAAAATAAAATCCTAATCTAAACACATAAAAACAATAAATTGGTTTAAACGAAGGACAATTAACTCAAGGTTTTTTTTTGAAAAGTTTTAAGAATCAAGATCTAAGAATTAACTAAACTAAAGCAATTAAATTAAACCTAAAGATTATCTACGCTATGAACTAATTAATTTAAATCTAGGATTATTTAAACTAAGAATTAATTATCTAAATCCTAAGATTAATTTATCTAAGAGCAATTGGATCTATAAATTACTTATTCTAAAAGAAAATTAATTAAAAGATTTTAAAATGATTTAAGAAAACTTGGGTTCTAGAGCTTCGATTCGTCTCCACGACCGCTTGGGAAGACCCAATTGATGGTTCACAACGAATCTAGGCTCTAGACCCATTGGATCTAGACAAAAACAATTATCATAATCATAGTTTCAATCCCAACACAATCACAATAACGATTCGTCATTGAAATAATAATTCTTAATTAAACTAATTAAAAGCATGCAATTAAGTTAAAAATCAAGGAAAACAAATACTTACTAATTAAATTAAGACGAACCGCAGCGTTTTGGTGAAGAGAACTTGAATCGAAATTATCCAAAGCTAGTCTAAATTAATCTAAAGCTAGAAAACTAGATCTAAGAAATTTGAAGAGAAACTACGAACAACTCTTCACTCGCTTGGGGTTGTCAATCCCTAAGAGGCCTTAAAAACCCTAGGAACAAGTTTAAAGTATCTAACTAAAACTTAGCTAACTTAAACAATCGGATTTATGGGGTAGTATTTATAGGTTTTTGAAAAGCTTGAAAAGGAAAGCTTTTATGTCGGTTCTGGGCACTTAGCGGTAGCGTTAACGGTAAGGTAGTGGTAGGGTAACCGTTATCGAAAGCTATCACTAGTTCTTCATTCTTGTACTTCTGCACTTCGACAACGGTTCTTCGCAGCGGTAAGTAACCGTTATAGATAGAGGTAGCTAGTGCACCGTTAGCTTTTCTTCCTTCAACGATTCTATAACGGGTCCAGAAGCAGTATAATAACCGTTATAGATAATGTTAGCAACAAATTCTTGCTACGTCTTCGCCGGAAAGTTCGATTTTTGACTCTCGATCATCATACTTCATCCTTTACGTGCTGAACTCTTCTGATTACTTAGCTATAAGTTGAAAAACAACAAAATATCACCTAATTGCATCAATCTAAATCAAAAGGCGGTAAAATAAGTTGGAAGTACAATTATACGAATTTAAGCTCAAACTACCCAACTTATCCCGAAAACATTAATAAAAAGGAATTAAAATACCCACTAAAATCCAGTCAAATATGCGTTATTCAACTACCCCACGCTTTATTTGTTTGTTCGTCCTCGAACAGAAGTTAGATTTAAAGTATAAAAAGAAAGAAATTCAGCTCAAGCAATGATTCGTGCTATGATACATACATAATTTTGAAAATATAGATACATGTCACGCAACTTCAAACACTCCACCCTTATTACATTGTCGCTCCAAAATCAAATTCAAGTATCCTCTCAATAGGGAAATATATATGGGTGTTCGCTCAAAAGCACTCAAGCATTGCTGCATAAGACGTGTATACACTCAAGTCATCAAATACATGCACAATAAATAAGAACGGAAAATCAATCTCTTTTCAATCGCAAATTAAGTATGCTATCAAACAAAGAATCGAAAAAGGTCTTTTCAGGTTGTAATGTAAGGCTCTTTGGACGGGTATGGAATATATAAGTCGTGTGTCTAACTCACGATCTAACGTGATCAATAACTCACTCCACCTATCTAATCACGAAGCAATTTGCTTTACCTCATTCAAAAATAAAAAAATCCTTACTAAACTCTCATTGCGTAGCCTTTCAACTTAGGCTATTTCTCAACTCGATACTCTAAAACCGACTTGAAGCTCAAACCACTTAAACACAATTAAAGCCTATAACATGCTTCTTCTGGTACTACACAACTCTTTTGCCTTTTAAAACATTAGGCTTCATAAAAATAAACAATAAGCTCAAGCCTTAATTAAGCGCATTGGCAATGAGTTAACTCTACTCAACTAGACTCACCATCCTTGTTTATTATTTTTTATTTTCCCCCTTATTATTTTTTTATGGGGTATTTTTCTTCTTCCATTTTTTTTCGGATGGTAGCCCTAACTTACAAAATCTCATGAAATCGTAAATTCCTAATAAAATTCTCCAAAACACTAATAACCAACAAAATAACGAACTCCTACCCCACGCTTTTAATGGGTTAGTAGGGGTCGACTCAATAAAATCACTCAGGGCTATAGGCATGGATAATTTGGCTATGATTGGCTCATTCAGAATTTATAGTGGCTAAAATTTATGGATATGACCGGAATAAGGTTTTTTCTTGTGCCTTAACGCCATTTTCATAGTCAACTACACACAGCGGTTTCAAAGAGATATCAAATCAAAACTCATTCAAGTACATGCAAAGATGATAATCACTCAGGCTACTCACTGACTTTTTGCATGAAAAAGTTTGAATTGACGCTGCTTTTAAGGTTTTTCGAAATAAATTGTGTCCAAGTACCATTTTACAATATATAAATAACAATTTTGAAAAATTTATGCACTTATGCACGCTCAAAAGACAAAATCCTCTAATCTAATATTACTTAACTTCGACAGGCAAGCCATACAAACACTATTCGGCGCGGAAATAACAATCAATCACGTAAAATATTATCTACTAATTTTTTTTAAATTGCACATTTTCTCAAATATAAATCACAACTCAACCATCCCCCCCTCTAAAAACTTGACAATCTCCCGATTTTCATAATTATATAGAAACCCAAAACAAAGAGGAAAGGAGTAAGGGAACATCCCTGAAAAATAGTCGAGCGTCTCCAAAAAGCTATGCGCAATCAACGCTCGTTGTGAATCCCGTGTCTGGAAATGACTTGATCAACGTCCAAAAATATCAACTTGATTCTCCTCAAATTTCCCGCAACTCTGCTACATTAGCGGTACCCTTAGCGGTAGAGCAGTACCGCTGGTTTCTATCGTTAATGTCCTAGTGCATTACTAGCGGTAAGTGGATGTAGCGGTTTGTGCTACCACTAATATATCATTGGCCTTTAACTGTAACTTCCCCAGCATCCTGTTTAACGGTTGATATCATCGGTACTCGCCTGGATGGCTAACGGTAACTGCCAGCGGTAAGGAGTTACCGCTAGGTAACCGCTAAGTTCCCAGTTTTGGCAATTTTTTTTATAAATAATTTCTGCACATCAACACCGTATCAACGTACCAAATCATAGACATAACTAATAAAATAAAATAAAAGAAATAAAAATCAAAATAAAAGCTAAGGAAAAAGAAATCAATCACTTGGGTTGCCTCCCAAGAAGCGCTTGTTTAACGTCGAAAGCTCGACGCCTTCTACGGACGATGCTATCCCGGATCCAGAAACAAGTGACGATCGTGCCATGCCTTAGTGTTCTCTAACAGTAAGCATGGGCGTTCATAATTCTCAAAGTAGGCACGGACAACAAGTCGTAGAATCAAAACTCCAATTCGCTTCGGAGGTCGAAAGAATGAATAATTTAACTCCACGAACAAATTAAAAAATTTTGATTCAATCTTTTGTGTACCTACTTATAAAGATTTGTCAAAAATTTAAAACCTCTTCCGCAAGAGAATGGGATCGCGTGTCAGTTGGTAAGTTGAACCGAATCGTCTCTCAAGGAAAACTAGGCTCGAAAGTTCTTTTTGTGTTTGTTGTTCAAGAATAAGAAATAAAATAAAATCCTAATCTAAACACATAAAAACAATAAACTGGTTTAAACGAAGGACAAATAACTCAAGGGTTTTTTAAAAAGTTTTAAGAATCAAGATCTAAGAATTAACTAAACTAAAACAATTAAATTAAATCTAAAGATTATCTACTCTATGAACAAATTAATTTAAATCTAGGATTATTTAAACTAAGAATTAATTATCTAAATCCTAAGATTAATTTATCTAAGAGCAATTGGATCTAGAAATTACTTATTCTAAAAGAAAATTAATTAAAAGATTTTACAATGATTTAGAAAACTTGGGTTCTAGAGCTTCGATTTGTCTCCACGATCGCTTGGGAAGACCCCAATTGATGGTTCACAACGAATATAGGCTCTAGACCCATTGGATCTAGCCAAAAATAATTATCATAATTAGAGTTTCAATCCCAACACAATCACAAGAATGATTCGTCATTGAAATAATAATTATTAATTATACTAATTAAAAGCATGCAATTAAATTAAAAATCAAGGAAAATAAATACTTACCAATTTGTAAAATTTGAAGGCCTATGGCTTTGAAAATAAGTCTCAATTTTATGACGTTGTTAACAATGTTAAACAACACTGACTAACAACATCAACCAGAGTAAAATAAATATATGCAGTGGAAATAAAATTTTAAGAACACGATAAAACAAATTCAGTTCACAAGTAAAAGTACTTGTGAACTTGGGTATACAAACCCAAAAACTATATTACTTTCTTGTTTTTGAATCAATACAGAAATATTAAGTAATGTATGAAAACTAAAGTATCAAAACACATGATACTAAATACTTGTCGCCTAGGTTGAACAAGCTCTTCTCCGTTGGTCACGTAACTTCGAATAGCTTGTCGATCTCGAACAATGGCTCCAAGTAGTCTTCGTGTTCTTTATCTTGCTCGTGCGTCTTGCGTTGCGTCGTTCTGTTCTTCTCAAAATCCCGTGCGTAAAAACCGTGTCTTCAAGCTTAGTAATCCCTTGTCTTAAATAGACAATCCTAAAATTCTAAACTTTGTAAATAAGCATACTAAAATCTAGACACAATCTAGGAAAATAAAGTCCTATAAATAAACTAGGAAACACAATCTAGAGTTCCTAATTACTTCTGTGCCTAAGAAAGGCAAATAACAAATTATGAATTATTGCCAAGAATAATTTACTCAACAATCTCCCCCATTTGCCTTTCTGGACAAAACACTACGACGCAAAAACATAAAAATACTAACTCCCCCTAAGTTAGAAAACTCCCCCTAAACAAAACACCCAATGTTGTTAAAAATTCAAACCAACATTACAAACCAACATTGTTCAAAATATCACTTAACAAAATAAATCAGAATAAAGGAACTTATTGACTTCGAACCCTCTTCGAATGACGAGGGGATGTCGAAGTTCCTTCACCCCTATCCTTCCTTTTCTTCTTCTGCATTCTCTTCATTTTCCTCAAAGCCTTATCGCGAGAGCGAATTCGCTTCTTTCGCTTTTCCTGATCAAGACTGGCCAAGGCTTCAGCAGCAACAACATCTTCTCCACCAACATCATCTCCAGCAGCATCTTCAGCAATAGCTTCGTTATCCACGTCAACATCTTCTCCCCCTTTTTAACCAGAAAGCGAAAGGGCCTTCAAGAGAGAGCTATGAAGAGCCGTCAGCTGAGTCATTTGCAAATCAATAGAAGCCACATGTGCACGAAGGACCTGTGCAGAAATGTGGACCATGTTGGGATCGTCCTTTCCCAACATCACTAGCAACATTAGCCCGAAAAGGGGCTTGCCACGGCAGATCAATAACTCTAGCACCTGCAGTATGCTGGCCTCTTTAAGCAAACCAATCCGGTTCACCCGTGAGCACATCATCGGGACGAAGTGTCAAACCTTGGTTCTCCAGCAAGCTGAAAATCAAAGAAGGAAAACACAAGGAGGCCGCAAACTTCGTGGTGACAAATTTAGCAATAATATCAAAAATATGCTGGCCAAAACTAAATTTTATTTCTCTCCCAAGCCTATACAAGAACTGGGCCTGAGGCCGCGTAACACATGTTGTGTTCTTGGATGGAACCCAATAATAAATAGCAATTTTATGCAGAATAGAATAAAGAGATGAAAGGCGAATATTAGGGAGCTGCTCAAACCACGAATTAACCATACCACCAGAAGAAAACGAAACTACCTCATTCATATCATCAACCGTCGAGTCACCCCGGTATGGCTCAGTGCCAAACAACTCATCAATCAAAGCAGGAGTGAAAGAGAACACCTTGCCACGTACATATACTTTGCCATAATTTTTGGACTCCAAATCAACCATAGAGGGCAAAAGATTGGCATAAAACTTCGACAATGATATCTCGTACAAAAGGCAATTCCATGTAAATGGTTGAATACATACCTTTGTGTTGAAGATTGTCAATCAAATTGTGTTTCTCAAATAGCTCAACCGGGACTCGGCACTCGATGATCATGTGACGAGTCTGGTAAGTGGCAAACAACTCGGCAGCCTCGGCAGTCAAGAACTTCTCCGAAAGGGGAACCATATCCTCAAGCTTAGGGGTCTGAGATGTAGCACCCGTAGAGGACTCGGAGTGATCAGAAGGCGTAGAAGTAGGCAAAGTATGAGCTGGAGAACTTGCATCAGCGGTAGCAGAACTGGAGGACAAGGCAGACTTGTCCTGTGGTAATGTTGGTATCGGGGAACCAACTCGGGGACCAACATCAGCCTTACACGCTGCCCTTTTCTCCTTCTTTTCCTTCTTGCAAGCAGAAAGTATATCACGTAGAGGCATATCAAATGAGGAGTCAGGGGAAAACTAGAACAACTCCGGATCAAACTCGGTTTGATCATCATGAACAGGGGATGGAGGAGAACTAACAGTCGGTGGCTTAGATGAGCTAGTCACCTCTCCGGTGATAAAATCCAAAACAGTGTAGGGAGGGGATGAATACTCTGTTTCAGTAGAGGCAGGAGAAACTTTGACTTTCGCCTGACCTGATCTCTTGTCGGCTAATCTCACAAGCGGTTTCCGGCGAGGCTTCTTCTTCGCCGATGGACTGGGAGCCGAAGGCAACGGAGGCACAGCTCCTTCTGCTGGAGCAGGGATATAATCATCATCGTCGGGATCAGACATGGTCACAACCTCCTCAGCAAGATTCATGTGCTCAAGCGGCACACGTTGTCTCGGCCCTGCTTGGCTCTTCGGAACAGCGGGCGGTACAACGCCGGGCGGTATATTTCACAGGCGCCGTGATCTTTTCAGAGTAGGGTCCCCCACTCGACCGAAAGTCTCTGCCACAAAATCTCAATCCGGGGGATTATCAACATCAATTTCATTCCCTAGGAATACCTGGGCTTCAGGCACGACGTCAATCAGTGACGGAACTGGCACAGCAACATGAGGATCGTGGGCCGGCGAGGTTGGTGGCAATGTTGTTATCGGTGGGGGGATGGAAAAGGAACCACCACCAATTTCTTCGCGTGTGTCCAGGCCACCCACTATGGGATAGGGCGTAGGAACCTGTTCGCCGGAGCGGCAGAATTCTGCTGGCAATTCTGGAATAGAAGAGGGCGGCAGAGAGTTTGTCATCCTGCAAATTCTCAGAAACACAAGAGAAAACAAGAAAATCGAGATAATTGGAGAGAGGTAAGGAAGCTTGAGAGTTCAATTCGGGAAGGGTTAATGATCAAATGGTAAAAAATATTCAGGTATAAATCCTAAAAAAAATGACCGTTGAAGGAGAGAGAAAGTAAAAATAAAAGGAAAATCCCTAAATTAGCCACCAGTGGATTTTTGGGTTATTTAAAAACACGATTTTTATTACCTTCAAAAAAAAGCGCCACTCCCCCTCAGATTAGGCTACGTGATCATATTAACAATCTCATTATCTCTTCCCTATATTTTTCTTAAAAAAATAAAATTGCACAGCCCTTAACACAAAATCGGCCGAAGTACAAAGCTATAAAAATTGAACCATCAGCCCAGTAGTATCAATCTTGTGCAATGTTAATTTTCACTCACCAAATTTACCTCGTTATTACCTGTCCATCCGTCCGATTTCAACTCCACTGAAACACTTAGTTAGCTAGATTCAAAACAGAATTAAGAGATTTCAAGAAAGACAAGAACACAAGCAACAGTACGCACATCAAGATAGCATCTTCACAAAGTATGAATGTCCCTACGGTATGCCTAAAAATCATGACCTAAAAGAATATACAAAAATATATTATGATTTCAGTGACTTGATCTGATGTTGCTTTTTATTACTGATAACATTATAAACCAATATTGCCTTAGGTGAAGTCAATGGAAACTTACCCCTTAACCCAAGTTAATGACTACGTCAAGATCTCTCAAGAAGGTGAAATTTAAAGACTGGATCAATTTGTATCCATATTTTCTTCATCCTTTTTAGGGAATTGAATATTTAATCTTCAGAAATTGCTATTTAACACCTTTTGTTTTTGGACCTGGGAGAAAGCCAGTTTCTGCGGGCAAGCTCCACAATCACCAAGTTGAAGAGGTTGGTTCTTTTTGCCATCACTTTTATTGCAACATAGGACCTTATCGCACTTTCAATCAAACTCAATGCATTACGATTATGTATGAAAAGAAAGAAAAAATGCATGCAAAAGTATACAGATGTTGTGACTGATGTTGATATTAGGTGTCACAACATCACAAACCAACATTGGTTCAGACAATGCACATACCGAAATCTCTTCTCAAACGAGAGAAGGTCTCCAAATCTAATGCCTTAGTGAAGATGTCAGCAAGCTGATTATCTGTTCCAATATGCTCAAGGCTAACAATCTTCCTCTCAACTAAGTCTCGAATAAAGTGGTACCTTATGTCAATGTGTCTGATTCGAGAATGCTGGACTGGATTTTTTGAGATGTCAATGGCAGTGGAATTGTCACACAGCACAGTCAAGAAACTACTGTGCAAACCATAGTCTTCTATCATTTGGTTCATCCACAATAATTGTGTGCACGCACTTCCAGTTGCAATGTACTCGGCTTCAGCTGTAGGAAGAGAAATACAATTTTGCTTTCTGCTGTACCAAGAGATTAGATTGTTACCTAAGAAAAAACTTCCCCCTGTAGTACTCTTTCTATCTACCCCATCCCCAGCCCAGTCCGAATCAGTATACCCTACAAGTTCAGTACTAGTATCTTTTGTATACCACACACCTAGTTCAGTTGTACCAGTAATGTACCTAATAATTCTTTTAACGGCTTTCAAATGTGACTCTTTTAGATTAGATTGGTATCTAACACACAAACAAACACTATACATAATATCAGGTCTACTTGATGTCAGATACAACAGACTCCCTATCATACTTCTGTACATGGTGTTATCAACACCCTTACCAACATCGTCTCTCGACAGCTTCACAGCCTTGGCCAGTGTCGTTTTCTTGTGAGTTTCACTTTCTAAACCAAACTTTGTAACTAAGTTCTTAGTATATTTAGTCTGGGAAAGGAAAATACCGTCATCAAGTTATTTTATTTGTAAACTGAGGAAGTATGAGAGGTTACCTTCCATGCTCATCTCGAATGTATCAGACATTCGAGTAACAAACTCCTTGACCATCTGCTCATTAGTGGATCCAAAAATAATATTATCCACATAGATTTGGACGATTAAGATGTGCTTATTGGATTTAAGAAGGAATAAAGTTTTGTCAACTTCCCCTCGTCTAAAGTTTAAATAAAGTAAATGTTGAGTTAGACTTTCATACCAAGCTCTAGGAGCTTGTTTTAAACCATAAAGAGCCTTTTTCAGTTTTAAAACAAAATTTGGTTTTTAAGGATCCACAAATCCTTTAGGATGCTCAACATACACTTCTTCACTCAAGACTCCATTTAAAAAAGCACTCTTAATGTCCATTTGATGCAATGAAATCTTCATATAACATACAACAGAAAGCAAAAGTCTTACCGACTCAATGCGGGCAACAGGGGCAAATGTTTCATCAAAATCAATCCCTTCAATTTGTGTATACCCTTGTGCAACCAGTCGAGCTTTGTTCCTCACGATGTTGCCAGCCTCATCAGTCTTGTTCATGAATATCCATTTTGTTCCTGTCACGTGGGAATTTTCTGGATGTGGAACTAAATCCCAAACGTCATTTTTGGCGAATTGGTCCAGCTCCTCTTGCATCGCCCTTATCCAGAACTCATCCTTGAGTGCATCCTCCACACGCTTGGGCTCTGTTTTTACAAAGGTACAAAGACTCATGAATCTTAGAACAATTTGTAGACAGACATACGTACCTGACCATTTCTTTAAGATTTATCTGTCGCCTTCTTGTGCTCCTTTCATCTAAATCTTCGATAATTTGGCCCACGGGGTGGTTTTTCTGGATTCTGGATGGAATATCCCTCTGATGAAGATCAATGGGATCAGCTGGATCTTCTTCTTCTGAATCAGAATCTAATTCTACCGTGGCTTGGCTTGATGTTGGTTTTGATGTTGGTATCCCAGTATCAAAATTGGTATCAACATCACTCAACTCTCTGATTTCAGGACCTGCATCTCTGTTTTGAATACCTGCACTATCATCAGAAGTAGGAGTGACATTTTCTTGAGGATTTTAAACAAACACCAGATCATTATCCTCTATAGGTTTGACTCCACTCGTTAGATCATCGAACTCTACACTTACTGACTCAAACATGCTTCGAGTTGTAAGGTTAAACAACCTATATGCATGACTATTTTGGGAATAACCCATGAAAATACACTTATCACTCTTTGAGTCCAGTTTAGCTAGGTGATTTATGTCGTTGAGCACATAACAAATACATCCAAACACATGAAAATAGCTCAGGTTCGGTTTTTTACCCATCAACAACTCATTGGGAGTAGCACATGACCCTGGTCTAAAATAAGCCCTATTTGTAATATGACATGCAGTGTTCATAACTTCAGCCCAATAACGTTTTGCTATGCTATTTGAAATGAGCATAGTTCTAGTCATTTCAGCGAGAGTTCTATTTTTGCGTTCGGCTATGCCATTTTGTTGTGGAGTAATAGGTGAAGAAAATTCATGACTTAGCCCCTCCGAAGTGCAGTATTTAGAGAAAGATGCATTTTCAAACTCTTTACCGTGATCAGTTCTAATCCTACTAATGTTCACATTGAACCTTACACATAGCTTCTTTGCAAGTTTTTTGAAAGTCTCAAAAGTTTCAGATTTTTCTTTTAGAAATTCTACCCAAGTGAACCTAGAAAAATCGTCGACAATAACTAAAACATACCTCTTACCACCAAGGCTCTCGATCTCATATGGACCCATGAGATCCATATGAAGGAGTTCAAAGCAAGACGATGTAATGAGACTTTGCTGACTGGATGTGGTACTCTGACCTGCTTTCATTTCTTGCACGCCTCACAAACAGGAATGATCTTGGTGTTTAGCTTAGGAAGCCCAGTCACTGCATTTTCTTTGGCCAACCTGTCCATTTTCCAACAGCACATTTTCCAAGGTTACAACACCGGGAACATGGAGAGTTCCTTGGCCAACAATTTGGCCATTTTCACCTCCACCGTACTTTACCTTTCCACCTCTAAATCTGACAATGTTGGAAAGAAGCTCCTCTGACCCAGTCATATGCTTGGAGCATCCGCTATCAAAATACCAGGCTCCAGAAACGTGGGACTTCAGGGAGGTATGGATTATATTGCACTTGACGTTATTTTTAATTGACCCACTTTTGTTTGAACTTGGTGTTGGTATTGATGTTGGTATGACGGAAACCAACATTGAATTTAGCAGTCGCATTAGTTCTCTGAAAGTGTCTTCTCTCATAATTGATTTTCCAGCAGAAAGGCCGAATGTGTCCGGGCTCGCCACAATGATGGCACATGAATTGTCTTCTTCTCTTCTTGTGCCTCTTGGGTGATTTTTGCTCTTGACTTGAGGAATGTGACGGCTGATTCGATTTATATCCAATTCCATCTTTGAGGTTTCCCTCATCTCTAAGATTTCATCAAGCTTCGCCTTGCCTTTGTTCAGATTTGATATGGTTCCTTGGACCTTTGTCAACTCAGTTTTCATCTTTTCTAATTCAGCATCCTTCTTGGTAAGAGATGTTTCCAGACAGACAATTATGTCAAGATGATCATCCTTTTCTTTGGTCAGTTTTTCTACTTCTTTCATGAGATCCTTGACCTTGAGTACCTGTTTTCCCCAACTGACAAACAGTAACTGGTGCTCAACACTTAGCAGCTCGTACTCCTTATGGTAATCAGTAGTTTTAGCATTTTAAGCACACGATGTTGGTTTCAAGGATATCAACATGGACGTCATTGTCCCACATAACATGGGTAAATAAGGATGGAACAGGTTCAGTTGACTCGGAATCATTGACATCCTCAGTGAAGTCAGTAGCAACCGTGCTTTTTCTTTCTAAGAGTATTAGGACATTCATTCTTGTTGTGTCCCCAACCTTTACATTCATGACATTGTACCTCACTGAGTGGTCTCTTGGGGTTGGATGCATTTGGAATTGAAGTAGTGGACTGAGATCTGGGAAGAGTACGTCTAGTAAATTTTGGCGTACATACCTGTGGCCTGGTCTTCATACTTGAACCTCTAAGGCTATTCTTCTTCTTCAGGAAACTATTGAAACGTTGGGTAACAAATGACAATTCGTCTTCCTCAAGCGTAGTGGATTCCATCTTTTTCAGAATCCCATTGAAATCAAACTCCTCCTCATCATCATCGTTGTCTGGATTAGCGTCGGAGGAAAAGGCTACATTTTTCTCTCTCGAGTTGGAACCAAAGTGTTCCATCTCATATTGCTTAAGGTTTCCAACTAAGGTGTTGAATTCTATGTTATCAACATCTTTAGATTCTTCTATGGCAACCACCTTCATATTGTATTTCTTCGTGATAGATCTCAGCAGTTTTCCTACAAGATGAGAGTTAGTTATTGATTCACCAAGCTCTCTGCACTCGTTTGTGACGTCTGATAATCTCATGGCGTAGTCCCTGATCGACTCCTTCTCATCCATTCTCATTGCTTTGAAAGTAGACATCAACATTCTCAGCCTTGATTTCTTCACGCTCTCAGTTCATTCACACACACTTTGGAGTGCGTCCCATGCATCCTTTGCTGACTCGTAATTCTTGATGACTTTGTAGTAACTTGCATCTACATAGCTGCACAAGGTATTGACTCATCCATTCAATGATTTTTATGTGTCACCGCATCCTCTGTTTTCAGAGAGAATAGTTCTCCCCATTGAGAATCGGAGGCCTTGGGTTGCCTTGAGCATCCATAGTACCTAAAAAATAAGGATCAGTACTTAAAAGGTTAAGTAACCCGCTCTAGATGCCAATTGTATAATTTGAAGGCCTATGGTTTTGAAAATAAGTCTCAGTTTTATGATGTTGTTTACAATGTTAAACAACACTGACTAACAACATCAACCAGAGTAAAATAAATATATGCAGCGGAAATAAAATTTTAAGAACACGATAAAACAAATTCAGTTCACAAGTAAAAGTACTTCTGAACTTGGGTATACAAACCCGAAAACTATATTACTTTCTTGTTTTTCGATCAATACAGAAATATTAAGTAATATATGAAAACTAAAGTATCAAAACACATGATACTAAATACTTGTCGCCTAGGTTGAACAAGCTCTTCTTCGTTGGTCACGCAACTTCGAATAGCTTGTCGATCTCGAACAATGGCTCCAAGTAGTCTTCGTGTTCTTTCTCTTGCTCGTACGTCTTGCGTTGCGTCGTTCTGTTCTTCTCAAAATCCCGTACATAAAAACTGTGACTTCAAGCTTAGTAATCCCTTGTCTTAAATAGACAATCCTAGAATTCTAAACTTGGTAAATAATCATACTAAAATCTATACACAATCTAGGGAAATAAAGTCCTATAAATAAACTAGGAAACACAATCTAGAGTTCCTAATTACTTTTGTTCCTAAGAAAGGCAAATAACAAAATAGGAATTATTTCCAAGAATAAACTCCTCAACATAATTAAACTAAGACGAACTGCAGCGTTTTGGTGAAGAGAACTTGAATCGGAATTATCCAAAGCTAGTCTAAATTAATCTAAAGCTAGAAAACTAGATCTATGAAATTTGAAGAGAAACTATGAACAACTCGGCACTCGTTTTGGGTTGTCAATTTCTAAGAGGCCTTTAAAACCCTAGGAATAAGTTTAAAGTATCTAACTACTGCTTAGGTAACTTAAAAAATTGGATTCATGGGGTAGTATTTATAGATTTTCGAAAAACTTGAAAAGAAAAGTTTTTATGTCGGTTCTGGGCACTTAGCGGTAGCGTTAACAGTAAGTTAGCGGTAGGGTGATTTGCATCTTTTTGTACATATTTTCATTACCATTTTTGTTTCACGTTGCGTGTTTTTTGCTTGCTTTTTGTTGATTTAGGAGTCGGGTTGGCCATTGTTTCGTATTTCTAGTATTTCTTAGTTTTTGTACGTTTTAGTAATTGATTTTCGTAGTTTTTCACCTTTCCGTTTTTCTTGGCCGTAGGACGTCCAAGAGGGGCCCACGCTCATTTGGCATCATTGATACTCGACTCGGAAATGGATGGACGAAGCAAGGAAGCGCAACGAACGAGGTTCGATAAGCCGGCGGACGCGAAAAGATCGAGAAATCGAGACGGGCGCTGGAATCCAGTCGACCGACTGGATGCTCAGTCGATCGACTGAACCCCCAAAATCGACTGGATTCCAGGGGATTTTGGCGTTTTGGACATGGCAGTCGATCGACTGCCAACTTGGCCGATCGACTGCCGTCGATCGACTGGAGCCCCAAGATCGACTAAATTCAAGAGATTTGGGCTATTTTTTACGGAGCAGTCGATCGAGTGCCGACAAGGCCGATCGACTGCCAGTCGATCGACTTCAGTCGATCGACTGAAAAGCAGAAATTTTGAAGATATTAGCAATCAGACGTCATTTCAATAATGCAACTTGGCCTGTGGCTTTCTTCTCCAAGAAAKCTTCTCAAAACCAGAGAAAACAATCAGCTTTTATATTTTTACTCATTTTAATTTCTATAATTCCTAGTAATTAGTTATAGATTAGTTAAGCTAAGATCTTAGTAGTTTAATCTTCAAGCTTTGTTTTAAGTTTCTTTTGTGGAGAATCATTCAGCTTCCAAGCTTTCTTCCTTCAAGCTTTTGTAATCACATACAATTGGTAATATCCTTCTATAATCTAGTTTTATTTTCATGTTATTCCTTTTTAATATTGTGTTTGTATGTTGGATCATTAKTTTAGTGCTTCTTTTGCCTATCAAACTTTCAATTTCATTTTATAGCTTTATAGCTTATGAACTTACGCTTTTAAGTTATAAAGTTATAATCACTTTCTAAGTTAGTGAAAGTTTATTAAGATCTTCCTCTTTAAGCCCTTAATTAATGTTAAGTAATTTTGTTGACTTATTCAAATAAGTTGACTTTAATTTTCCCTCCTTTTTCCTAATTTCAAATTATTAGGTTTTTATAGTTAATTAGTTTAAATTGATCGTTTTTAATATAAGCTTTAATTTCCTTTAAAAGTTTTAATGTTTTAAAATCTTATATTTCAATTTAAATCTTAGTTACAAATTCAAAAACCGAACAATGACTACCGCTTTATTAGGTTAAATTAGTTTAATCAAAATCGACGATAAGAACAACTAAGAAACCGAAAGCCGATCACATCCATCCTCGAGAGACACGACTCGGGACAACTTACCGCATCTACAATCGACTCCGTACTATTGCGGAGACGATTCTTAGAGCTCTAAGAAATCATCGATCATAGGGTAACCGTTATCGAAAGCTATCACTAGTTCTTCATTTTTATACTTCTGCACTTCGACAACGGTTCTGCGCAGCGGTAAGTAACCGTTATAGATAGAGGTAGCTAGTGCAACGTTAGCTTTTCTTCCTTCAACGATTCTATAACGGTTCCAGAAGCAGTATAATAACCATTATAAATAATGTCAGCTACTAATTCTTGCTACTTCTTCGCCGGAAAGCTCGGTTTTTGACTCTCGATCATCATACTACGTGCTGAACTCTTCCGGTTACTTAGATATAAGGTGAAAAACAACATAATATCACCTAATTACATCAATCTAGATCAAAAGCGGTAAAATAAGCTTGAAGTACAAATATACGAATTTAAGCTCAAACTACCCAACTTATCCAGAAAATATTAATAAAAAAGAACTAAAATACCTGCTAAAATCCAGTCAAATATGTGTTAATCACTCTCCTAATTCCAACATTTCTATTTCTTCACCTCAAATTGTTAGGAATTAAAATCTTGTTGATGTTGTTGATATATCTGAATCATAAGAAAAAGAAGAAGACGTAATCTTCAACATTGAAGTTTCTAAAGTTATTTGAACTAAAGGAGCAAACAATAAGCTATCCTCTTTTTTTGAGGGTGTAAAAATTAAATTTATGATTCTTGAGGAGGAGATGGTTGAAGTATTTTTTATTTTGTTTATTAATGACGGAGAGACCAAATTAGCTTACGGGAAGAGCCAACAACTCTTGTTGGAGAATATTTATTCTTAGGAGAAATTTCAGTTAATTCTTAGGCCATAACACTCTCATAAGAAGTTAAAATAAGGTAATTTAAGTGTCAAATTAAATATAAGAGAGAGGGATAAAACTCTTAATAAGAATCCTAATCCTAATTCTGTTATTTTAAGGGTCAAATATGGGCCAGAAAGTACACCCTGGTGTTGATCAAGTGCGACGAGCAGTGCACAAATAGAGAGGACACCTGATGTGGAAACCGATCAAGTTGGTTGGGTGTGGAACCAAAATCCTGAAAAAAAAATAACTTTGACATCTAAATACCTTAGGAGGAGTCCTATAAATACCCCACTCACCCTCACACGAAAATGTCATCTTAGATATGATATAATACACCATATGAGAGGGCTCGAGGCGAGATTTGGGGAAAAGAGCTAAAGAGAGTTAACCCTGATGAACAAGAGGCAAAGGAGACGAATACCATCCATTCGTCCATAAGAAGAGGTGACGAAGGCCAAATGAATAATCTCAACTGACAATGATTTATCTTATCTTATTGTATCATATTTTAGTTGATCATGTGTTATGCGAACATCTTTATGTGTTTTATTTCGACCATGTCCAGCTAATCTCTTTAATTCTGAGATATTTCTTAGATTAATAACAATCATTTCTTAATTCCTTTTAATTGATGCTTTATTATCTTCTTGACCAAGGATTATATTGTTTTCAAATATCTTATAGTTTCTTGTTTGTTTAAATAGTTCAGAATATTTACACATGCTTAACAAATATCATTTTGGTAGATCATATTAGACTTGTGGATACATGGCATTTAATAATACACTATTGATGGTTATGAAGGGGTTTATGAAAGTGCTAAGTCTTAATGATGTATTATGAGTCGAATTATATGTATTGGAGTTTATAAAGGACTATTTATATTCGATCAATGGTTTTAGGAGACTCGAGAAAGAGTAGATGATATTAGCGAATGCTTTATAAAATAGTGAGATCTGAAGTGTCAATTATTTGTGAAATGAGAAGTTATTAAAGCCATTGTCTTGGAATCCCACCGACATTCATTTCCATCTAATTGGCCATAGTTTATTTTTGTTTGTTTTTATTTCAATTTAAATAAATCAATCGCTCTTTATGTTATTATCTATATAAAATATGTGCTACTATAATTGTAATACTCATTAAAAATTTTAATCAGTCTCTGTGGAATACAACCTCACTCGCCACTACTACTTTTAAAAACTGTACTCTTGCGGTGGTAATGGCGAGCAATAATGTCGTTCACAATCCTCATAATATGATGTATAAATTCACTTGCCACTCATGTGTATAGATGTGCATACACTCAAATTAGTTTATTATGTACTTACCCCATATGCTTTCAAAGTCTTTTAAGATCTCCACCGTGCTCAAGGCACATGCATAAGATTCGTAAATCAAAGGTCTTATTTAAGTCGTAACATTAAGCTCTTTGGACAAGGTAGGGAATATGTATAAAGTTGATATCAACTAAGCATCAAAAGCCAAAAATTAATCAAAGTCACCCTTATTTCAATACTTGGTGCTTCAGAACATAAGATTAAATCATAAGCTATCAACCCTCAATTATAACAAAGTTTTTATAATGTAGGCCAATCAACCCCTAACTATAATTAAAAACTAAAAACTATTTATTCACAAAGCCATTGATAATGTAGCCTATAGACTCCAAACTAAAAAATAAATAACAATAATGGTATTTATAAACTAGACCACTTAAATACTAAAATTACAACAAGGCGTTTTATTCTTCTTTTATTTTTTCCTCTTTTTTATTGTCGATTTATTTATGTCTTTATCAATTTTCTTTAAATGGAAAAAAATGAACAGATTTTATGAGGTGACCCTCTTATATTACAATGTACCAAACAACATAAAAGTTCTCCCATGTACCACTTTACTTCATTCTATCCACATTAAAAGAACCACTCCTTAAAAGGACTTTCCCCCTTTATTTGGTTTGTATCATCTTTAGTCTTTTAAGACTCTTGAATGGATGGCCCATCAACTGCACTTTTGGCCATGCCTAATTTCATGTCATGTGCTTGGGTTGCTAGATATTCAAACACTCTTGGTTGGATCCCTTGAAGGATGGAACGAAGGCCCTATGCATCCCTTGTATGAATATCTCGACTGACTTTGATAATTGATCCTTGAAATTGTGACTAAAATCCCTCCAATGATTAATATAATCGATGATGGTCTCTTCTTTCCACTGATGTGAATTAATGTGCTCGATCATTACTAACTTCGTTGAGTGCTTTAGAATCGGTTTAGAAGTTCTTGCTTTATTTACTCCCAACTATGAATGAAGTTGCCTCCAATCAGTCAAATGCATTTCCCTTGAGTGATCGAATAAATTATTTGACAAAATAGTCTCTATATGTCCCTGAATTGTTATTTGTCCCGATGAAATATGCTCTATGTTGCTTTAGATTTCCCTCACCATCAATCTGTTGAAACTTGGGAGGTTGGTAACTGGTTGACATACTCAAGCTATCTATTTATGATGTGAATGTCTTAGAGTAAGCCAGGGATGGTTTCAAACTTCCATCGAGCTTATCGTTGAAAGTTTCTATAATGAAATCCTTCTATTGATTAATCAAAAATAGTCCACCAAACAAAACTTGAAATTCCATTGTTGAAGGCTTCTCGTTTTCATATGGTTGTTGTTTCAGAAAAAGTATTAGCTTCATCATGTACCTCAGCCTACTTACCCATGTCATCACTACTCTCAAGATTATCGAGTTTTTTCATTAAATTTGATATTTGGGAGTCTAGATTTTGTACATTATTGGCGATCCCTTCAATGGTCTAGTCAAATTTGCAATTTTGTCCTCAAGAGTTGAGACATCGATCACCGTGACCGGTGCATGTTTATGCAGCTTGATGCTGACTGAGAAGTTGAGGATGTAGCATTATCTCTTAGATCTCCATCATCCCGATTTGCCTTAACCACATGTGATATATTCTTCTCCACTTGGAAAAGGATACATTCAGATCTTCTATCATACTTCTTGTAATGGGCTCAATAGTTTTAATTATAGCACCTGGCGATTTTGAGGAAAGATTGTTCTAAGAGGCCATTAGAATAATTTAAAGACTTTTGGGAAGAAAAGAGATCAGAGGTAGAAATTGTCTTATTGTGTGTGCCATAAAACCATAACCATGTTCGTGACTTAATTTTATAAACAAAAGAAATTCACACAGATAAAAATATATAGATCAAAATTTGGATCATATGGTTATGATCTCTAGTTTTTCTCTAATTACATTCTTCACAAATAATATCTTCGTGATTTGAGAATTAGGAGGTGAATCTTCAGTCTGATCTCCTTCAAATTTGAGCTTTTGGTTGAATGATGTTTTATCGAGGGCTTAACAGCTTGATCTCGAGTCAAATGTAGGAGTTTCAATGGTTCTTGACATGGATTTTGGTGGCTTCTTGATGGAATTGACTTTTAATCTTCCTCCAATATGAATCGGACTGCCAATAATGTTAATTCTAAGGTATGAAGGCTTAATATTGAAATAAAAGATGAGGGTCTTAGACTTCGCCTTGAAAACCATAGATCTCCTTGAACTTGTTGAGTATAGATGATTTTAAAATTTTCTCTTCAACTTGTATTTTAATTTTTCGAGACTAACCCTAATTTGTACTAGTAGAAGAAAGACTTATAAATAGTAGCTCACAAGTTTTCTCGAACATGGTTCTTCCTATTTGTGGTAACTCGCATTTTTATGTAGTTGAGTTCATCATTATTAACTAATTTATGACATTTAATTAATCTGGCAGGAATTTAAACTATGGAAGATTAATATTATCACTATTTATATTTCAAAAATATTAATTATTTAATATGGATGAACAACATTAACTATAGAAGAAGCATATTAACTCCATTTATACTAGTGTGAAGCCCGCTATTCTCGCGGGCAAACATAAGAAATGAAAAAAAAAAGTAAACATTTTCAAAAAATTAAATAAATTAAGAATGTAGATTATTAATATGAAAAATAAGAAAATGTTGTTCATTTTAAATTCTAAAAAACTTCTTTATGGGCTACATTCTTAATAATGGGATACACGGGCAACTAATGAAGGACGGTCATAATAATATTTATAAGTCATTTTCAGATGTAAAGCTTTCTTTTTTACAATTATATCATTTTCGTTGCAACAAAGAGTTTTAACCCTTTACGCTCTAATTATCAATATTGTGAAATAAAGATGACTTGTGCGTTACACAACTAAAATGATACTTTTAAAAGCTTCGTGATAGCTATAAAGATAAAAATAAATTTTATTGAAGGACTGTAGTATTTTAAACTGTGTGGTGTCCTGGTTAATATAAATATCGTTCAAGTACTGATATCGTTCTATTTAAATTTAAATTATTTTTCTAAATAAGTAATTTTTGAGTAGATTTAAACATGTGATGCATGGGATTAGCTGTTAAGCATATCAAAATACCCTGAACGTGATG
This sequence comes from Phtheirospermum japonicum, assembly GCA_014905375.1. Classification (NCBI taxonomy): domain Eukaryota; kingdom Viridiplantae; phylum Streptophyta; class Magnoliopsida; order Lamiales; family Orobanchaceae; genus Phtheirospermum; species Phtheirospermum japonicum. The sequence goes on along the minus strand of BMAC01000394.1, from coordinate 77,303 downwards.
GGAAAATCCTAAAGAAATCGAGATCGTACAAATATTAACAACCCCTTAAGGATATCAAATTTATATTTTATATGTTTAGCATATTCATTCAAGAGATGAAAAGTATAGTTATGACAAAAATTCTTGTTTCCATATGTTAATCCGTATTTTTTGTTAAATCCTTTTCGATTAATTATTTTTTCCATTAAACATGTTTCCAAACACTTCAATAAAACAATCAAAATACATAATAAAAATAATTACATAAATTAGAAACAAATAAAAAAAAGGTCCTAGTCATATATTTGCTATCCACATTATGATTTTTATTAGTTTATCAATATATGTTCATAATGAAAGTACAGATCCAAACAATTAAAAAAAATCATACTACATATACAAATAATTATATAATATCACTTTCCAAAACTAGTTTTTGCCTATATAAGTGTTGTGAGTTTCACACAAATCTACATTGAGTCGACCCGTTTCACCAGCAACATTAAACACGAGAAAGTAATTACTTGTATCCTGCAAATTCATATAAATAATTTATAGTACTGTGTTAAAAATGTTACATGAGATAGTGTTTCTTATGAAATTTTTGTACAAACAAAAAAAAGTGAGAAAACTAAATTTCATCATTTTCTTGGGATTGAATGTAATTAAAATACATATATGACCATTTTAAAAGAAGAAAAGATATGGCAAAAACTAAAAAAGAAAACGAAGAGAAAAAAAGATAAAAACACAAAAAGAAAAGGAGAAGAGAGGATTACTAAACAATGTCAAGCCCTGCAATGTGGCAATAATGTGCAATGCGATGAACACTTTTGCAATTATAGAAATAACTCCATCTATACTGAAATTGTTACATGTAGTATTAGGAAGAAAAAATTACTTCGCCACAACATAAAATACGATGCTTGTTGTTCAAGCCATAAAATGACACATTAAAAATTCAAAAAATGAATCAAACTCATAGAAACTCCTAACCTGGACAACAGATCCAAAGATAATAATACCTAACACTAATGGCTATAAACAAAAGTCAAAAAATGAAAAACATGTGCAATCACAAAAAAAAAGAATGAGTTGAATTACACCAAGTACACAACCAAGAAATTTATATTACTTGAGTAAAAAAATACTTTCGCTGAATGATTGTTCACGAAATGATGGAGTGGTTTGTACTTTGAAATTTAGTACCTACAAAAATGAGATGAATGGGTAAATAAATGATTGCGAAATCCATTCAGATCCAAAGCTAATAACAAATAACTTTAATGGCTATAAACATAATTAGAAAAAATGACAAACATGCGCAAAAAAAAAAAAAAAAAAGAATGAGATTGAATTACACCAAGTACACAACCAAGAAATTTATATTACTTGAGTAAAAAAATACTTTCGCTGAATGATTGTTCACGAAATGATGGAGTGGTTTGTACTTTGAAATTTAGTACCTACAAAAATGAGATGAATGGGTAAATAAATGATTGCGAAATCCATTCACAAAATAAATATGAAAGCCATTTTAAAAAGTTAGATTGTGATTTGCTACTTCAAAAAACATTCGAAATACATTCAAACCACAATTTAGGACAACATAAAATATAAACAAAAGAGACATTAGAGATCGGTGAACAAAATTGAAATTAGAAAAAAAGAGGATTTCTGTTAAAAGATTCTGACCAAGAATCTAAAAGTAATATATATGAATTTCTTTGAAAATCAAGAAACAACATCCACGGTGTTCTCGAATTGAAACCAATAAACAAATGATTTTCAATACATAAAAACACTCAATATCCTGCTCAACAAACTATGGGCATGCCATTATATTGTCAAATTATAGAAACACTCATTTGATACTTGATTAACATGAATTTTTCTTGATTTTAGATAGTATTTTAGTTCATTTTTATTATTGTTTTCGGTGAAAGTTGGATAAATTGAGCATATTTTCGTATTTTCTTATCTCCAACTTGTTTTATCGTATTTTAATTATAATTAATTAATTTTATGTTTATTTTAGATATTTTGAGGTATCTAGTATTTTACGTAGTCAAGTATGGGCCAACGATTGGAGTTTCAGCGAAAACGGGCCGCGATTTGAAGAATTTGAAGCTGCCGACTTTCTATAACGGTTTTTCATCTGTAACTGTTATAGTATCCCGGGCCGAGCACTGCCGACCAGCCCTGCCGAGTCCTGCCGAGCGCTGCGCACACCTGCCGACCAGTCCGCCCGCGTCGACCCGTTACGTCGGTTGACTCCAGAACCGTTATAGAAACCCTGATCGACGCCAATGCCCCGAAACTCTCTGTAGCGTCGATCGATGCGACTGCCCAGAAAATGCATTTTTGACGCATTTTTATGATTTCTTGCTACCCAAGACTTCCCACAACTATAAATACCCTATGTATTTCATTTTTTTACATACACATTATTCCTAGGGTTTTTAAGGCCTCTTAGGGGCTGACAACCCCAACGAGTGCCCTTCGATTTCTTAGTTTCTTTTCATAATTGTTAGTTTTAAACTCTTAGATTTAGAATAAAGTAGATTAGTTCTTATATAGTTTAGATAATTTAGATTCAAGAATTCGCTTGGAACGCTGCAACTATTCTCGTTTAATTAGTAAGTCTTTAATTCCTTCGCTTAATTTAGTAATAATTTAGTTTAATTAATTATATGCTTTCAGTTCATGCTTGTTAGTTTAATAAATGATATTCAACAACAAAAACCCCCCATGTATGATGATGAATTGTATATTATTGAGATTGTTGATGATGATGTTGGGATTATTGATGATGATATGATTGCTTGGTTTGATCAAACGGGTCTAGAGTCTAGAATCGTCGTGAACCATCAATTGGGATTTATCCCAAGAGATCGTGGAAATGATTCGAAATTCTAGAACCCAAGTTTCTTAATTATTTTCAGAACCTTTAATTTTTATTGTTCTTCATTTAAATCGATTTATTACTTTTATGTGTTTAGATTATGATTTTTATTTTATTTCGTATTCGTGAACAAACAAACACAAAAGGAACTTCCGAGCCTAGTTTTCCTCGAGAGACCGACTCGGTTCAACTTACAAACCTACATGCGAACTCGTACTCTTGCGAGCGAGCTTTTGAATAATTGACAAATATTTATAAAGTAGGAACACAAAAGTTCGAATCAAAATTTTGGCGCCGTTGCCGGTGAAAACTAAAGGTTGTGATATTTGTGTTTGTTCGTCGTATCCTTATTTGTGCTCTTATTTCATTTTGTTTATCTTTTGTGTTTATTTGTGTTCTTTGTTTTATTTCGTTTTTATTATTTTCCACCGGTGCGTTTAATCTTGTGTGTTGAGTGTTGTGTTTTCAAGGCACGTCTACAACCAAAACCCAAGATTTATCAAACCGTTTTTCAAAAAAAAAAGTAATATATATAAAAAAAATATATATATATTTGAAAAATAAAATTGAAAATTAATACTTTATTATATTTCTTTCAAAAAAAATCGGAAAAAAAAAATCGAAAATATTTATTTTTCTTTAAAAAATTAAAAAAAATGTATTATCCGTACGATGAACCACCGTTCGATTGGCATCATGCACTTCGATCGCCCATTCCATTGAGCAACACGATGTAATTACTTTCCCGACAAGTACGACCAATTGAATCTCTCGATTGTTTATGGACGTCCAAACGAAGATGCGCTAAAATTCATTCAAAAATTTGAGTTCATCACCGATAGTTCTCCGCTTCTCGGGCTTACAAGAGATCAAGTGAAGATGCGACTCTTCACTTTTGTGCTGAAGGAAGAAGCAATGAAATGGTTTGAAAGGCTAGAGCCCGATTCTCTGCGAACATGGTATGAAGTAGGCGATAWATTCATGAGKATGTTCTTCGTACCTAATGTAATGTGTGATCGTTGTGGATGCCGAGGGCATATGACGCATGAATGTTTGGTAACATTTGATGGTGAGCCAAAGGAGGAAGTTKTCGCCGTCCAAGATTGGCAGTAAGATCAAGAAGCCGAAACCATTCACCATCAAGACGAACTTGCGCTATCGACCATACGAGATAACTATTCTAAGCTTACAAGGAATATGGAGGCACTGTGTGGTCAAATCGAGGGTTATTTAGCGAAAAGGTCGAACGAGAAAGACGAACTTCTAATTTAACTAGAGTTGCCGATTCTTGATGTGGTGGAGCCCACCGACGATGGAGATTCATGCCCAATCGAGCTCAATGAGAATGGAGGTGATGCGATGCCCAATGTAGAAAAGGTGGTGGACGAATTTATCGAGAAGGATGCGATGATCGAGCCTCTTATCGAGCCACCCATGATCGAGGATGAGAATGAGATGGTGGTTGAGGTAATCGAGCAAAATTTCCCTCCCCTATGTCATTATATAGATTTTAATATTTTTCAGGGTGTTGAGGGAGATGCTAAAGATTTGAAGGAGTTCGGAGTGTTTGAGGGATTTTCCATTTGTTCGACGGATTCCCTGGTCTTTAAGAAAGTAGAGGATCACTCTATGCCGCAATTTACTTTTGATATGTTTGTGGTGATCAATTATTCACTTTTTCGACCTCCGAAGGGATTTGGTATTTTATTTCTACGATTTGATGTCCATGCTTGCCTTGGTGGTTTAAACGGCCCATGCTTACTCTTAGAGAACACTAAGGCATGGCACGATCATCACTTATTTTTGGATCTGGGATAGCATCGTTCGTAGAAGACGTCGAGCTTCCGACGTTAACCAAGCGCTTCTTGGGAGGCAACCCAAGTATTCATTTTATTTTATTCTTCTTTAAGTTTTAATAGTTAGTTTTTTTTTGTTCGTTTGTTTTGTCTCTCTAGGTATTTATTCAAGACATTTTCGATCACGAGTTCGAGACGTAGGATTATTGTACGAACACCTTTTTGGAGTTGCTCGCAAATTTTTCAGGGATGTTCCCTTATTCCCTATCTCCCTTGCTTTTCTTTTCATTTACTTATGGCAATCGGGAGTTTGCCTCGTTTTTAAAGGGGGGGATGGTTGAGTGTTATTTATAGTAAAATTTGTGCAATTTTTAATTTTTTCTTACGTGATTGATTGCTATTGCTGCGCTGAATTTTGTTTGTATGGCTTTCCTGTCAAATTTAATTAAGTATGATTTGAAGTTCTTGTCTTTTGAGCGTGCATAAGTGCATAAAGTTTTTCAAAATTATTATTTATATATTTTAAAATGGTACTTGGGCGCAATTGATTTCGCAAAACCTTAAAAGTAGCGTCAATTCAAAACTTTTTCATGCAAAAAGCCAGTGAGTAGCCTGAGTGATTATCATCTTTGCATGTGCATGAATAAGTTTCAGTATTGATATCTCTTTGAAACCGCTGTGTGTAGTTGACTTTGAAAATGACGTCAAGGCACATAAAAAACCCTACCCCGACCATATCCATAAATTTTAGCCACTATAAATTCCGAATGAGCCAATCATAGCCAAATAATCCATGCTTTTAGCCATGAGTGATTTTATTGAGTTGACCCCTACTAACCCATTAAAACCGTGGGGTAGGAGTTCGTATTTTTATTGGTTATTTGAGTCTTGAAAATTTTTATTATGAATATATTATTTTGTAAGGAAGGACCACCATCTAAAAAAAAGACCCCATAAAAAGAATAAAACGGGGGGAAAATAATAATAAAGGATGGTGAGTCTTGTTGAGTAATTGCCTAAGCACTTAATTTAAGGCTTGTTTATTATTGTTTATTTTCTTATGAAGCCTAATGTTTAAGAGGCAAAAGAGTTGTGTTGAATAAGAAGCATATTATAAGCTTCAATTGTGTTTAAGTGGTTTGAGCGACAAGTCGGTTTTACGGTTTACGAGATGAGAAATAGCCCAAGTTTAAAGGCTACGCTATGAGTGTTAGTGAGCTTTTTATTTTTTTATGAGGTGAAGCAACTTGCTTCGTGATTAGATTAGGTTGAGTGAGTTATTTAGCCACACGACTTATATATTCCATACCCGTCCAAAGAGCCTTACATTACAACTCGAAAAGACCTTTTCCTATTCTTAGTTTGATAACACACTTAATTTGCGATTGAAAAGAGATTGATTTTTGGTTCTTGTTTATTGTGCTTGTGTTTGTATGATTTGAGCATATACACGTCCCATGCAACAATGCTTGAGTGCTTTTGAGTGAACACCCCCATATATATTTCCCTTTTGAGAGGATGAATGAATTTGATTTTGAAGCGATAATGTAATAAGGTGGAGCGATTGAAGTTGCGTTGCATGTATCTATATTTTCAAAATTAATTATGTAGCATGACACGACTCCTTGTTTGAGCTTATTTTCATTCTTGTTATACTTTGAAACTATTGTTTGTTTGAGGACGAACAAACCAATTAAGCGTGGGGTAGTTGATTAACATGAATTTGTCTTGATTTTAGTTAGTATTTTAGTTCGTTTTTATTATTGTTTTCGGTGAAAGTTGGATAGATTGAGCATATTTTCGTATTTTCTTATCTCCAACTTGTTTTATCATATTTTAATTATAATTAATTAATTTTATATTTATTTTAGATATTTTGATGTATTTATTATTTTACGTAGTTAAGTATGGGCCAACGATTGGAGTTTCAGCGAAAACAGGCCGCGATTTGAAGAATTTGAAGCTGCCGACTTTCTATAACGGTTTTTTATCTGTAACCGTTATAGTATCCCTGGCCGAGCACTGCCGACCAGCCCTGCCGAGCGCTGCCGACCAAGCCTGCCGAGTCCTGCCGATCGCTGCGCACACCTGCCGACCAGTCCGCCCGCGTCGACCCGTTTACGTCGGTTGACTCCAGAACCGTTATAGAAACCCTTATCGACGACAATGCCCCCAAACTCTCTGTAGCGTCGATCTGAACGCGTCGATCGACGCCCGGTCGACGCGACTGCCCAGAAAATGCGTTTTTAACGTGTTTTTATGATTTCTTGCTACCCAAGACTTTCCCACAACTATAAATACCCTATGTATTTCATTTTTTTGACATACACATTATTCCTAGGGTTTTTAAGGACTCTTAGGGGCTGACAACCCCAACGAGTGCCCTTCGATTTCTTAGTTTCTTTTCATAATTCTTAGTTTTAAATTCTTAGATTTAGAATAAATTAGATTAGTTCTTAGATAGTTTAGATAATTTAGATTCAAGACTTCGCTTGGAACGCTGCAACTATTCTCGTTTAATTAGTAAGTCTTTAATTCCTTCGCTTAATTTAGTTTAATTAATCATATGCTTTCAATTCATGCTTGTTAGTTTAATAAATGATCTTCAACACAAAAACCCCCCATGTATGATGATGAATTGTATATTATTGAGATTGTTGATGATGATGTTGGGATTATTGATGATGATATGATTGCTTGGTTAGATCAAACGGGTCTAGAGTCTAGAATCGTCGTAAACCATCAATTGGGATTTATCCCAACAGATCGTGGAAATGATTCGAAACTCTAGAACCCAAGTTTCTTAATTATTTTCAAAACCTTTAATTTTTATTGTTCTTCGTTTAAGTCGATTTATTGCTTTTATGTGTCACTTGTACAAAAACAGGATTCAAGAACAGGCATTTAAGAACGCCTCAGGAGGCGGCGTTCTTAAATGTCAGGCGGTGGCATTTTTATAATAAAAGTGTCACATACGAGAACGTCTTTTTCAAAGACGTTATGGTATACTGGATATCCAGAACGTCGTTAAAAAGACGTTCTCGTATGTTAGATATCAGAACGTCATTAAAAATAACGTTCTCGTATGTTAAATATCAAAAACTTCTTTAAAAACGACGTTCTCGTATGTTAACTATCAAAAACGTCTTTAAAAATGTCGTTCTAGAAAGTATTATTCAGAACGCCTTTAGAAAGGCGTTCTCGTATGTCATATTATTTATGTATTAAAATATGACCACAAAATCAATTTTTTTAATTATAAACTAAAACAAAAATCCCATACCCTCTGCCCTAGCCCTTCCTCCCCCGATCCATTTCTCTGCCATTCCTTTCCAAAATCTTACATTCCCGCACGAAGCAGAAGGCGAGAAAATCCAACAGAGGCAAGGCACCGAGGAAGCAGCTGGCGACTAGGGCGGCGAGGAAATCTTCTCCGATGACTCTCCGAGGAAGCAGCTAGCGACTAGGGCGACGAGGAAATCTGGGTGAAATTGGACCCAGATCCAACGGCCACCATTCACTCGTTCCCCTCTTTATCTATTAGGGTTCAAGCAGAGCCGGAAAATCGCGCACGCATAGCAATGGAGATATTTTGAGGTTATTCAACTCTTTTGAATTGTTATCGTGATTCAATTTTGTTAGATATTGCGACGATTCACAAAAAGAAATGGGCCGATCTTTGACAGTGTTCGCATGACTCATTTGAAATCGTCGCAACAGAAACCCAACCTTTCTTTGTTGAGATCTCAGTTCAGAATTGCGATTTCCGAAGTTGCGTTAATGGCAATCTCATATCCTATCGCCTTGGGTAGCAGATCCTCTGCTATTATCTCTTGGGATTTACATTTTTTCTAATTTAACAATTTTTTTTTGTGTGAATTTTGTTAGTCTTATTTGATAAATGAGTTTTTAGAAATTTTGTGGCCTGTGAAGAAATTCTTATAAATTTTACACCATCTTTCGGGACTGAATGGCCGCAAGGCCTTGCTGTTATTCTGCAATTATGAGGCCTTTCTTTGTTTCTAGTACGATAAAAAAAAATGGAGATTAAGATCAATAAATTAGCTCCTTTATTTTTTCTAACTTGTGGCTTTTGCATTTTTTACCTCCAAAAGATTAAAGATATAAATGCCTGGTTCTTTAATTCGATTATATTTTATCATCATTTTCTTTTAACTTTTGCTAACTTGGTATTGAAGAAAAGAAGTTAATAATTACATTTCTAGTAATACAAGAAGCCCCATCGCTTCAGGCCAGGGACGGTTGCGCTCCGTGAGATCCGCAAGTACCAGAAGAGACCAGGTTCGATTCTAACTTTTCGTTCCCTTGATTTGGAAAATTTTTTCTTACTTGTTTTGCTGAGTTCTGAATAATTATTTCTTGATTTTTCGTTTACAGCCTGCTCTAACTGGTGAATCCCTTCCGGTGACGAAAAGCCCAGGAGACGGTGTTTACTCGGGTTCGACTGTAAAACAGGGTCTGGTTCTTAAGAAAAATCCATTCTAGACCAATAGAATAAATAAATAAATAAATCTATCACTATCAACTTATCTTTTTTGCAGGCTGGCCTAACTGATGATATTTCGGAGCATCCATTGGACAATGTTGACCTTCTTCAGGATCAACTGGATTGGTTTCCATATCTTTGCAGATTTCAGGTCTAATATGACTTCGATGGTTGATTTGCTTTTGTTGTGTCATTAAATATTCTAATCAATTTTATTTTATATGTGATTAACCTATTTGAGCTTATTGTTTCAGTATGAAAAGAGTAGCTTGTTCATTATCAATATGATGGGAGCCTATTTTGAAAATTTATATGGTATGCTGAAATTCTATTCGAGACAACTTTCTTTCTTTCTTGTAGTTTTCATGAACCAGGGGTTTCTGAGCGAAAGGATACTATTTCAAAATGTTACTCTTTTTCAACAGAAAAGAGCACAACTCCAGACTAGTGATAAAAGTGAACTTTCTATAGTTGAAGCCAAGCTTGCATGGATTGTACATATAATTGCTGCTATTTTAAAAATAAAGCAATCTGTTGGCTGCAGGTATCTTATAATTATACTGTTCCAAATTTCTTACTCCAGTATTTTGGTTCTGTAGAAGGATTATTAACTATGTTGTGTGTGACTCACAGTGCTGAATCACAAGTAGTAATTGATGCTGAACTTTCAGCTCGTGTTCTACGGCTAGTAAATGTTGCTGATAGTGAGTTACACAGTCAGGTAGGCCAGCAGAATCATTAGACTTTGATACTTGCAGATTTTAAACCAAGGCTTGAATGAGTAAACAGTGAGACTAGTTGGTGGCGAACAGATCTTTTTTATTTTATTGTGAATGATCCAAGTAAGAGGGTAGAGTTTTAAAATATTTTTAAATCAATCTCAGAATCGATAAAACAACATTAAACAATTAGATGTGAAGGAAATTAAAGGTGATTGTTGAAAGAGAATTTGATGAGGTGTGAATTTTGGCATTGGTTGTTGTTCTTGAATGCTTACCTTAAAGTTTTATGATTTGTCTGTTTGTGTGTGTGGGTATTATTAACTTTTTAATATTTAACGAGGAATATATTGTCTGAGCTTTAATTAATCAAGGCGAAAGCAGTTTATTTGAATGTGATCTTTGGAATTCGGAGGGAAAAAGATGTTTATTGCATAATTGTTGAATTAGTGTGATAGTTTGTTGCTCTGTTTTTTTTAACTATCTATTTTGCTTTCATTTCTTTAAAATAAATAAAAATGAAAACACTGAATGGATAAATCTGCATTTAAAAATAAGTTTAGATGAATCTGCTTTATTTCCCCCCCCCCCCCCCCCCCCCCAAATTGGCACTTTTTATGAATGGTTCGATCATAGATATATTGATCGAGAAAAATCTGCTAGCTCCAGTTAAAATGATTTGTATGCTTTGACCATCGCCGGATGGCATAATTTTGATTATTTAATACGAGGTTTTTACTCGACATTACTAAGTTTTTGGAGTTTTTTGGCAGAGTTCGTTATTCCATGAATGCATGTACGCATAAACAGGCCAATGCATTTTACCACAGTGAAAACTCGGAATCTTCTATACATCAGTTAATTTGTTATTAATGGAGATGGACCTGCTTATTGGAGCCTTAGCCCTATCATATTTGAGAATATGAGTTTTATTTATATATACACTCTGTCCCTCTTTTCCTTGCAAGACGTATTAGCTTTTCTACAATAAAGGAATACTTACAAAAATCACCCCTGATGTTTTTGGTATTTAAAAAAAACCCAACTAACTTTATATATTACAATAATCACCCTTTAGGTGCCATTACGCTTATATTTTGCCACAACCGTTAGTTGCTATTGCAAATATATTGCAATTACACCCTCCCAATGTTCCAAAATATTACATGTAGGTTTATATTACTGAATATCATTCTCCTTTTTATAATTTTGTTGTTGAGAATGCACTTCGGTTTTCTCACGAGCTGGGTTTTGTTTGTCCATTTGAAGGTCTTGACTGCAATTGGGATATTCTGCATATGTTCGATTGCGATGGGAATGGTTATTGAGATCATCGTAATGTACTCGATTCAACACCGTCCGTATCGTCCAGGAATTGATAATTTTCTCGTGCTCCTGATTGGAGGGATTCCGATTGCAATGCCGACAGTATTATCTGTTACAATGGCGATTGGTTCGCACCGTTTATCACAACAGGTAGAATTCTTTTTATGCTTTGGCTAAAGGTTTTCTTTTTCCCCTCCCATTTTCTTATTTATGAGTTTTCTTTATTGAGTGAATCAGACCTTGGGATGCTGCAAAACATATGGAGTCTGCAGGAGCTATCGAAAAGGAAGTGGGTAACTAGAACGAAGTGTCCGATTTCTATAAACGCGCATCTGAGTTGTACGTTGAATGTGGAAGGTCACAACCTGCATCGGATGCACTTTCAAAGGGTGCTCGGTATGAGCTGATTTATCTTTAGATTTATTTTTGTAATTTACTTATTGCTGAGATGCTTTGTTGTAATTAGTCTGTGTATCACTACTGTTTATTTTGATGATTTGCCGTGATGATGTGACCCCAACCTTGTTTAAATTCATGTAAAATTGAAGATCAATGGATCATTGTTAGTGATATTTTAGATTTGTGTATGTAACTGGCAATAATGCTTTAACCTTTTTCAAATGGATTATCTTAGTCAATGACCTACCGATTGCATTTTTTTTTTGGGTCTTAAAAGTGCTTTAGAAGATGCGTCCCCTGAGGAAGCTTTACAACTTTACACTGCTGCTTGCGATCTTCTTGAAGAAGACGGGAAGGAACAAATGACCTTTGATCTGTATCGTGCTGCTACAAGCATTTATGTGAAGCTTGAGAAGTAAGCTTTCGCTCCTTGAAAATCTTAATAAATGACTGGAGATTTTTGAGTTATGAAAACTGTATAAATTTAAAAACGCTGGTTCGATTATGTCCCATGTCGTGTCGCCTCGATCATATAAATCCATGATCACCAAAATGGCCAACCTCTTATTCTGCTGAATATCTATGCAACATTAGAGCAAAACTTTGAAATATGTTAGAAAAAAGATCTTTATGTGTGTAGGTTCTCTTCTGCAATGGTTTGGAGTGTCGATTATTATATGTTTTATCCCGATATATCGCTCTATGGTTCATTCCCATTTGCTATGCTCTCATTTTTTCGTTGACGATCCAGATGTATTTGCAAGCGAAGCAGAAGAATCTGATAATTGCTTACTTATCGGCCTTGCAATTCGTGGTCCACATTCCTTTGTCTTGGGCTTTTGTCTATCTTCTGGATTGGGGCGTTGACGGCGCAATGGCAGCATTGTGCATATCTATGTGGATTGTCGTGTGTGGAGAGTTTGTTTACATTTTCGCAGGTTGGTGCTCGGATTCGTAGAAACACTACAAGAAATCTGCTGTTCAGTGACGATTTTTTTTCCACGCACAAACTTTCGTCATGGTATGTTAAACAATATTGACGATTTTTGCATTCATCATAGAATAACACCCTTCTATGACAACATTTATTGTCGTCACAGTTGTTCACCGATTTCGTCACGAATAATCATAATTTATGACGATCAAATGTATTTTGTCATATTTTTGGGATGACAAAAAAAAACTGTTCGGAAAACACATTTTATGACAAGCATATAATAATATGTGACGATAATTGGGTGTCACGATAAATTTGTAGTTGTGACAGAATTAATTTTGTCACTAATGTTCCCTTTAATAACGGTGACGATATTTGGTGTCACATCAAGTTTCTTTTCATGACAATGCTACAATTTGTCATCAGTTCTAGAAGAAGGGCGTCAATATTATTTTGACATGAAAGAGTTCTATTTTGACGTCAAATATGAATTTGTCATTGTAATTTTATTTTTGGTACAAATTCACACCAGAATTAGGAAACTCTTCCGATAACAATTTGATAATAATTAGATGATATTTGGTATCACCACATAATTGTGTTACTAAAGACATCATATTTCTCATTAACTTTTATGAATTTAATAGTAATTAAATTTAATTAATATATATATTGTATAATATTTGAAGTACTCAATAATATTTAAAAAAAATCTAACGTTAAAGAGATATATTAATTAAAATAAATTGTAGAATGAAAACCACATATATGAAAATTGGACAATTTTTTAATTTTAATAATCAAGCTATTGATAACAGCCCATCATTCTCTTTCATTAAATCGAAAATATCAAAAGAAAATATAAAAGTCATGTATGTAATTGTCTCATCCAAAAGCCAATAGTTGCCAAGCATATAAAACTACTATTATAACTAGATAGATTCCTGAAAGTATTTGTTCCATGCACGAGACAAAATTCATCCGTTAACAATATATTGTTTGTTCTTCAGGGTAAGAGACAAATCCCTCGAGCGACACTAAACTCCGAAGAGAGAAACGAGATTTACCCACACAATCCTCCTAATAAATAATCACAAGACCACGCAACTTGATCAATTTCTGCCAATACGTCTTCATCCACATAACATATTTCTGCAAAAATTGCAAATAACGTCAAGATTARAAAAYAAAGAAGAGATACTTTTCACATACAAAAATTTGCTTCCAAAACAAACACATACAAAAAATGAAGAACCTGCTTAACAAGTGAGATTAAGAAAAGAAAAATGAAGAACAGGCCAAACACAGAATTATTTTGTACCAAAGGTTTTTGCATAAGTGAAGGAGCTACTTCTAGGACGACCCCTTCGTATTTAAAAGATGCAAGGATGGACTAAACAGGCGTTGTGTTCTGGATGATGAAAATATAAGCGTTATGCACTTCTGCCACGACCTTGGAGGACATTTTGGAGCACAGAAAATGGCTTTCAAAATCCTTATGGCTGGGTTTTATTGGCCATCCCTGTTCGCTGATGTTTATGAATATTGCAAGAACTATGAAAATTGTCAAAGAACAGGGAACATAGGGAAGCGAGATGAGATGCCTCTAGTACCAAATCAAGTAGTGGAAAATTTTGATAAGTGGGGAATAGACTTTATGGGCCCATTTCCAAAGAGCGGCGATTTTGAGTACATCTTAGTAGGCGTTGATTACTTGTCCAAGTGGGTGGAAGCTATTCTAACACGCAGGGCTAATGCAGACATCGTTTTGAAATTTCTGAAAGAAAACATTTTTAGAAAAATAAGTGCGGAGTACGACACAAGGTGGCTACCCTTTACCATGCTCAAACCTCCAGTCAAGTTGAAACAAGCAACCGCCAATTGAAGAGCATTTTAGAAAAAACAGTGGGCCCGAATAGGAAGGACTGGGCCACGGAACTGGTGGACGCACTGTGGGACTATAGAACTTCATACAAAACAGTGCTTGGATTAACCCCTTTTCAGCTAGTTTACGGGAAGGCGTGCCACTTACCGGTTGAGCTAGATCATAGAGCAAGTTGGGAGATTCGAAAGCTCAATATGGACCATGGAGAAGCAGGCAAATTTCGGAAGCTGGAGTTGACTCATCTTGAAGAAATGAGGAACGAAGCATATGACTACGCCTGGAGATAGAAACTTACTATGAAAAAATGTCACGATCGCCATATCATTGGCAAGATTTTGGAAGTGGGTAAGTTAGCTCTACTTTACAACTCACAGTTGAAACTGTTTCCAGGGAAGTTGAAGTCGAGATTGAGCGGACCATTCGTGATCAAGGAACTAAACGACTTTGGAGTAGTTACTCTTTACGACGGAAAGAAAGATACGACTTTTAAAGTTAATGGCCATCGAGTGAAGCTTTACGGTGAAGGGATGGTAATAAATAAGGATCGTGAAGTGGTGGATCTCGTAGACCCACATTCTACCAAATATTAACTTCTAGAAATGCGTCAAGCAAGCGACGTTAAAAGTTGCGCTTCTTGGGAGGCAACCCAAGCGTTTGTTTTTCTCTTTATTTTATTTCTTTGATTTTTCTTTTCTTAGTTTCTTTATTTTATTCTCTTTTACTTTGCATTTTTCAAGAAAATTGCTATGATACATTTTTGCAAGGTTTTTGTGTAGGAAAAGATGGAAAATTCGCCACTTATTGAAGACTTAATGGTTACTTATGGTTACTCGCAACTGTAAGGTTCTACCGTAAGCAGCTGACCCAGGCGTTAACGGTAACAACAAACCGTAGACTGATGAAGCCAGGGTGACGGTAAGTGTTACGGTGAGATCTTACGGTTATCCTTACCGTAAAGGCTACTATAAGCGTCCCAGTTTTTGCGCAATTTTCTGGTAATTAATTAAGGAATTCTTGGGAATTTATTTTTATAAGGAAAGTCCTATTTTTGTTAAATTTAGACGAATGTTCAAGTACTCACATGTTTAGATTGCATACCTTTTAAGAGTTCTATTTTAATTAGGTAAGTTTAATTATCCTGCCTTCATTTGAAATTGGAGGAGAATTAGGATTCCTACTTTCAAAACCCAAGGATAACTATAAATAACCAACCCCTAGAGTTCATCCTTTCACAATTATTTCAAGCCTTGATAATTCCCACAAGCTTTTCTCAAACACAAACCTCTCAATTTCAACCTTAATTTTCTTTCATCAACCATGAAACGTCACCAACAATAATCAAGCGCCATGAGGGAGCTGCAAACTGAGATAACCGAAGCACAGGAGGAGATCAAACAACTTTATGCTGGTCTTGACAACGCGATGTCAACAATAGGGAATATGGGAGAAGAGATGTCTGCCTTGAAGGACGATCTTGATAAAACGAAAGGGGATTTAGCTATGGAGGAGGCATCAAGTAAAATTTTCTATCGCGAATGATTGAGACTCATGAATGATATCCGTGGACTTCGGATGCATGTTTTGGCAAGGGAAGGTGACATCCTCCGGCTCGAAGAAAGCAACATCGTCCATCAGTGGAATATTAACTATTGGAAGCAGGAACTTGAGGACGCCAACGACAAGATATCCGAGCTGGAGATGAAACTTTATGGATCTAGTGGCTGAACCATTAGGATATTCTTAGCCTAGAGAGCTGTGATTAGCTATTGTTAATTCAGTCGAGTCTTAGAGTATTAATTTCCAGTTTATTTCGAGTCTTATGCTTTATTTTCATCTCTTTATATTTATATTCCTTGTCATGTTCCTTTATCATCGCGCGCTCGCATATTAATGAAATTTAATTCTCAAGGTTCGTGTGCTTTAATTTATTTAATTTTTGTCGGAAAAGATCAATTTTTCGCGAGTGAAACTTTATGCTACAACCCAGACCTTACGGTTACACTTACCGGTACGAGTAACCACAAGACCAACCGTTACCCACTAGCAGAGAGCATTACGGTAATGATCTACGGTAATGTACTACCGTAAGGAGGCTACTATTAGGTCCTCTGATGCGCGGTTTTTCGAGAACTTTTCGTCGCATTCCGGCGATATTTACGATACGATGGTTTCATCCTCGTACAGTAAAGGAGCGAATATTTTTGTATTTTTATGTGTGTGTTTAATTTTGAATATTTTTTTTATTTGTTAAGTTGTGTTTTTCTTAGTTTTTAGTCGAGCGACCTCAAATCACGACAATCGGGAGGATTATTTGGTAACACAATTCAACATGGAGCGACTCGACCATTTTGGTTGTTTAAGGATGTTTTTCTTACCTCTCTTTTCTTTACTTGTTTTTGCTGGCAAAGCGGAGTTTGCCGAATTTTTTGAGGGGGAGGGATGGGGTCGAGCGAATTGTTATTCTACTTTATGCTTAGTTGAATTCGTGTTTTGTGATATGTAATGCTTAAACGTGATTTATCGTGATTGATCACTATTTCTGCGCTTATTTGTGTTTGTATGGCTTGCCTGTTGAAGTTAACTAAGATTAGATTTGAGACTTTTGTCTTTTGAGCGTGCATAAGTGCATAATTTTTTTAATAAATATTATTTATATATATTGTAAAATGATACTTGTACGCAATCGATTTCGTAAAACCTTAAAATTGGAGTCAATTCAAAACTTTTTCATGCAAAAAAAACCTTGTGAGTAGCCTGAGTGATTATCATCTTTGCATGTACTTGAATAAGTTTCTGTTTTGAGATCTCTTTGAAACCGCTGTGTGTAGTTGACTTTGAGAATAAGGTTAAGGCACAAATAAAACCCTATTTTCGGCCATATCCATATATTTTAGCCACTATAAATTGCGAATGAGCCAATCATAGCAAAATAATACATGCCTATAGCCTTGAGTGATTTTATTGAGTCGACCCCTACAAACCCATTAAAAGCGTGGGGTAGGAGTTCGTTATTTTGCTGGTTATTAGAGTTTTGGGAATTTTATTAGGGATTTATGAATTTTTTTAATTAAGGACCACCATCCAGAAAAGAAAAATAAAAAAAAAATGATAAATAAAGAGAAAAGAAAAAATAAGGATGGTGGATAGTGCTCATTAATTGCCTACGCGCTAGTGAAGGCTTGTGTTTATTTTTTTTATTCTATTTTATGAAGCCTAATGTTTAAAAGGCAAAAGAGTTGTGTAAGAAGCGTGTTATAAGCTTTAATTTTGATTAAATGGTTTGAGCTTCAAGTCGGTTTTAGAGTATCGAGTTGAGAAATAGCCTAAGTATAAAGGCTACGCTTTGAGTGTTTAGTGAGGTATTTTTATTTTTGAAAGAGGTGAAGCAATTAGCTTCATTATTAGAATAGTTTGGTGAGTTATTGATCACGTTAGATCGTGAGTTAGAATAGATTGATTTTCCATACCCGTCCAAAGAGCCTTACATTACAACCCGAAAAGACCTTTACCGATTCTTAGTTTTGATATCACACTTAATTTGCGATTTAGAATAGATTGATTTTCCGTGCTTATTTACTATGCATGTATTTGTATGATTTGAGTGTAAACACGTCCCATGCAGCAATACTCGAGTGCTTTGAGTGAACACCCATATATACTTCCCTTTTGAGAGGATGCATGACTTTGTTTATGAAGCGACAATGTAATAAAGGTGGAGTGTTTGACGTTGATTTTAAAAATTATGTATGTTGCAATGCACGACTCATTGCCTAAGCTGATTTTCTTTCTAGTTATACTTTGAACTAACGTCTGTTCGAGGACGAACAAACAAATAAAGCGTGGGGTAGTTCATTAACACGTATTTATGCTCATTTTTAGTAGTATTTTAGTTACTTTTTCTTATTATTTTTGGTATAAGTTGGATAGTTTAAGCTTCAATTCGTAAATTTGTGTTTCCAACTTATTTTACCATCTTTTGATCTAGATTGATGCAAACAAGTGATTATTTGTAGTTTTTCACTTTACAGCTAAGTAAAAGGAAGGGCTCATCGCGTGAGAGATAAAACATGATGATTAAGAGACAAGAATCGAGCGTTCCGGTGAAGAAGTAGCAAATTTTGGAGGCTTACGGTTACCTTACCGTAACGGAGCACTGTACACAACACCGTAGAACACGGGCAGAGAGCCTTACGGTTGGTCTTACGGTTACATTTCTCACTGTAAGGATCACCGTAAGGGGGCGACAGAGAGGTTTACGGTAGCTACTTATAGTTGCTCCTAACCGTAAAGTGCTACCGTAAACGGGCCCAGTAACAGACCTGTGTGACTTGCGTCCCAAGTTACGCATTTTCTATATAAACCACCCATTAATCCGAATTCCAGATGTACTTGTGACCCTAAAAACTTACCATAAACATAATCCTACGGTTTAGAGTCACATTAAATCATCAAAAACGCAGAGATCAAGAGAAAAGAGAAGGATTCAACGAAATGAGTCCCAGTTGCCGTTCGTCATCGCCCAGCCCATTTTTCGTCCATTTCGATGCGAGTCTCTGTGGAACTTTCAAAGTTTAATCAACAAACATTAGTTAGAATAAGTTTTCTACATCCTTTAATTAGTTTCTTAGTTAAATTCTTAGTTTTTAAGCTTTTGAAGTTAGTAACCTTTATGTTCCTGAGTTTGGATTCTGATTTTGTATTCGCTGAATGAATTTGGTTGGTTAATCTTAGTTTAGATTCAGATTTATATGTTTATTGTTGGATACTTGATGCTTGTTAGGTTGAGAATATTCATGCGATTGGTTTTCATAGTTTGCTTAGTTTATATGCTCGTTTGGTAATCGTTAGGATCGTAGTTGGAAAATACATGCGTATTCGTAATTTAAAGTTGATTAATTCAGATAGTTTATAATCTTACAAGTTGCTGCAAATTAGTTTTAATCCTTAGTTCTTAATTAATTTCGAATAATAATTAGAACTTCTTATTAGTTAATAAATTAGTGAATTAATCTAGGTTTTAGTTAATTTAATTTTAAAACTTGAATTTGGTAAATCATAAGATTTAATTTGCAGCTGGTTACGTAGGTTAAATAATTTAGTTTAATCCAGTTGGTAATTTAGAATAATTAATTTAGAATTTAAGTTTAAGTATTGCATTTTAAATTATTAGTTGTTAATCCAAAATTCAAAACAAAACCCCCAATAAAGAATATTACGTTTAATTACTTATTTATGAACAACTATCCGAGATCCAATAATTTGTTGTCCTTGAGAAACGACTCGAGTCAGCTTTCCACCTTACAAGCGCCCTCGTACTCTTGCGAGCAATCTTGCGTGTTTTAAATCAAAAAATCTTTAATTGGGGTGCGCAAAAGTTTGGTTCATGAGGTCAGATAATTGCCTTAGGAAGGAATCGTTCAGCAATCCGCCGTCAGCTTGTGTGGTTCCTCTAAGAGGAGGTTGCGCTACGCCTGGCCTAGCTACCACCGATGGTCCCGCTGCCTCTGGCGCACCCATCGGTGTGGCAGAGCTGGGCGTGCCACCCAGCTCCGCCACCAAATTCCGCCGAAGTCCAACTGATGCCATGTTTTTTTCTCACGTCTTAGCCCCAATCTTTCCCGTAGACGGCACCAATTTTTTCACCTGGAAAATTACCCCAAGAGAACCTGCACCTTCAACTGAGAATTTCCCATCCTGCTTCCTCTTCGATGCTTAAGTCAGTAAGCATTTTTGATCGAAGTAAAGTAAAGTAGGAGAAGAATGCTTGAGATTTCATACCTCTTAGCTTTGAGGCTTAGGTATTTATAGTTTTTCACTCAAGTGGGGCCCTTCCGAGATCCCGAAAATAGAATTCCACGAATCTCAGGCCGTTATTCACAATGATTAGATCATCCCCTCTTCCTGTAGGAGAGGTTAGATCAGGAAAGTGCTAGATCGTCCCTTCTTCCTCTAGGAGAGGCTAGATCAAAAAAGTGCTAGATCATCATTTCTTCCTCTAGGAGAGTTTAGATCAGGAGAGTGATAGATCATCCCTTCTTCCTCTAGGAGAGGTTAGATTAGGAGAGTGCTCGGGGTGGACCAGATCAGGAATCTTCCCTGGCCCTCAAACTGAACTTTACGACCTTTAGTAATGCTAATTCAAATCAGGATGATATCCGACCAGGTCTTGCCCAACCAGGTTTGGATTCCAACCCAGGATTTATTCAGGGCACATAAGTACGAAATTGAGATGTTTGGAAGAACTATCTTCAGCTATTCCGGAGGGATTATCGTCTATGAGTAGAGCCTTGGAAGATGTCACGGAATCCCGAGATGATGCGACCGCCGTGGTAACTACCGAATATACGATTCAAGAACACACTTGGGTTGTCATCCCCAATAGGTTCGAGAATATCTTCTCGACTAGTCTATCACAAACCGAATGAGGGATCCTTCGTCTATGGATGGATGATGAATGTGGCTGAGTTCATGGACTTTTGTAGCCTTCAAATCCCCTTTTGTAACTGAAAATATCCTCAAATTTCGATTTTATAACGCTTGACACTGGGTAGCCTAGTGTTGGATGACATACAGTGTCGTTCGGTCGGATAGTCTGATCCGACTGGACATCAGGTCCATCCGACCTGATATTCTTACACTGGGTAACCCAGTGTGGACAACTGATTTGCATCTTTTTATATATATTTTTGCTATAGTTTTTGTATCACGTTGCGTGTGTTTCGCTTGCTTTTAGGGGTTTTAGGAGTCGAGTTGGCCGTTTTTCGTTATTTCTAGGTTTTCATATTTTTGTACGTTTTATTATTAGTTTTCGTAGTTTTTCACTATTTTCATTTTTCGTTTGGCCGTAGGACGTCCAAGCAGGGCCCGCGCTCRTTTGGGATCGTTGATACTCGACTCGGGAATGAACGGACAAAGMAAGGGAGCGCAACGGACAAGGCTCGATCAACCGGCGGACGTGAAAAGAACGAGAATTCGAGCCGGGCGCTGGAATCCAATCGACCGACTGGATGTTCAGTCGATCGACTGCCTACATGGTCGATCGAATGAACCCCCAAAATCGACTGGATTCTAGGGACTTTTGGCATTTTGGACAACGCAGTCGATCGACTGCCTACTTGGCCGATCGACTGCTGTCGATCGACTG
Source organism: Phtheirospermum japonicum (assembly GCA_014905375.1). NCBI lineage: Eukaryota > Viridiplantae > Streptophyta > Magnoliopsida > Lamiales > Orobanchaceae > Phtheirospermum > Phtheirospermum japonicum. The sequence goes on along the minus strand of BMAC01000394.1, from coordinate 55,706 downwards.
GGTCCTCCGAAGATCGACTGAATTCCAGGGCTCTTGGCCATTTTTGATGATGCAGTCGATCGACTGCCGACATGGCCGATCGACTGCCAGTCGATTGACTGCTTTTACAGTCGATCGACTGAAAAGCAGAATTTTTGAAGTATTAAGTAATCAGACGTCATTTCAATGAAGACAACTTGCAGCTGAGGACTTTCTTCTCCAAGGAAGCTCCCTCAATACCAGAAGATATTTTTCCTTTCATTGTGATCAATTTTAATTCCAATAAATTAGTTAATTAGTAATAGATTAGTTAAGCTTTAGATCATCATTAGCTAAGTTGTTCAAGCTTTGATTTAGATTGCTTTTGTGAAGAATCCTTCAAGCTTTCAARMTTTTCTCCTTCAAGCTTTTGTGTAATCACATACATTTGGTAAACTCTTTCCATTAATATAGCTTTATTTCCATGTTAWTTCTCTTGATCTTGTGTTGAAGTTTGATTTTTGCTTAGTTGTTGTTTTGATCATTCAAAATTCCTATTTTYATTTTATAGCTTTCTASCTTATGAACTTATGCTTTTAAGTTATCTAGTTGTTAATCAATTTCTAAGTTTGTAGAAGTTTTATAAGATCTTCCTTTTTAAAACTTTTAATTAATGCTAAGTTAATTTTGTTGACTTATTCAAATAAGCTTGACTTTAATTTTCCCTCCATTTTCCTTAATTTCAAATTATTAAGTTTTAATAGTTAATTAGTTTAGATTGAACCGTTTTTAATATAAGCTTTAATTTCTTTTAAATGTTTTAATGTTTTTAAATCTTATATTTCAATTTAAATCTTAGTTATAAAACTTAAAACAGAACAATGACTACCGCTTTCTTAGGTTAAATTAGTTTCGTATAAATCGACGATAAGAACAATTAAGAAACCGACAAGCCGATAACATCCATCCTTGAGAGACACTACTCGGGAAGAACTCGCCGCCCTATAACCGGCTCCGTACTCTTGCGGAGACGGATTCCGAAACTAGCGCGTTGAGAATTTTTCGATCAAAAATTTGGCGCCGTTGCCGGGGATGGATTAAGGCCAATGGCGTTCTTAATTACTCTTATCGTTAACGTAGTTCGTAGTTAGATTAGTTCGTCATTTTACATTCGATACGCGTAATCTTTTGCCGTTGTTGTGTATGCAGGGTAGGTCCGACATCCCGTCACCTCCGCTATTATCATCGATAATCGAGGAGCGAACGATGGCAACTCCGTTCGAGAGCCCGATTCTGCCCGCCCACACTCTAGATGCTCAAAGGATGCCTCCGCCGCTTAATTGATCCGGTCGAGGATGGCAAACTACCGAGCTAGTTTGCCATACGACAACCCTTACATCGAAACCCCCGAATATCCAAATCCATACATCACTCCAAAATATGACGACCCGTATGCTTCGATCGGAAAAGAATGGATCTACTCTTCCGATCATTATGACCCAAATCCTCCACATTCACCTCCATTTTTATATCCCCATAACCCGAGCATAGCTCCGTATGCACCGACTAGTGATCCATTTTATCCGGGTTATGACGATCCATATGTTCCACTCTCCCTTCCTTCGAGCTACGATTCTTACAATCTACCCACCTCGAGCTCGTATACCGTGAGCGATGACCCTTATACCTCACTCTTTCAAGATTCGTCTATGTCCCAACTCCTGGACGTGGAGTCTCTCTTAACAGAGATCATGGAAAGCCTCACTCGCATGGAGACTCACGCTAATCAAATTACCAATGACGTGGATGAGCTTAACAAACCGTGCCTTGACGAGATACCCATCTTTGATGTTGTGGTGCCCACGGTCGTTGATGGCAATTCGAGATTTGACGATCTTTCGAAAGAAGAGTGCTATGAGGTGGATTTTGAAGACGAAGAGAATGGGTCGGAGGACAATGTAAACCCTCTCGGGTATTGTGAAGAGGTTGTAGTGGAAAGTGAGGGGGTGTTATCTTGGAGGTCTCCGATGGCACTTGGACTGTCGAGTTTTCCTGCTTTAGGCAAGGAAGATGTAGTTGTGCCGAT
>BMAC01000394.1:37409-52863 GCA_014905375.1 Phtheirospermum japonicum | reverse complement strand
GAAAAACCAAGGACAGCAAAATAAAATAAAAAGCAAGAAAATATAAAAAAAAAAGGGGGAAGAAAGGGAGAGACAAGAGAAACTACTTCAGTCGATCGACCGGAGCAGTTATACGGGAGGTTTCATTTTTCTTCTCCTCTCCAAATTCAAAATCTTCCTGGGTTGATTTCGATTTTTCGTTCCATCTTGAGCCAATTTTACAAGGTACTTCGCTTATACAAACTCTTGGGAAACTTTGGATTAGTTGGTTGTTTGTTGGGTAGGATTTGGGAGCCTTTCTTCTTTGATTTTCACCCTTCAAAATCTTGCCCACGAAGTGTTCGACAAATTGCCCCAAAGAACATTCGATTTGAGTTTACCTCGTTTTTCCATCGTTTTTCGTTCGTTTCGATTCTTAGCACCCTCCAATACAAAATCCGTCCAATTTCGTTCATACTTTCCCCTCTTTTACCATGGATGGCCACTCCGACGATGAAAATATTTTCGGCCTTCCCCAATACCCCGATATCGCCGGAACTTACGGTGCCCCCCTTCCCGGTCTACTCCACATACGAGGGGGAACTTTTTCAAAATCTGTCCCAGCGGCATTTTGCTACCCCTCATTTCATTAACATCGAGCGTTTAGACGAGTGGGTGGCGAACGGGGACTATGACGGGTTCGGCACTCGACTCCTCCACTACATTGACACGATGAACGGCCGGATGTTCGCGTCTTTCTGGGCACCGGCTTATTGGGAGCTAGTGCTCGAGTTCTTCACCACATACCAAGAGACCGATGACGGGGGTTTTAATGTCCGTTGTGGGGGAATTGAGCACCAGATCGATCAGGGAGTGCTCCAAGCGGTGCTCAGGCTTGACTGCCAGCAGTACTCGTACACGCAGATGAGTGGTTTTCATGCGGATGAGTTTTGGGGGAGTATCACGGGCGGACGTGGTACACGGGATCGATACTCGGCGTCGGCGATCACCAATTTGTCTCTACTTGGGGCCTACAAATTCTTCGCCCACGTCTTGATGGGCAAACATGAGAGCACCAACCTCACCCACCACGAGGTGTACGTGCTTTGGTGCGTATTGAATGGACATCCGGTCCCGTTCTTTCCGTTGATCCGTGGGCAAATTCGAGGGATATGGAAAACGAGGGGAGGAAGCCTCGCACGAGTCGGCATGGGGCCGATGATCACCATTCTTGCCCGTTACTTCGGGTTTGAGGCCGAGTCGGCAAACATGACACGCGTCGATCTCATGGAATTGACGTTCAAAACGCCAAGAGCCCCGACGAACCCGGCAAACCAAAACCCTAGACGCCAATGAGGCAATGAGCAAGGTGAAGCCGGCGACGTCCCGAACACCGGTTCGGGCGCGCAATTCGGAGAAGGCACGAGCCAGGCGGCAGTCCCACAGTACGGAGGTCCGAGCACCGGCTCGGGTCCCGAGATGGGTTGGAACGATTTCCAACAGGCCGTGTTTTCCCGTTTCGACCAGCTCACAGCCCGTTTTGACTGGCTCGACGAGGGGCAGGAACGAAACGACCGAGCTTTCCGTGGCCTCCATAGCCGGCTCCTTTTGGTCGAGAGTCGGTTGCGTCGAGAACGACGACGACGGTGACGGCGGCGACGGCGGAAACGAGGAGGAGGAGGAGGAAGACGAGGCCGCGACCCTCCGTGCCCGACCTAGGAGACGTCGTTAAACCTCCTAGTTATCCTTTGTTTATTTTTATTTTATTTATTTATTGTTTTTGTGTGTTTCTTTTGTTTATCGTTCGATTATGTTCTTTTGTTTCTCGTCTCGTCTCTTGTAAAAAAAAAAATCCTTTTAATTGCTTTCGTTTTTGTATATAATTTAATTTATTTCGTTTGAATATCTTCTCAAAATATAAAACAAATTTGAAAAATAATAAAATCCAAACAAATTAGAAAATTCAAAAACTCAAAAAATATTTTCGTTTTTGTAAATAGTTTGTTTTTCGTGCAAATTTCCACCTTACCTTACCTTGTAGATAGCCTATTGCTTGCCTCGGCTCCCGGCGACGACTTTTGCACAACCGCGTGGACACAAGCTCGAATATAGGGGCGTTTTCTTTTCCCTCCAACTTTTTACTGCTTTTATTAGCTTAAATACGCAATGTGGACATTGCTAGGTTTTAAGTGTGGGGTGGTTAGAGTTCGTCCTAGGTTTTTTAATTTTGTCGTATGCTTGCTTGTGTTAATTTGAGTAACGTGTGTGCTATTATTGCTTGGACCCTTGGCGAAGTGACGCGGTTTTGATGATTTGTTAGGGTGTTTAGATTTTCGATCGAATATAGTGGGACTTAGGTGATTTATCTTGTTGGGATCTCCGTTCGGTTTTAGCTTCGTGCTATCCTTGTGCTCGTTTAGAACTAGTGCCTCGACTAGCCCTAGTCATCGAACGCTCTCTATAGGTTTTTGTTTTGTAATTTGGAGTCGACAATTGCTCCACGTGCTCGATCGATAAGTTTGTAAGTTGCTAGTAGCAACGAATGATCGGAGTCGTTGAAAGCTTCGTATTTTCATCTTTATTTATCGTAAAAAAAAAAAAAAAAAATAAAATAAAAAAAGAGACGAATAAACAAGGATACGTTATAAATCCTTGAAGTTGTTAAGTAGCACGTTTTTCCTTTTTTGTCCGATTTTTTAGTATATATTTGTTAAAGAGAGGCGTAGATGATTTTGGCTAGTAGGGAGCCGATTAACGGTTCGAGCGTGGATAGACCTTAGCCGGGGCAGGGACGGGAGACCGACTTGGTGGATTATTTAAGTTCTTTTAGGGTTCGGAAGTCGATCTAAATTTCTTTAACAACGCACATTGACGTCCTTTTAGCCTAAGCTAACAAGCAACGTAGCGTACGACGTCTCGAATTATTTTGTGCATTAGTTTAGGGTTGGTCGGGGGTAATTTTGTAAATTTACGTTAGTTTTGCTTGAGGACAAGCAACCGTTCTAAGTGTGGGGTGGTTGATTTGCATCTTTTTGTACATATTTTTGCTATCGTTTTTGTATCACGTTGCGTGGTGTTTCGCTTGCTTTTAGGTGTTTTAGGAGTCGAGTTGGCGTTTTTCGTTATTTCTAGGTTTTCTGTATTTTTGTACGTTTTATTATTAGTTTTCGTAGTTTTTCACTATTTCATTTTTCGTTTGGCCGTAGGACGTCCAAGCGGGCCCGCGCTCATTTGGGATCGTTGATACTCGACTCGGGAATGGACGGACAAGCAAGGAGCGCAACGGACGAGGCTCGATCAACCGGCGGACGTGAAAAGAACGAGAAATCGAGCCGGGCGCTGGAATCCAGTCGACCGACTGGATGTTCAGTCGATCGACTGCCTACTGGTCGATCGACTGAACCCCAAAATCGACTGGATTCCAGGGACTTTTGGCATTTTGGACAACGCAGTCGATCGACTGCCTACTTGGCCGATCGACTGCTGTCGATCGACTGGGTCCTCCGAAGATCGACTGAATTCCAGGGCTTCTTGGCCGTTTTTGACGATGCAGTCGATCGACTGCCGACATGGCCGATCGACTGCAGTCGATCGACTGCTTTTACAGTCGATCGACTGAAAAGCAGAATTTTTGAAGTATTAAGTAATTAGACGTCATTTCAATGAAGACAACTTGCAGCTGGGGACTTTCTTCTCCAAGGAAGCTCCCTCAATACCAGAAGATATTTTTCCTTTCATTGTGATCAATTTTAATTCCCATAAATTAGTTAATTAGTAATAGATTAGTTAAGCTTTAGATCATCATTAGCTAAGTTGTTCAAGCTTTGATTTAGATTGCTTTTGTGAAGAATCCTTCAAGCTTTCAAGCTTTTCTCCTTCAAGCTTTTGTGTAATCACATACATTTGGTAAACTCTTTCCATTAATATAGCTTTATTTCCATGTTATTTCTCTTGATCTTGTGTTGAAGTTTGATTTTTGCTTAGTTGTTGTTTTGATCATTCAAAATTCCTATTTTCATTTTATAGCTTTCTAGCTTATGAACTTATGCTTTTAAGTTATCTAGTTGTTAATCAATTTCTAAGTTTGTAGAAGTTTTATAAGATCTTCCTTTTTAAAACTTTTAATTAATGTTAAGTTAATTTTGTTGAGTTATTCAAATAAGCTTAACTTTAATTTTCCCTCCATTTTCCTTAATTTCAAATTATTAAAATTTAATAGTTAATTAGTTTAGATTGAATCGTTTTTAATATAAGCTTTAATTTCTTTTAAATTTTTTAATATTTTTAAATCTTATATTTCAATTTAAATCTTAGTTATTAAACTTAAAACCGAACAATGACTACCGCTTTCTTAGGTTAAACTAGTTTCGTATAAACCGATGATAAGAACAATTAAGAAACCGACAAGCCGATAACATCCATCCTCGAGAGACACGACTCGGGAAGAACTCGCCGCCCTACAACCGGCTCCGTACTCTTGCGGAGATGGATTCCGAAACTAGCGCGTCGAGAATTTTTCGATCAACAACATACTCAGTGTCAGAGGTAATACATGAAATCGGGGCCCAATTTCTTTGAAACTCCACTCGCGGGCCCACACTCGTCCATCTTAAGATCAAAACACTTCAAAGTTCCTGAAATAAACATAAAACTTGTAAAATAATTCGGAGATATATAAATACGAAAATATGCTCAATCTGTCCAACTTATACAAAAACTAACAACAAATCTAATTAAAACACTAGCCAAATATATGCAAAAAGCATGACAAATACGTGAATCAACCACCCCATTCTTTGTTGGTATGTTCGTTGCTAACAAAGAGACGAAATAAAAGCTCGAGGGGGTTCATTAGGAATTATAGTGGTTTTTATTTTTGAATATAGCCAAAATCGGGTATTATATGGGCCTATCATCATTTCTCAAACCAAATGTACACATGAGACTTTAGAGACTTCTCAAAACACTTATCGAATCACAGCATGAGATTTTGAGACAAAGCTCCTTACTAGGGTTTTATTCAAACTTTTGAAAACAAGAAGATCGAGTTTTAAAATCTTCACAAAATTGCTAACGACTAAGTGTTGTTTTGAGTATATATATTTATAAGTAGGTTTTGAAAAAACTTGCACTAAATAAGCTCAGAAGACTCCAACGATAGATCACTTAATCAATACATGATTTTTACAGGCAAGCCAGTACAAACACAAATAAGCTATGGGAATGATTTCAACATACGTCGATATAAATAACTGGTTGACTCGTACGTCGTCATAAATAAAGACTCAAACATAACCATTCGACCGATACAATAATGGGGCTCGGGCCTGCCTAAATGGTCATGTCGTCCGGAGGGGAAGGTGGAACTCAAAAATTTCATTCAGAATCATCTGGTTTATTTAAATTCGTAGCGTCACCAGATTAGACACTAGGACTTCCGGTCGGATGGTAGTTATGCAGTATTCTCCGACCGTTCATCATCCATATCCGGTCGAATGGTTGTCTAGTGAGTTTTATCCGACAGGTCATTATCTCCCATCCGGTTGGATGAACAGTCCAGTGTGTTTCATCTGACCAGTCATTATTTACATCCGGTCAGACAAACTATAACAGAGTTATTTCCAACATTCGCTGCACAAATCAAAAAATCATTACCATATACCTTTCCAAATCTATTTAATCATGAACAAAAATATGTACAAAAAAAATGAGAAAATTTTAAATTAAGCTAGAAAAATGATACCTTGGGTTACCTCCCAAGAAGTGCAACTTTTAACATCTTTTGCTCGACGACTTACAAAAGTGATGTTATCCGGGATCCAGAAACAAATAGTGATCGTGCCACACCTTAGTGTTCTCTAAGAGAAAAAACGGGTGATGAAGATCAACAAGGTGGGCACGATGAGTAGGTCCCATGATTAGAGAATTAAAAACTCCAACCGACTTTGGAGGTCGAAAACGTGAGTAATCGATGACAAAAAAGAGGTCAAAGTCATCTGAAGTGTGGAACAATGCTCGGTCACCGGAATGACTAGGAAATCGGTCGAAAAAAAGGAACATTGACTGGCCCAAACTCCTTCTCGATTGCCTCTTCTACCACTTCAACGTTAAGATTGATCAAAGCCTCAGGCAGAACGCAATGCGGCTCAACTAACACAACTTCCTCCAAATCCGGTAACACAACTCCAACATCTCCAAAGAGAGAAAGTAAGTCCGGGTCGCCAATATCCTCACTCGGAACCTCTAATTGCAATACCCCTACACTATTACCCAAAACTTCATCAACAATCACAAAAGGGGGAATCTCAACCAAATCCTCAATCTCCATCTCCTCACACACCTCTCCCAAACAAGCATTCAAGCTTAAATCACTAAACTCCAAGGTGGGCTCCACTACATCAAAAATTGGCAGCTTGCCAAAAGTAAGTTGCTCCTCCTTATCACAGAAAATTGAGCAAGGATCATTATCAAATGGGGTATCGAAATGATAGTGGATTTGTTGGTTGTCCCTCTCCTTTAACAATATTTCCACAAAAGCCTCTACTTGAACCATCATCGTATCCATTTTCTTCATGAAATGCTCAGTCGATTGTGCAAGTTTTTCCCGATGACGAATGGTCTCAGCTTCTACATCTTGCTGCCATGCCAAAAATTAATCGTTTGGTTTATATTCCTCGTAGCTCGAGTAGTACTGAATTGAGTCGAAAAGGGCATAAGAATCATAGCTCGGATAGGAAGAATAAAATTCGGGTGGAGCATACGAGTCATATCCCATGTAATAAGAAGGTGAGGCGGAGGGAGCGCATGAAGGTTCAAAACCCTGATCATAAGAATTTTCATCAAGGATCGGGTGATAAGAACTATGTGGTGGAGTGTGAGGGTTAAAAGTCGGATTGTAGTGGTTGGGTGAAGCATGTGGATCATTGAGGCTCAAATTGTAAGAGTTTGGAGATGGGTCCCATTCAGGCCAACAGGACGTCTCCATAAACAAATTGTACACTTCCCTTACATCTTCAAGGAATCGGGCTTTGAATGTATAAAACATTTTCTTGCTCGACCCTTTAATGTGTAGAGGAAGAGTCGCACCTTCACTTCATCCCTTATAAGTCCTAAGAGAGGGAACGTTCGGGTGATGGCCTCGTACTTTTGAATGAACTACAGCGGATCCTCGCTCGAAAGTTCATGGAATACTGGGAGTTTCTCATAGTAGAATTCATCCGGATCATAGTCTCGTATCGCTGGACTCAATCAAATGGTTGGTCTAAGATCAAGACAAGCGTACGGGTTAGACATTCTTTTTTTCTTTTTGAAATGGGTCGTTGAATCTTCAGGCCTCGAGAAATTTACCTTGCATACACAACCCTCAATGCACAAGATCAAATTCACCCGCGTAAAATAATCAAAATGAAAAAAAAATGAAAAATCACCAACAAATACTAAAGAAAAGCAAAACAATAACAAAACAAACAAGGGTCACAAAGAACAAATACAAAAATTAAAACCTTTAGCCTTCCCCGGCAACGGCGCCAAACTTTGATCCGAACTTTTGTGTTCCTTTCAAAATTAAAATCTAGTTAAACAAATGCGTGTCTACATTTGAAAGGTTTTAGTTTGCCTGTAAGAGAACGGGGTCACCGTAGACGGGCAAGTTAACTCGAGTCAATTCTCACGAGAAGACTAATCGGATGTTATTTAAGTGTTTGTTTTTACGAATGAGAAATGAGGAAAAAGTCTAATCTAAACACACGGACAAATGGGTTTTGGTTTTATTATTCGAAAGGTAGCCATAATGAGAACTAATCTTGCTAGAGGGCATCAATCTCTTCGCAAGCACTTAACTACGAGATTTAAACTGAGAATTGTTACTCAAGCATTTCGTCGAACACATAGCAAGCATTAACCAAATCACTTCTAAAACTAGCAATTGTAACCAAGAATATTACCAACTAGATTAACCAATTCGGGAGTGAATCGCATGATTAAGAAATATTGAAATTACCATTAACTATCGAAACCAAAAGCGTTCAAACATTCAACCATACAACTAAAGTAGAGTTTAGAGATTACGAAACTGAGATGTTTGGAAGAACTATCTCCAGCTATTCCGGAGGTATATCGTCTACGAGTCGAGCCTTGGAAGCTGTCACGGACTCCCGAGATGCTGCGACCACCGTGGTAACTACCGAATCTATGATTCAAAAACACACTTGGGTTGTCATCTCTAAGAGGTTCGAGAATGTCTTCTCGACTAGTCTTTCATGAACCGGATGAGAGATCCTTTGTCTATGGATAAATGATGAATATGGCTGAGTTCTTGGCTTTTTGTAGCCTTCAAATCCCCTTTCGTAACTGAAAATCTCCTCAAATTTTGATTTTGTAATGCTTGACACTGGGTAACCCAATGTGGACGTCATACCCAGTGTTGCCCGATCGGATGTCAGACCATACGACCGGATGAGAGTCCAGTATGTTTGATATGACCGGACATCAGGTCCATCCGACCAGATATTCTGACACTGGGTAACCCAGTGTGGACAACATACCCAGTGTCAGAGGTAATAAATGAAATCGGAGCCCAATTCTTTGAAACTCCACTTGCGGGCCCACACTCGTCCATCTTAAGATCAAAACACTTCAAAATACATGAAATAAACATAAAATACGGTAAAATAAGTCGGAGATAAATAAATACAAAAATATGCTCAATCTATCCAACTTATACAAAAACTAACAACAAATCTAACTAAAACACTAGCCAAATATATAAAAAAAGCATGACAAATACGTGCGAATCAACCAACCCATGCTTTATTGGTTTATTCATCTTCGAACAAAAATAAGAATCTAAACCATGTAAGCATGAAAGTAGCTAGATCAAAAAGTCATGTTGTGCATACAATATAGTTTTGCAAATATAAATACTTTTGTTGAAAACTCTTAAGTTAAGCTCGTGTTACCTTTTCGACTTGAAATCAAAAGAATGCGTCCTCACAAAAGGGAGATATATGATGGTGCACTCATTCGCTCATGTTTTTCAAAAGGTAAGTGTATACGCTCGGATCAACATAAATATGCATTCAACGACTCGTGAAAATCAAAGACTCGTACATCGCATATATGTGTGCACATTTAATCAAGAATTAGATTAGGACTTTCTAGGGTTATAATGTAGGCTCTTTGGTAAGGTATGACATATATAAAGATGTGTGGCTAACTCGCGACCAAATTTTGATCCGAAGCAAACCGCGCTAAGTTCTGATCTGAACTTTTGTGTTCCTTTCAAAATTAAAATCTAGTTAAATAAATGCGCGTCTACGTTTGAAAGGTTTTAGTTCGCCCGCAAGAGAACGGGATCACTGTATAAAGTCAAGTTAACTCGAGTCGATTATCTCGAGGAAGGCTAATAGGAAGTTATTTAAGTGTGTGTTTTTACGAATGAGAAACGAGGAAAAAGTGTAATCTAAACATGCGGACAAAAGGTGTTTTGGGTTTATCATTCGAAAGGTAGCCATCATGAGAACTAATCTTGCTAGAGGGTGTCAATCTCCTCGAAAGCACTTAACTACAAGATTTAAACTAAGAATTGTTACTCAAGCATTTCATCAAACACATATCAAGCATTAACTAAATCACTTCTAAAACTAGCAATTGTAACCAAGAACATTACCAAATAGATTAACCAATGCGGGCGTCAATTGCACAATTAATAAATATTGAAATAACCATTAACTATCGAAACCAAAAGAGTTCAAACATTCAACCATACAACTAAAGTAGAGTTTAGAGAGTACAAAATTGAGATAGACTATCGTCTACGAGTCGAGCCTTGGAAGCTGTCACAGACTCCGGAGATGTTGCGACCGCCATGGTAACTACCGAATCTACGATTCAAGAACACATTTGGGTTGTCATCCTCAAGAGGTTCGAGAATGTCTTCTCGACCAGTCTGTCACAAACCGGACGAGGGATGCTTCGTCTATGGATGGATAGATGAATGTGAATGAGTTCTTGTCCTTTTGTAGCCTTCAAATTCCCTTTTGTAACTGAAAATCTTTCCCAATTTCAAGTTTGTAACGCCTGACACTGGGTAACCCAGTGTGGATGGCATACCCAGTGTCGTCCGGTCGGATGTAGATCCATCTGATCGGATGTGATTCCAAAAGGTTTCGTCCGACCGGTCGTGCGGTCAATCCGATCGGATGTGCTGACACTGGGTAACCCAATGTGGACAAAATACCCAGTGTCAGAGGTAATACATATAATCGGGGTCCAATTTCTTTGAAACTCTACTCGCGGGCCCACACTCGTCCATCTTACGATCAAAACACTTCAAAATTCTTAATATAAACATAAAACATGGTAAAATAAACTGGAGATGCATAAATACGAAAATATGCTCAATCTATCCAACTTATACCAAAATTAACAACAAATCTAACTAAAACACTAGTCAAATATATAAAAAAAATCATGACAAATACGTGCGAATCACAAAACACAAAAACTGGTATCTAGAGCCATAGTTCCTTGGAGATGGCTCGAGGTACGTTTATTAAAGAACTGCAAGAGGTATAGAAAAAATGGATTAGAATCTGCAAACCGAAGGAATGAAAAGAGAGGCTAGTGAAATGAAGCTACAGGAACATATATCAGGTATTATTTTAAATCTACAGGATTTGATGGGGCTAAACACAAAACACGATCATCTAACCCAGACACTAGCTTATATGAAACTACAACTACTCAACATGTTAAAAGGAAAAGAACATGTAGATGAAGAATTAATCCTTGGAGTCCCTTACCCAGGCTATGATAGTGAAGGTACAAACTTCAGAACAAATAATTCTTCTAAATCTAGAGTAATTGCTGAAACACGGAATCTGGGCATTATCAATCCTATTCCGAGAGTAGAATTTCCCAGGTTTGATGGTACCTACCCCAGATCTTGGATACCCAACATTCCTAATCACCATAAAATCATTTTATCTCTTACGCTTTTTGAAGGAAGAGCGCCCTAATGGCATTAACACTTTAATACAGAACAAGCTGAGTTAACTTGGCAACAATAAATAAAAGTGATTTCTGCTAGGTTTAAAGAGCTGAAAGGAGCTAAGATTATAGCAGCATTTAACAAGTAGATAAACTAGCTCATATGCGGATTATGCTGATAAGTTTGAGCAGCTAAAAGAATGTATTATGATTCTGAATAATTATACCGAGGATTACTTTATAGACAGTTTTATCAGTTGGTTGGGTGAAGAACTGCAAGCATTTATCAATATTTATGAGCCAACTTCCTTGCAGGAAACCATAGAACTATGCAGGAAACATATACTGACCCTTGATGCCATCCAAAGGAAACTAAAATAAAATTTTAAGCCATATTCACCCAATTTCCCCAACAACAAGAAACCAAAAAGCTCTTGCTCTCAAAATTCTAAATCAAATGTAAATATCAACCCTAAAACACCTACTTAATTCCTACTCCGTGCCAAGATGTCTCCCTTTTTGTTTACCTACCGGATAGCTAGATCTATGTTCAAATAGTGTTACGCCACCTATGGGGATACCCCTACCAGCTCGTTATCTCCGAATGAATCCCTAAACTATTTTTATAATTTTATAAATTCCTCCCATATGTCCCCGACAGCTTACTGCCTATTATTGTTGTAAAACCTTACTAACTATCCACTAGATCTATTTACATGAGCTCTTCATGAGGCTGCATAGATTTATCCTAAACTTAGTCTTTTTACTTCTTAGGATTTGTTCTCGTGCATCACCATTGCGTTCCTTTTTACATTCAGTTATTCCTTTTCGCACGGCAGTTTAATAGCATGACCTTGCGAACCACTAATCGACCTCCATCTCTCCTTCCTTTTCCCCTACAATATAATTAACACTTATGTAATACTTACATTTAACAGCCCAGAACTCATTGAGAGCAGGTCGTCCAAATATAATATTATATGTTAAGTAACCTTTAATCACCAGAAATTTTAGCTTCTTTTCCACCCAAAACGTGCCTTGTCCTAAGGCTACTGCCAAGAATAACTCTCCTTTTGTGATAACCTAAGACCCATTAAATTCATAGATGTGTGTCTGCACTAGTCTCACACTTACCGCCACTCCCACCTACTCTATACAATGATGATACAAAATATTGAATGAGCTCCCATTATCGATGGATACTCGACCAAAATCGTAATCAGCTACCTGCACTGGTATGACTAACGTATTTTGTTCAACCTTCTATCCTTGTCTTTCTTCTGGGATAAAACATATTATTGTCCCCAAAGGTGCTAGATGACAATCGACTACTATGACCTTTGAGGGACCTGGCATAGCAGCTTTTGTGTGAATTTTTTGTGCGTTGTTTGAGTCCCCATCAGTTGGTACTCCTGTGATCGTGTTAATCAGCCTTTTATTATTATTATTATTATTATTATTATTATTACTATTATTATTATTATTATTATTATTATTATTATTATTATTACTATTATTATTATCAGGTTCTCTATTCTTTGAAGGGACTTCTAGTGCCTCCCTTCCTTCTACCTATCCACCTCCTCTTCCTCTTAGGGGACCTCTTGAGGGAGGTCTTGGGAGCGCTCGCTTTGGGACCTGTGCCTTATCCTGATAAACAAACTCCTTTAAGTGACATGACACGATTAATGTCTTCTTTAAGTTGTCAATAACTTTCCATGAAATGCACAAAGTATTATGAAACCTGCAAAAGAACTCATATTTGGGGTTGGTAGGTATCTCTGTGTAATTATTTGTCCACGTCAAGATGTTGGGTTGTTGTCTTTCAATTTTGGAGAACATCTTAGCACATCCTTCTTTCAATGGTGTGAACTCCTCGGGATCATTGTCTCTAACATGCTTGTCGGTTCCTGTACCAATTCCGGCCTATCTTCTAGCCCCCATGTCCAATCTTCTTTTATCTCCAACAAGTGCTGGGAAGTATCTCATCCGTCATCATGGGTCTTTCTTATGCTCAGTACTTTTGATTGTTGGCTTCTCCTCATATTCATCCTCCCGAGAAAGATGTAATTGGCCTTCCTCTTCAGATTCATCCACCTGATTATATTTTATACTTCTATCTAGTAGTTCCTCAAATATAAGCGAAGGTTTCTTAGCTAGCGACTTTTCTAACCTCCCACTACGTAGCCCTTGGGTGAAGTATCCTATCCTAATCTCTTCCACTGAGGTGGGTACCACCAAGAAGGCTCTAGTAAACCTGGTAGTGTAATCCTTGAATGACTCCTCTCTTTATAGAATTATGGAAAACAATGACATGTGTAACGCCCGAGTTTTTATCTTCTTATAATATTAAGCCAAATTTTTTTATTATTATTATATTCTATTGTTTCAAATACACTAAGTCATTATTCAAATCCAATTGAATTATTTTCAATTATATTATTTTTATTTTTACCAAAGCTCAAATTCAATAACAACATTTTTTTTTACAAAAGCCTAATCCAAGCCCAATGGCAAACCCAAATTTCAACAATTATTTTTATTATATTATTTCACCAAAGCCCAATCCAAACCCAACAACTTAGCCCGGTTCACCAAGGTTACAACCCTAATTTTCTAAAAATATCTCCACTCTTGGTTTTTAAAGAAAACCCAAACAACCTCCAAAGATTCATTACAATTTTCATATGGCCGCAACAAGTAAAACCCACTCTTGTTTTTCTAAAATTTTTCAAAGAACACAAGACGTTTTAATACCAATTTCCGGCAGCCATCGTAACCGGATCGGCGGCCGATTCCTAACCACGATGACCACCAACCACCACCAACCACAGACCCGCCACCAAACCACTGTCCTCCTCAAGCGCAAACGGATGAACCAGATACCCAAAATCGACCGTCTCTAACTCTCCATCACGAAAACCCGAGCCAAATCATGTCGCTCCGGTTTCTAGCCACCACCATCGCCAACAAATCTCTACCAGCACCACAGCCACGTCACAACCAGATCACCGAACCATCTCCACCTGGTTCTCCTAGTACCCCGACCTGACCTGCCCCATTACCATCTCTAACCCGGTGAGATATATACAAAGTTTTGATAATGAAGCAGTGTTACAGTAGTTTAGGGATGCAGTATCATGTCAAGCATTTATGTCTACCTTTAAAGGGCTATCACGAGATTTGTTCCACGAGATCTCTCCATGGAACATCATTAGTTTCAAGAAGATGGAATATTCTTTCATGGCACATCTTTCTAGTGTTAGAACTCATACCGAGACATACATGTTGTCACGCCCCATTTTCGAAAAATGTAAAATTTGATTTTTCATAAACAAAACTTTCAAAAACAAGGGCATGAGTTTTCAATAAATTACAATCCACAACATAAATTGAGCGGGAAGCGTGAATAAAACTTAAATATTTATTTGAAAATAGGAGATTCACTTAATGAATCAAAATAGTAGTACTCGACTATTCAAGGAGTTTTAAATAGAAACACAAGTTCTCAAATTTATTTGCTGGTTCTCCTAGTACCCCGACCTGACCTGCCCCATTACCATCTCTAACCCGGTGAGATATATACAAAGTTTTGATAATGAAGCAGTGTTACAGTAGTTTAGGGATGCAGTATCATGTCAAGCATTTATGTCTACCTTTAAAGGGCTATCACGAGATTTGTTCCACGAGATCTCTCCATGGAACATCATTAGTTTCAAGAAGATGGAATATTCTTTCATGGCACATCTTTCTAGTGTTAGAACTCATACCGAGACATACATGTTGTCACGCCCCATTTTCGAAAAATGTAAAATTTGATTTTTCATAAACAAAACTTTCAAAAACAAGGGCATGAGTTTTCAATAAATTACAATCACAACATAAATTGAGCGGGAAGCGTGAATAAAACTTAAATATTTATTTGAAAATAGGAGATTCACTTAATGAATCAAAATAGTAGTACTCGACTATTCAAGGAGTTTTAAATAGAAACACAAGTCTCAAATTTATTTGCTGGTTCTCCTAGTACCCCGACCTGACCTGCCCCATTACCATCTCTAACCCGGTGAGATATATACAAAGTTTTGATAATGAAGCAGTGTTACAGTAGTTTAGGGATGCAGTATCATGTCAAGCATTTATGTCTACCTTTAAAGGGCTATCACGAGATTTGTTCCACGAGATCTCTCCATGGAACATCATTAGTTTCAAGAAGATGGAATATTCTTTCATGGCACATCTTTCTAGTGTTAGAACTCATACCGAGACATACATGTTGTCACGCCCCATTTTCGAAAAATGTAAAATTTGATTTTTCATAAACAAAACTTTCAAAAACAAGGGCATGAGTTTTCAATAAATTACAATCACAACATAAATTGAGCGGGAAGCGTGAATAAAACTTAAATATTTATTTGAAAATAGGAGATTCACTTAATGAATCAAAATAGTAGTACTCGACTATTCAAGGAGTTTTAAATAGAAACACAAGTCTCAAATTTATTTG
>BMAC01000394.1:25940-36747 GCA_014905375.1 Phtheirospermum japonicum | reverse complement strand
ACCCGCACCGTCAACCTCATGGGTCGGGTCGGGGCGACCCGACTTTTTAATTTTTAATTTTTTTATTATAGAATATCAATTATTATTCATACAAAAAATCAAACATATTATATAATATAAAAATCAAATATAAGACTACAAATTTAACAAAAGAAACAATAAACCAAAAAAAATTTAGTATGCATTTATTAGCTTATTTATAAGTTTATTTATCATTTATTTTACTTTAATAATGTATATTATTTATAAAAAAATATCATTATCAATGTATAAATGTTAAATATAATATAAAGTGTATAAAAATATAAATATTCATATAAATTAGATATATATATCATATAAAAAGTATAAAAAAAATATTGTGCGGGCGGGGCGGGTACCGCGGGAGGAAGTGGTAACCGGACACGCCCCGGCCCGCCCCTTCACGGGGAATGGGGCGGGGCACCCCAAATGGCTCGGGCCATGGCGGGGCCGGCTGAAATTGCCATCCCTACACCGGGTCCGACAATCCCTCATAGAAAAAATCCAATCCTTTGTATCCTCTAGGTAAGGTGGCATTCAATATTTCTTTCGAGAATGGGTTTCCTCAGTCTTCCTCCACATTTCCCCCTACTACCAACTTTTGTAATGCCAGGAACGTCGCTTGCATGTCCCTCATGACTCTAGTAGCGGGAAGCGTAGCGTCCTCATCGTATCCCACCTTTCGTTTATCCTCCTCTCATGACAAATACCACGTATTCCTATCCTACTTTCTCCTTCGGGCATCCGATCTTAGTGGCTCCTACCTATGTGGCTCCTTGGCCTGATCCTTTCTGACACGGGGAGCCTGTGCAACCTCTTTTTAATTCTCAAAGTTTTTTCCTGTATTATCCTTGCCCCCTTGTTCACCCTTTTATTCATCACTGTTAAGGCCCGCATCCATAATTTGTTGCATGGTCTCTGGTGGTATGGCTTTGAACAGCTTCTGCAAAATCCCCTTCTTAATGTTCAAGAGGTGTTGTCCCGACTTCTGATTTAATTCCTCCAAGCCCACATCCACATTTCATGATCACTTATTTCTATGATTTATGGTTCTTTGTTCCCTTTCTCTCCTTGTGATGGTGTGGTGTCTATCTCTAGATCTTCTATACCCATAGCCAGTACCTGTTTGCTAGTGGCCATCAAAACAATTGTATCGTAATCTTCTTATACCTTTCCAAAAAAATCCAGCACCCATAGCATTATATTCCTTGACTTGATAGCTATATAACTCACATATTTTTTCTCAGGGACTCGATGTCCCTCGTATTCCAGCAGATGGTGCCACTTGATGTAAACAAAAAAAAACTAGCTTACCAAGAAAGAGGTTGGATCATCTCGAACGTCCTTCTTGAAAAATGAAAGACCTACACAAAAAACTGAGTCGGACAGCCCCGGCAGAGGCCCTCTGATGCTTAAGTTGGCAACCTTATAAAATTGATAAAATGAGAGCTTTTATAAGATTATGAATAATAAACTTAGAGAGAAATAAGTGAGACCTATGTCCTCTTTATATAGATATCAGAGACATACACCCCAAGCTAAGATATCAGTCTCTAAGTCAGACTAAATCTCAATAATTAGGAAACTATCACACATTAGGACTCTCGTTCTCTTGAACTACCATAATAACCATGTTTCCATATTGATCTAGAACCTTCTACCATGTTTATTGACCCGCTAGGACTCTAACCATAAGATTGTATTACCATAATAACCTTATACACCGGGACCTATAAACTTCTACCTCTTTTGTTACCTTTTTACCATATTAACAACTTATTAAGGCCCAATTTATTTAT
This sequence comes from Phtheirospermum japonicum, assembly GCA_014905375.1. Classification (NCBI taxonomy): domain Eukaryota; kingdom Viridiplantae; phylum Streptophyta; class Magnoliopsida; order Lamiales; family Orobanchaceae; genus Phtheirospermum; species Phtheirospermum japonicum. The sequence goes on along the minus strand of BMAC01000394.1, from coordinate 34,927 downwards.
TAAGTGATCTACTCTATGCGACCTCAGTGTTGTGACTTGTTGCCTGCTACCTTGCGACCTGTTTTGACTAACTGGCCTTTGAGAACCCATTTTGCATGATCTTGATATATAGGTTTCTTAAGAACCTCATAATGGCACCTTTCCTACCTATTTTTTGGATTTCTTACATACATTGTCAAGCTAATTTTGATGCAACATCAGGCAAAAACATAAGATTTATCTCAATTTAATCAATGAGCATCATGTGTCTTTTGTAATCTACCAATGAATTTGAAACGTGTCTCACGTCTTTCACTCAATGATTCGATGTCACTCATATTCTTACAGACGGTGCCACTTGATGCAATCAAAAAAAATTGGTTTACCATGAAAGAGGTTAGGCCTTCAAATCAACTTCTTTGAACCACGATCGACCTCTGCACCGAAACCCAAGACGGACAGCCCCGACGTAGGCCCTTTGAAACTTAAATCAGTATTGTGATAAAATATAGATATAGAGATTATGAGAAGAATAGTAATTCGTGTTAGTAGCATTTATTGTATGAAAAGCTATTGTAAATCATGTGTTTTATCATTATGATGATGATTATGTGAAATAAGGGTTTGAATCCCCTATTTATAAGGTTATTTAGACTTGTCCACCAAGAATAGGACTCTTTCCCAAAATGAGATTAAATCTCGTAATCGTACTAAATTTTCATAATTAGGAAATCTTCTCATATTAAGATTCTTTCTTTTAATAATCTCATAATAACTAGAAAACCTTAATATTACCATGTTACCAACCTGTCGGGGACCCATAACCATATTTAACCATATTACCATATACGATGGGACCTAGAACCTTCTACCTCTTTTATCGCCTTATCATATTAGTGACCTATTAGATCCCACTTACCTTATTTTGCGACCTATTTTACATGAACTGATTATCACGACCTGTTTTAGCTAGTGGGGCCTCTGAGAGCCCATGCGACCCGAGCTTGACATCTTAACTTCTTAAGAATATCATTATCTTATTCTAACTACCTGTATTTTAGATTTGTTATCATGCATGGTTGAACCAAATCTTGATGCCACATCCCAACAAAACAGCACCAAAGAACACTGGCGCATGCCAAAATTCCATTAGAAAAAAATATGCTTATTCTCACACACGCACAATAGAGAGCAAAACACCGATAGAACTGAAGGAAATGAACAAGTTGTACCTCTTTGATGAAAGAACTATCACGATTAAATCCCTAGAAAAACATTTATGTCTCAGAAAAAATGCTGCTTTATCAGGATCTCGGTAAAACCATTCCTTGGATCAAAACTTTCATTATAGCATCCACAGGTGAACACAAGCTGAACATCTCCCACATCTAAAGTCATGATAATAATAGAGTTAGAGAAGTTAAGCGCCCCTTCAACATCAAATGGTGCATCACTACTAAATACCATAAGGATGAAGCTTTTAACAGAGGAGGCCACCTATCAATTTTTTCCAGAACAATAACTAAATAGGGAAATTATCTAAAAATCTCGCGCTATATACCCTGTAGAAGAAGATAATGTTTCTAACTGAATCTCTGCATACTCTGACATATCTATCTACACATGATTCCATGGCATTACTCCAATAGATCACAAAATGAGAAATGCTACCGCCCATCCGTTGCCAACATGAACAACTGGTGCATGGGCTTAATCACATGATACACATTAAAACTTCACCTTTGCTTGTAAATTGTATTAATTACACCTACATTTTCAATGGGACTTTATACACTTCCCATTTCAAATGACTAACTTACATCATTTATTTTTCTCTCACCTAAAATCAGTTATGAATAAATAAATATACTACGGTTATCTAATCAATATGCAGAATAATATTATTCAGTTTAGTTTTATATGAATTAAATATTTAACCATCAAAATTAGTCATAGCAAAACTAATTTTTCAACACCCCCTACATGAGTGGAAATCGATGCATGTATGTATGCAGACTCTTATTCTCTGTCATCGTAATACATTATTGCATCAGAATAGGAAGTTTGTGACTCTGAAAATTCCATATTAAGTGTCATCGAACATATTGGTGGCATAATGGATCCGATGCCTTGAACTATCCCTTCGTATTGCGTATCAAGAAAATTATATTTACATAATAAAATATTAACACCTTTGAACTCATAAGTTGTTTTCGGTTTGGCCATGTACATCACTTTTGATGTAAGTGTTTACATTTCAAGCAGCCCTCACTTCAAACTTATAGAGGTGACCGCCTATTAAAAAGTATCCATGTATGCATCACCTTCATGGGTTTGGGATTCATTTAAAAGTTATAAAGACTTTAACCTTATCACAATCAGTTAAACTCACTTTGATTACTTTCCAAGTATGAGATTAGAACATTCAACTTATTCTAAATGTTGAACTAAATTTTCATTGTTTAGTTATCCCATTGAAACAAGTTCGCGGGACCTCCATTCATCAAGGTTGGGTTACCAGTATGGTCATTTCTTTAATTTACTGTATTTTAAACCCGTTCCCTCTATCACATTTCTCAATTGATATCCAATAAGCGCTTTCATGAGTGGATCAGCAAAATTATTCTATGACTTGACATAGTCAGTGGATATTACTTCATTTAAGAGAAATTGTCTAATGGAGTTATGTCTTCAATGAATATATCGAGACTTTTGTTATATATATAACTCATTTTCCTTCCAATAACTTCTTGTCCATCAGTGTATCAACACATGTGGCATAGACTTACTCCAATATGGGATATCTTCAAGAAGTTAAGAATCCATTCCGCTTCTTCACCATCTTTATATATAGTTCTAAACTTTGATTCCATGGTGGATCGAGTTATATAATTTGTTTCATTGACCTACACGAAACTGTCTCATATCTAATACAAAAGATATATCCTCTAGTGGAATGAGAATCTTTCAAAACTAAAATCTAACTAGCATCGCTATATCCCTCAAATGTGGCTGGGTATCTAGAATAGTATAATCCATAGTCCATTATGTATTTCAAATACATCAATGCCCTTTTTAATGTATTATAATGCTCGTGTCTAGGATTTCTTGTATACCTACTCAGTTTATTCACGAGATAAACTAAATCTGGTCAAGTACAGTTTATCAAGTACATTAGACTTCCTATAACCCGAGCATACTCTATCTGAGCAACTCGTTTAGCTTTGTTAGCAACCAAACTTATCTTTAGATCAAGTATCACCCTCTTAGTCATTGAATTTCTTAAGCACTTTCTCAACATAATGAGATTTATGAAAAAATAATATCATCTTGAGTTTTTATTGATTTTAATCCCAAGGATTACATCATAAACTCCCATATATTTCATGTCAACATATATTTTTTAACATTCTATTAGTAATCATGATCACATCATGATTATTGCCCATGATCAACATGTCATCCACATATATATTACAGTAACATGATTTTGATGTCCTTTGACATAAACACATTTGTCACATTCATTAATTTTAAACCCATTTGACAATATAATCTCTTCAAACTTCAAATGACATTATATTGATGCTTGCTTAAGTCCTTTCAATGATCGAATTAGTTTGCACACCTTTTTCTCATAACCAAGCGCCACAAATCCTTTAGGTTGATCCATATATATTTCTTCTTCCAACACCCCACTTAAAAATGAAGTTTTCTCATCCAGTTGATGAATCTCAGTATTGTGAAAAGCAGAAATCGCAAGAAGTACTCTAATAGATGTTATCCTCGTAACCGATTAATATGTGTCAAAGAAATCATAGCCTTGTCTTTGTTTAAACCCTTTGACAACCAGATGAGCTTCAAATTTATCAACCATTCCATCTGCTTTAAGTCTCCTTTTCAAGATTCACTTGCAGCGTAAAGGCTTACAATCAAGCGTTACATCTACTAAATCCCACGTGTGATTTTTCATCATGTCTAGAAGACTTTACAATCTTTACTCATTTTTCACGCCTTGGTTCACCACTATTTGGTTTTTAAACACTTGAACTTTACTACGTTCTTTTGATAGAACTCAATTTCTGTCTTTTTTACACTAAATGACATTCTCAAGAAATATCGCATTTCTTGACTCAATCATAGTACCTACAGAATTCTCAGGATTCTCGAATTTGTGTATTAAATATAAATAAGTCATATTGTTATATGTATATCTAATAATAAAGTAGTCGATTGTCTTTGGTCCAATTCTCATTTTCTTTGGTTAAGGTGCACCGACCTTTTCCAAACACTATCACACTTTCAAGTATTTATAAGATGACTTACGAATTTTCCAAAGTTCATGAGAAGTCTCATTCTTACCTTTTAAGTGGTATTTTATTCAATATGTGGTTGGTCATCATAATAGCTTCCCCCCACATGTTCTAGTGTAAACTCGAGTTAATCAACATGGCATTCATCATCTCATTAAGAGTTATATTTTTACGTTCGAGTAAGACATTATATTATAGTTAATACGGCATTGTCGTTTGATGTATTATGCCCCACTCTTAACATAATTATTCAAACAGAGCTACATATTCACTGCCTCTATCGCTTTGTATTATTTACTCCTTTTCCCAAGGTTATTATGTACTTTGGTATTGTATCTCGTAAAAGTTTCAAGAGCTTCATCTTTGCTTCTTAACATATATAAGTAGCAAAATCTTGTGCAATCGTCAATGAAAGTTATAAAAAACATTTTTCCACCTCTATTTTACACATATTTGAGATCACATATATTATTGTGAATTAAACGTAGAGGTTCATTGCATCTCTTCACCAAGTGGAATGGTAGTTTAGATGTTTTGGCTTTGATACAAATTTCACATCTATTTTGTGAATCAGGTTTTGAAGTTGGTAATCAAAATTCGTAAGTCTTTTTATTTCATTCAGATTAATATGTCCTAACCTAATATGCCAAAAGTCAGAACACTCAATCAAGTAAACTAATCGAGATACTTTTTCATTCATACTTTAAGAGTTTACAAGGCGAGTAGACATTACATTCAATTTGAGCAATCCTTTGTCCATATAACCCCTACCAAGAAACTGTTCAAGTCTCTTAGCCTCAAAGACTAACTTCAATCAATGCTTAACCTGTAGTGAGATAGATACTAAATTCTTTCGGATGTCTCGAACATGCAGTACTTCCTGCACCAATAGCTCTTTTCTAGAAGTTAAATTAAGAGCAACATTTTTTTATTCAAGCCAATTATAGTGAAGATGAATTCCACATATGGAGCTTACGGCCCATTGAAATAGTGTAATTTGAAAGCACGTCTATATCAGAATAGACGTGTCGAGTGGCAACGTTATCAATGTACCACTCTCATGGGTTATCATTCGAACTGGCTTCAAATACCACAACTAACATATCAAAATCAATTAGTTCAATCAATTCAGAACCAATAAGATGAGAACTTGATTGTCTCAGTTACTGCCCATATTCATTTTAGTCTTCTTACAATGTTTTGCCATGTGATTTGGCTTTATACAGTTATGACAATTTCCAGTAAATTTCCAAACCTTGATAATTTTTTGCTTTTGTTGTTTTTAAGCATTAGGCACATTCCTCTTAAAGGATTTACCTTGCTCCAGTAGATTAGCACGAGCCTCCATCAAAGACTAGCTTGTCTTATTTTTAGATTCTTGATTGACTTCTTCAATCTGAAGCTTAGCAATCAACCTCTCAAGTGTCATCTCTTTTGTATTGTGTTTGAGGTGATTTTCTAAAGTCTTTGCAACCCAAAGGTAACTTCTCTATTATAGAAGTTACTTGAAATGATTCACTTAGGATGCCCTAAGCATGAATATCATGAAAAATTAGTTGGAATTCCTAGACTTGTTAGATGATAATCTTAGTATCGACCATCTTAAGTACAAAAAATACACAATAATGAACTTCTTCTCTCCAGTATCTTCGAAGCTCTACTTCAAATCTAAGGCAACCCAATGTTCCTTGGCAGTCTTTGCAGTATTGTACACATTGTATATTTCATTGCTAAGCTCATTCAAAACATGGTTTTGGTAAAGGTAATCACCTTGGCCTCACACATCAAACGCAACATGTAAGTCAATATTGTCTTTATATTTTTAAATCAAAGGTGGATCCTCCTTCAAGTATATGTTAAACCCATAGTGGTTTGATATAAAAGAATCATTTATTACATCTCTTAAAACCAAGACCACTAAGTTTTTCAGGTCTTTCAGCATGAACGTTGGTAGCAGAAATAACAACATTTTAAAGAAAGGTCCATGTTGCTTTGTCAGTGTTTGTCATTTTTTGATTGACATTCCCCATGAGTTCACTAACAAAACAATATTTTTCTTGGAATTGTTACAAAATCTTGGAAGTAAAACATGAAACGGAAAATGTTACCAATATACAATAGTTCTTATAATATTTAAAAATTAATGAAATTGAAACTGAAAAACAAAAAGAACAAAATAAGAACATTCCCCATGTAGTGCTGATGGAATTGGCATAATGTCCCCAAAGATATAATGAATTATCGTCTTTAAATATGTAGCACACCAGACTTCAATGCTCCAGTGAACTTAAAAAAGTGTGAACACTGAGCAAAAGACTTTACAATTTCTTGATGTTTTTTAGGGTAGAAAAATGCAAAATGAAGATAATTATGTGTGAATTATGCCTATGACTTCTAAGTCTATTTATAAACTTCACCAAATAGGGTTTGTGAATTTGAAAGGGTGGAGATGCTGCAATTAGTGGGTTCAACTCTCTACTACATCCACAGCCTCCATTATCATAGCTTTGAGAATTTTCAAATGTTTTTGATGAACTTAAAGGTTGCAACCTATCGTTGGGCTAAAGGTATTGAGTGAAGCATATCTTCCTTTGAATAAACAAATATTTTTGAGCATCTTAATGAGTTGAGTTTATTCTATTTTGGAGAATCCAAAAAAAAAAACTAAATTGGTAAAAAACCAATTTCTTAAATTCCAGCAAAGACCGAAAGAGTCATAAGTTAATTGTCAAGATCCAAATCCAAGGCCAAGGCCTAGGCCCAAGCTCGCCAGTTCCCAACACTAACAACTGGTGCATGGGATTAATCACATGATATTCATTACAAATTTATATTTACTTATCAAGTGTATTAATTTCCCTTATATTTTAATGTGAGACTTTATACACTTTCCCTTTTAAATAGCTAACTCACAAAATTTATCTCACTCACTGAAAATCAATTTTGAGAAACTAAATATATTATAGTTATCTACTCAATAGGTAGAGTAATATTATTCTACATAGTTATATAGGAATTAAATATTTATCCATCAAATAAGTCATAACAAAACTTTTTTTTCCAACAATTGGCTATTCGGATGGTTTGCCTTGCAAAACTCAACCGCATCAACCAGGTCCTGGCTCAGTTTATATTGCTACTTGTATACCTAAATCTCATAGGCAAAAAATTATAATCTTCCTATCACCAGCCTTCATGGTTTCTATATTACTTCAATGTCTTTATCTTGAATCGTTGTCCCCATTCCATGATTACTAACAAATTTCAATTCAAAATCATAACAAAATCCAATCAACTAAAACATAGTCAGAATAGTGAGTAATGAACAAAATACCTAGAGTCGAGTTCAGGGTTGAAGTGTCCAAGGGCAAAAATATGACGTCAAAAGCTTCACCAGCGATATTAACGCATAATTCATTCTCCATATTTGTTTTAACTGCAGCAAATGGAAGATGTCGTCTCGCTGCAGCTAATGCCACATTTAGCCATATTGCCTTCTTTCTAGCAACACTTTTTTTTTTCCATTTACGTCTCAAATTAAACTAAAGTAGTAGTGTACCAGTGCAATGCATGGACCACAGTGTATCAAATTGCATGAATTAGATCAGGGTCCTTAATTATTTGTGGGGCCCTTGGGGCCTATTAAGAAAGAAAAAGAATATTGTATATAGGGAAAATGAACTTTTTCGTCCTATAAGTTGGCCTACTTTGCAATTTAGTCTTTTTTTTTTGCCTGTTTTCAATTTCGTCCGGTTTCTTTTAAAAAAACTCCAGACTATACTTATGCCACCAGTCGTTTGGAAATAGGAGAAATGAAACTCACCGTAAACGTGTGGCTATAGGGAAAATGAACTTTTTCGTCCTGTAAGTTGGCCTACTTTGCAATTTAGTCCTTTTTTTTTGCCTGTTTTCAATTTCGTCCGGTTTCTTTTAAAATATCTGCAATTTATTCCGATTGTCGCCGGAAAAACTCAATTTTACCGGATTTTGCTGATTAGGCGCCGGATTGTGCTGAGTTGTCTTCAATTTGGGGGATTTTCGACCATGTGGCAATAAATTAAAAGAAAAAAGAAATATTTGCCATGTAATTATCACAAATTTCATTTTTATTTCTCTCTTCCAAAAAAAAAAAAATTACAAAACTCAGAAACTTGGGAAATAGAGGCGTACTGCTTTCAAATATATGTCCCTGTTTTCGCTTAATTAAAGTAGATTAAGGACCCTAATTAAGTTGATTAATTAAGTGAATTAAGGGCCACTAATTAAGATTATCAAAAAAATGAATCTGAAAATTGGAAAAATTCATAAACGTACATGCGTCTTCGTCTTCTGCAAACCTTCATGGGGGGGCGACGGAAGTGGTGGCTCCGCCGTGACTTCTGGTGGTGGGTTTTATGGTTGGCTGGTGGTCGGCGGTGGTATTTATGGCGTGGGGGGGCGACGGAAGTGGTGGCTCCGCCGTGACTTCTGGTGGTGGGTTTTATGGTTGGCTGGTGGTCGGCGGTGGTATTTATGGCGTGGGGGGGCGACGGAAGTGGTGGCTCCGCCGTGACTTCTGGTGGTGGGTTTTATGGTTGGCTGGTGGTCGGCGGTGGTATTTATGGCGTGGGGGGGGCGACGGAAGTGGTGGCTCCGCCGTGACTTCTGGTGGTGGGTTTTATGGTTGGCTGGTGGTCGGCGGTGGTATTTATGGCG
>BMAC01000394.1:0-13601 GCA_014905375.1 Phtheirospermum japonicum | reverse complement strand
GCCTACCTTTGCCTAGCGCCCATCCCAAGGCTACGCCCAGCCTAGCCTGCCGGCCACCTGCGCCCAGCAGCGCCCAGGCTCGGTTATGGCCGAGCCACCTCGAGCCATGATCGAGCTAATTCGAGCAAAAATGTGCCAAAGGGCTAGCCAAGTGGCTATGAAGGTCAACACTGGTCAATTTTGGTCAAGCTCGGGAATTTCAAGCCTTTTTGGCTAATTTGGCCCATTTAAACCCAATTAAACCTATTATAAATAGAACCTCACTCTCATTTTATAAGAAAACTCCCCTCCCAACCCAAGCTAGGGTTTGGGAACAAATTAATCTCTTGGATGATTTTCTCTTCCTTAGGTTTTAGATTTAATTTCAAGCTTTGTTGTAATTTCTTTTCCTAGATTTAGATTTAATTTGAAGCACCTGAAGCACATCCCTTGGATTATTACTTTTGATTGCAATTACATTCAATCTTTGTTTTCTTTCTTAATTCAAATAAGTTTCCTTTCAATTTCATGTTTTATGCTTTAATTCAATGCTTTGTTCTTCATTTCCATGATTGTTCTTCATCTTATGCTTTTTTCCTTAGGTATTAGAATTTGTGCTTGATCTTGTGAAACATCCATGGAATCTAGTTGAGTGACACAACTAGATCATAGATTGAGGCCCAGATCGTTTAATTTCACGTAATTTCATATGTTTCGTGCATTTTTCTTCTTTTCATACTTTTTGTCTTAACACCTTGAATTCATGTTAGATCTTAAGAATTGGCTATGGAATCTATATGTGTGACACGTCTAGATCATAGATCGGGTCTTGGATCTTTTGATTTTGAGTTTTACACATGCTTTATTTTGAATTAAATTTTTGTGCTTTGTTTCATGCTTAATCTTAGATCTATGCTTTGTTGCTTGTTGTCTTTCATAAAGTTTCAAACTTTCCCGAACATTTCATTGATTTATCCATTCATGCTTTAAATTCATGTTAATTTTCATTATTCAAGTTTTTTATATTCATGCAAGCTTAGTTGTACCTTATGCATGCATGCTTGTACTTGGTGAAACATGCTTGTTTTTGCTTGTTTTCATTATTTGCTTGCATTTTCATAGAAGGTATACGACCGAGGCATTCTACTCACTTTCTATTTCAATTTCTAGGATAGTTTAATTAGATTAATTGCTTTATTTTTATTTTCCTTTACTTTTCAGGCTTGAAACGCCTTGATTCCTTCAATCGAATCGAATTCCAATAATATCGAGCCAATGAACACGTTGATATATTTCAACACCACTAAAACTATGAAAATAAAATGGCGTCGTTGCGACTCGGCTTGGTTAAGGCTTTCTATTTGATTGTGGTTTCATTGTGTTTTTAGCTTTCTTTGTTATTTGACGTTTATTATTAAGTATGATAGGTACTCATAACTATGGGGGGTACATTCCCAACATGGGAGGGCATGGTGCAAACCATGTTGGGAATGGAGTGTGTGATGGTTATGGTAACGTGGGAGGGCATGGTGTAAACCACGTTGCCAATGGTGGATTCGACTATGGGCAACCCGACATGGGAGGGCATGGTGCAAACCATGTCGGGTTTAATGGCTTCTCGGGTACGAATGGTCCGTATGGAGGATATGATGCTCTGAATCACTTCCCGAATATGCATAATCCGACATCCGGGCCATATGGTGGTTATATTGCGCTTAATCAATGCCCAAACATGTATAATGGAGGCTTTATTCCGAATGGGTACGTTGGTGGTCAATATCCGATTCCCACCCCTTATGGCGGTAATGGCGTTCCCGAGCATTGTCCGAACATGCATAATGGTAGCTTTGGGAATCCCGACCCATGTGGAGGTCCTCCTACTTCGAATCTCAATTTTGGGATGCGCATAACCCTATCCGCTAAAGATCACGAAGCTTATGAGTTGTTTGGCGGTCCGAGATCCWTTGTTGCAAGTGGCCCCCYCATCCGCACTATGGGGGATGTTAACAAACCTTTTGTGGGATGTGCATGGTGTGGAACGTGTGATCATACTACCAAATCTTGCCCTTTAACTTCCTCATTCAATATGTCGTTGCCTCATTTGGAGGTTATGTATGGAGGCCATGGATATTTGGTGGGACCTGATTGTGCTCCACCATCGTTTGATCCACCGCCGACTCCTAATTCTCTTGTTACTCCTCACGAGGGCCCGTTTCATCCAACTACCCGGATGATTGCTCCTACTCCATTCCCCGATCTGGATCTCTTGGTCATTACGCAACAATTCTCAAGTCCGGCCATGTTCCTTGATAAGTGGGGGGTGGTTGATAATACGGTCATCTTGCCGCCGGAAGAGGAAGTGCTCTCAATTCCGAGTGTTCTTACTCCTCTTGATTCCACATCCGTAGGCCTCACTTTGCTTTCTCTTTCAAAAAGTTCTATTATCGATTGGATATATATGGACATGATCGAAAATATGGTCGAGCGAGCTTATATGGAGGAAAAGACCAATGAGGAGGTGGTTGGCCCTAATATCGATATTGAGGGATGTTGTGAAGATGAGCCTCTTGTTCTACATGATGAGTCTGTTGTGCTTCTATGTGCCCCCCGGTTGTGTGGAGATGATCCTCGATGTGTCGTTGAGGGTAACGACGATTTTTTAGAGGGGGATGTGGGGGTTATTAATAGTAAGATTGAAAATATTGACGATCATCTTGAGGAGGAGGAGAGCAAGTCGATTATCATCCTTGAAAATTCGCATCAAGAGGAAAATGAGGAGAGGACGGTTAAAGGATTTGACGTTTTTAAGAGTGCGATTGGATGGAGACCCAGAGTGGTTGAGGGAGTTAGCCCTTTGAATTTGATTCTTGATGAAATGGTGAGATACGGGGTTTGGAGGTTGTTATTGGAGGGCTTGATGTTTTTGATTTCTAAAAGCGAGTGGGTGAAGCCCATTGACTTGGTGGCCAAGACGAGCAGCTTCTTAGTTCTTGAGGATGAAAAAGGAGGTTGATGGCCATGAGGGCTTTAAAGGTTTCGAGGACGTTGATCGTCTTTAAGAAGTGAAATGTGCCTACCAAGAGAGATCATTTCCCTCCCCCATCTATCGAAGGAAGGTTGGAAGATTTAACCGGCCATTACTCCTTTTTCTTTTTCAATGAGTCGTCGGGGCACTTCAAAACCACAGTTACACCCGAGGACCTAGCCGAGACGAGCTCCAATTGCCTATTTGTAATGTTTACGTTTTGGCGGATCTTATTTGAGCTATGCAATGCGCCAATGATGTTCCAAAGAGTGGATCCTCCCGAAAAGGAGGAGATTGTGTTGGTGGATCCTCATGTGATCTTTCCACCTTGACCAAAAGGGAGTACGTCGAGCTAATGACGTAAAACAAGCACTTCTTAGGAGGCAACTCAAGTTCTTTTCGTTTATTTCTTTTATTTTCTTTCTTTCTTACTTTCTTTGTTTTTAAAATGAAAATCTAAAAACATTTAAAAAATTGAAAACTAAAAAAAATATTTTCAAGTTGTCTTTTGGTCTTTCTTGGTCTTTAGTTTCGTTTTGTTTGGGTTTATGTACATATTTTCTTGTGTTTTTGAATTTTATGTGATTTCCTTTTCTAGGTTTGGTTATTCGACTTCAACCTTGGGCGATTTGATAAGTTAGTAGCGTTCATGAAGCCGGGAGATACTAGCCATGCTCGATTTTTGCTTGGATTGCTTAAATGCCTAGGTGGACCCCACCGAACTCGACCAAAACTCGCTCGGTTAAGGAAGTTTCTATTCCCCCTCTTTTTACTTGGTTTTCATTAAAATGCGGGTAATGCATGGTTTAAGTGTGGGGTGGGTAGGTGGTTAGGGTCCCAGTTTTTGTCAAGCATGATTTGTTGTTCTTAACTCGAGCCTTGGCGAAGTGACGCATTCTTGGCGAAGTGACGCTTATTATTTGCGCATTCATATTGTTGAGTCAATTTTTTGTGTCTTTTGTGTGTCTATTACATGTTTAAGCAATCTCCACATGCTTGGAAGTTTGAATAGTTTACTTGTCGGGTTTTTACGTGTTTATGCCCTCTTGTGTAAGGAATTAAATTTTTGTGTTTCGTCCAAAACCCGCCTATATATATATAGTCAATATTTACTCGTAAAAAGATTGCAAAGCTCTAAAATCTCTTTCGATTTTATTTCCATAACTCGGTGCAAACTAGTGAGTAGCCTTGTGTGATTTATCGGCTTGCTTGCATTTTTATGGAAATTGCATTGAGGAGGCTTGATTTTGCTCATACATGATTGAATTTGGAAATGACCTCAAGGCACATATATCACCCTTATTCCGGCCATATCCTTAAATTTAAGCTACTTTAATAACCCCAAATGAGCCCCCTTGAGCCTGTGTCCCGTTTCTTGTTAGCCGAGCTTGATTTTAGCTCTTATGTCTTCATAAATTGTGAGGTAAGAGTGTATGATTAGTTGAGAAGAAATGTGAGTGAAATCGATTGTGGGTTTCGGTTTTTGAGTTGTTTATACAAAAAAAAAAAGAAAAGAAAAGAAAAGAAAAGACAAGAAAAGAGGAGAAGAAGAATAATACTCCAACACAAATCACGAAAAGTGATAAAGCGTGCGTTCAAGTGAAAAGCCTAATTCAAAAGGGATAAGTTTAGTAAAAAGAAGCAAATTCAAAAATCTTCTAAGTGTTGTGAAATAAAGTCGGAAAAGTGTATGAGTATACGGAAGGATTTCGAATGAGAGTTTGGTTAATTGGGAAGGGTGAAGCGATCATAAGTTTTGGGTTTTAGAAATTAGGATTTTGTGTGTTATTGATCGCGTTTGATCATGTGTTAGCCACTATATTCAAATATTTCAAACCTTACCAAATAGCCAATATTACAACCCATAATAAAGACCTCTTTTGATTCTTGTTTGGTCATGTACAATGAGCATTTTAAGTTTCCGATTTTTGAAATCTTGTCGAGTGCATGCATTGTCCAGTTCGAGCGTATACACGTCCCATATAAAAAACACTTGAGTGAATTGAGCGAAAACCCTCAAAATTCCATTTGTGAGGAAGTCATCGATTTGGTTTTCATTTGAGAAAGAGTAATACGAGCAATGCTTGACGATAATGAGTTTATGTTGATACTTTCATCATATAAATAAGGATAAGCACAAGGATTTTTCTTTTTGCACAATGTTCATTGTATGTACATACTCAATTTTGTTCGTTGTTCGAGGACGAACAAACCGATAAGTGTGGGGTGGTTTTTTTGCATGTAATTGTGGTATTTTTATCGTATTTTTAATTAGGTCTTTATGTTGATTTTAGTAGTTTTGAGTCAAGTTTTATTAAGTTATTAGGCTGTTTTTCTTGTTTTGTTGTTTTTCTTGTTCCTTGTTGACTTTTTGTTTAATAGGGTTAAATGGCTTGAATTAATTAGAGGTTTGGTATAATTCTTGGGTTTTGATATTTAAAATTCTCATTTAATAGTTGGCTTAAGGCTTTAAAATCAAGCTAAGGCATGGAGATCAAAAATTCAAGCCTAGCCTTACCTATTTGCATGCCTAAATAGGTGCCAAGATGCTCCAAAATGGGCAAACTTTCTGAAATGTTGGCCTAGCCTCGCCTAGGATGGCCTATTCTCACGTCAATACCCTAGGCGCAAGAAAAAAGGCCTAATTTCAAGCCTAGATGCTCGCCCGCGCACGCCTGCCGAAGCCGCTCGGCGCCTGCTAAGCAACACACACAGCACCCGCGCCTACCTGCCAGCGCCCGTGCGCGTAGCGCGCGCAACTCCCGCAGGCCCCTGCCGACAGCGCTAGGCCAGCTCCCGCACGCTCCCACCTGTTTTCGCGCCTAAATGCCTACCTACCTTTGCCTAGTGCCCAGCCCAGCCTGCCGGCCACCTGCGCCCAGCAGCACCCAGGCTCGTCCATGGCCGAGCCACCTCGATCCATGGTCGAGATAAATCAAGCCAAAAGGCTAGCCAAGTGGCTATGAAGGTCAACACGGGTCAATTTTGGTCAAGCCCGGGAATTTCAAGCCTTTTTGATGAATTTGGCCCATTTAAACCCAATTAAACCTATTATAAATAGAACCTTACTCTCATTTTGTAAGACAACTCCCCTCTCGACCCAAGCTAGGGTTTGGGATCAAATTACTCTCAATATCATGGATGATTTTCTCTTCCTTAGGTTTTAGATATAATTTCAAGCTTTGTTGTAATTTCTTTTCCTAGATTTAGATTTAATTTCAAACACCTCCTTGGGTTTGTAAGACTAAGAAGAATCCAAGTACTCTCTTGGATTGTTACTTTTGATTGCAATTACATTCAAGCTTTGTTTCCTTTCTTAATTCAAGTAAGTTTCCTTTCAATTTCATGTTTTATGCTTTAATTCCATGATTTGTTCTTCATTTCCATAATTGTTCTTCATCTTATGCTTTTTGCCTTATGTATTAGAATTTGTGCTTGATCTTGTGAAACATCCATGGAATCTAGTTGAGTGACACAACTAGATCATAGATTGAGGATTAGATCGTTTAATTTCACGTAAGTTCATATGTTTCATGCATTTTTCTTCTTTTCATGCTTTTTTTCTTAGTACCTGGAATTCATGTTAGATCTTAAGAATTGGCTATGGAATCTAGATGAGTGACACGTCTAGATCTTAGATCGGGTCTTGGATCGTCTTGATTTTGAGTTTTACAGATGCTTTATTTTGAATTAAGTTTTTGTGCTTTGTTTCATACTTAATCTTAGATCTATGCTTTATTGCTTGTTGTCTTTCATAAAGTTTCAAACTTTCCCATCCATTTTCATTGCTTTATCCATTCATGTTTTCAATTCATGTTAATTTGCATCATTCAAGTTTTTTATGTTTATGCAAGCTTAGTTATATACCTTGTGCATGCATGCTTGTACTTGGTGAAATATGATTGTTTTTAATTGTTTTCATTATTTGCTTGCATTTTCATTGAAAGCATACGACCGAGGCATTCTACCCACTTTCTATTTCAATTTCTAGGATAGATTAATTAGGTTAATTTATTTATTTTCATTTTCCTTTACTTTTCAAGCTCGAAACACATTGATTCCTTCAATCGAATCGAATTCTGATAATATCGAGCCAATGAACCCGTTGATATATTTCAACTCCACTAAAACTATGAAAATAATGTTATTGTTGTGCTATAAGAGGTAATGTGATTGAAGTATAAATTTGTATTGTTTTTCTTGCCCTCCCTTATTTCTTATTTCTTTTTATATCACAATGAGACTCCATTCTTCAGTAATCTAATTATTGTTGCAGTTGAATGAGATACATGATTATACCATGTGCGAGCGACTCAAATAAACAAAATTTGTATCTGAGCGGGCACTTCTGTATTTTGAGTAGAAACCATATACTAAGTTAATCTTACTGTCTTCATGACATCTTTTCATTTATTATTCAAGATTGTGAACAGATCTTTCATTACGCGACGGGTTGTGGCAATGCTCGAACTTTGTGTCACGTTACTTTGACTTGTATAAGTTTTTGATTTATCTTTATAAACCTAAGTGCTTTTTATACAGGTTTGGATCAGTGATGGTAATAATATTTTTATGCAGGACGCAATATGTCTTCATGCCAAAGATGTCAACAATCAATTGTGAATGTATTTATGAAACCCTTTTGGGTACTTATCATATGGTTTGCGTTAAGACCAAGTCAATTGTAGTATTGCATATTAGAAACTCTGATTTCTATAATCGGACTGGTGATTTTGTACTGGATATATAGATTATTGATCAATCTATGCATCGATATGATTTTGGCGCTGACTATGTTCAAACTTTCACCTTGATGTGTTCCTTTGTATTGTTTGCAGTAATTGTACAATTTTAGTATTGATTCGAACTTTTGTGTTCCTACTTTATAAATATTTCTCAATTATTTAAAAGCTCGCTCACAAGAGTACGAGTTCGCATGTAGGTTGGTAAGTTGAACCGAGTCGATCTCTCGAGGAAAACTAGGCTCGGAAGTTCCTTTTGTGTTTGTTTGTTCACGAATACGAAATAAAATAAAAATCCTAATCTAAACACACTAGTGCAGAAAAAGCTTTTAAGAACACCTGTTTCTGCAGATTGAGAACGCCCTGCTGAGGCGTTCTGTATGGAGCTGTTCTTGAAAGTCTGATAATCAAGAACGCCTCAGCAAGGCATTCTTGATTGTCAGACTTTCAAGAACGGTTTTTCAGAGACGTTCTTAAAAAAATTTCAGCTGTACTAGAAAGTCAATTTTGCAGCTCTGAAAAGTACTTTCCAGAACGTCCTTTTTTAAGCCGTTCTGGAAAATATACTTTCCAGAACGTCCATTTTTAAGGTGTTCTGGAAAATGTACTTTCGAGAACGTCGGAAAAAGGGACGTTCTGGAAAGTATATTTTCCAGAACGGCTGAAAAAACAGGCGTTCTGGAAAATGTATTTTCGAGAACGTCTCTAAAACAGACGTTCTGGAAAGTATACTTTCCAGAACGTCTCCAAAAACAGGCGTTCTGGAAAGTATACTTTCGAGAACGCCTCCAAAATAGACGTTCTGGAAAGTATACTTTCCAGAACGCCTCAAAAAACTGGCGTTCTGGAAAATGTATTTTCGAGAACGCCTCTAGAAACTGGCGTTCTGGAAAGTATACTTTCGAGAACGTCGTGAAAAACAGACGTTCTGGAAAGTATGCTTTACAGAACGTCTCCAAAAACAGGCGTTCTAGTATTTTGTGTTCTAGAACGGTTTTTTGATAACCGTTCTAGATTTTTACATTTTTGAGAATTCATTATTTCTTATATTTCCAGGCCTGCTCATATATCACAATTAATTAAATCACAAAATACATTTCATTTATATAATCCCAAGATCACCAACACATGTCATTAAATAACAAAAATACACAATCACAATAATATGTCAATCCAAACAACACAAGTATCCAAATACACGATCTCCAAGTATATCCAAATACACGATCACCAAGTCTTAAAATAGAAATCCACAAAAGTCGATGGGTACCTATTTTGCTACCATTCAAGTTATCCACAAATAGTTTGTTTCTTACACTCCAAAATATTACACCTACATGGCGATCAAGCAATGAACTCTAAGAAACACTTGGCCCAACGTCTACGTACATCATCAATTTTCTCGTCCGAATAAGGTTGTTCCATATTGAGTGCCTGCATGTCAATATGAAAATGCAAATGTAGCTAATGAAAAATGACGGAAAATAATAAGTGTTATAAATAATATTAATAAAATAACGAAAGATCCATCCGACATCTAGCCTACGCCAAAACAATCTTTTACTCCAAAGGCCAAGACAAGATTAAAAATTAATGACCTAACAAGGAGCTTCAGCCAAAGAAGACAATTTATCCAGAGCCAATCATGACAGTAAAAGACCAAACAAAGAATCTCAGCCTAAGATATTTACAGAACTTAACTCTGAAGCTCAATCATCATTACTCATTACAATATTCAAAACTTGACCATGAAGGTTCAAATAAATTACTTGCAATCTATTCTTCCAAATCCAAACCGAAACAACAAACTATATAAAGGAAAAGGGAAATTCGATAAACCTTTTCGAATATCTAAGTCTAGGTTCAAATAAATTACTTTTGGAAGATCCATTGTTAGTCATCCACTTGTAAGACAACAAATCAATTAATATCTAAGTCTAGATTCCAATATGCATCCAAAGAAAAAACAAGMCACCTGAAGCTAAAGATAGGAGAATAAAGAATATAAGAAWAAGGTGTGTAGAACCATTTGATCATCTCTCCAATAACGTTTCTTTTTAAATCCACTTCACAAATTAAGMAAAATTTAACAAAACAACTATACTGCTGGAAACATTACCAGTTTTATAAAGTGTTTAACATAGTTTTGAGAATCCTCTTCCTGGCTCGTTCGCAACACGAACGCTATACAACGAAATACATAAGAAACAAATCATCAACGAAAAAATCAAATATTATATAGTGCTTTAAATAACAAGGATCTGAAAACAAATGAGGTGATACATACCACGCTGCGCAAATAATGCCTAAGCATATCATGAATTCCCATCCGTTAACATTGAGGCTGTAATTTTATTTTATTTTTTCGGTAACCAATTTCACAGGGTAGCGAAAAACAGGACAAACAGTTGTGTTGTTTGTCCTTACCAAACAGAAAATGCAGATATGGCGACCTCGGCATATTTCATGTATCCTGCTACTAAAACCAGAATGGCATAGTACCACATTTCCAAGCTGTAAGACGATCAAAACGGATAACAAGATGGTTTACAACAGATGTTTAATAATTATTTAAATATGCATAATTTTTAACTGGTGATATATTGTACTATCTTTCATGATTGTTGATGTATGTAACACCACTAAAACGTACAACATCCAAACTTGTTTATCTCCTGTTCAGTAAATTGGTAATTAAAAATTGAACAGGGAATTTATTAAATATCAAAGAAAAAATGTCCTAGTTAAATTAAATTCAGGGATAATTACAAAAAAGTAAGGTTTGACCTAATTATCAAAATAAATAAATAAACAATTAATACCTCAAGATTTTTTTTTCTTGTACTTTTCAATAAGGTCTAGGATTTTTTGTAATTAGCCGAAACTTCTTCTTTTCTTTTTGTAAGTATCCCTTAAAGTTAAACTGAACAAGTTTTTCCTATGGTCATTTAGATGTTCTAACTCCTAACACCTAGAAAATGCACTTTCAAAGTACGTCGGCCCACGGAACAACAACTAAAAGGTGAAATAGGGATTTACCAAACCATCACACCAGAAGATCGAGAGTTTGACCACTGGAAATATGTCCTTGAACTCAGCCAAAGTGAAACCTTTCACTACAAGAAATCTGTTGTTCGATGACGATACATTTTGTCACTAAAAGTCTATTTTTTCGTCACTGGAGAGAAACGGTGACGAAAATTGAGCGTCAAAGAGGTTTTCACAGTATTGCTGTCACCATTGGTGAAAGTGACAATTTTTTCTAGCGCGTCACGAAATGTTCAGTTTCGATGACGGTCATGTAAATTGTCATCATATATTATACTATTTGGAGACGCTGAATTCGTCATGTAAGTGATTGAAATATCGTCATCAGAAGATCGGTTTTGTCACCGTATGTTACCATTTTCAATGACGAACACTTAATTTGTCATCATAACATTTGACTTTCCGTGACAAACATAACTACAGTGATAACTGTTTTTTGGGTTATAATGACGCTAATATTGTCATGATATGTATTAAACATTTACCAAATATAATGTTATTCGTCATGATAGATTTGTTTTATAGTGACGCAATATTAACCGTCACTGAACATCTATATTTACAATGACAAACTAATGTGTCACCATTTACTATGAAAGGTGACGATGTATTTTATCACAGAAAAAACTAAAAATATATGACGAATATTATAATCATCACGAAAGGTATTTGTTCGATGATGATATAATGGGTACATATGGTGACAAACCAATCATCATAAATGATTTATTAAAGTGACAAATTTATGTGACGCTAAAGTTGTAATAATTGAGTGAACACGATTTGATTATTTATTTTCATGACGACATAAATTGTCGTACATTAATTTGTCATTAGTCGTTTGTAAGGAATAAATATCATAACGATTAAAATGAAAGCAAAAAGAGAATTTATCATTACAATATAATAATAAGAATATTACAAAATATTTCTTAGACGATTTCGAACATACACCACAACACTTGCAACTAACCAAAATAATAACTTCAAATATCCACAGTACACACACCAAATTAGATGACCAATGTACTTGAATATTGAAAACAAGGACCTCGAAGCATAAACTAAACCAAAATAGTTACTTCATAAAGCAAGACTTCTGCATCACTTTTTCCACATGTCAACATTGCCAAACAAAAATAATTGTGGGATCAGACCGCCTGCATATTTAAAATTTATACTAAATTAGTTTATAATCAAACAATTGTTGAAACACTATACAAAGTTCACAAAATTAAAACTGGAAATTTTGACTTACGTGGAATATAATGGATCAGGTCCCACCTGAAGCATCCCCACCTGAAGTAGACTCATTTGCTCTCATGAAGTCCATACGCTTGTTGATGCACTCGCCTTGCTGAGTCAATTGATTTTTCAAATCACCGACTTCATTCTTGAGCTCCGTCACTTGACCTTCCGACTCATGTAGCTTTCCTCGAGTGTCTGCCAGTTCCTTTTGCAGTAGTTGGGTGTTCGAATTAGGGCGTTTTCCTGGAGGTTTCGGTCCATAACCAATGCCTTTGATATAACCAGAGGCATGGCCAAGAACTTCAATTGCTATCTCCTGTTCTGTGATCTCAATCCCTTCTTCGGCGTACTTTTCTTTCATTGCTACCATCTCGTCCTAAAAACACATCGACGTAAGTATAATAATAATAACATGATCATTAACGAAGTTGGATTATAAAAAGCATGTGTTAGTTAGTTAGTTTTACCCAGTTTTCTCCCGCCTCAGCACTTGACCCAACCACCTTTCACCGTATAATGCGTGCGCTTGTAAAGTTCGATAATGTCGCATTCATCGACCTCCTTCTCTGACTAATCAGCATTCAAAAAAGAAAATAAAACAAATTCAGAACAGAAATATAAAAATTGCACCAAGAAGGAATAAACTTAATACTGAAATGTACATTTCGTCGCACTTAAGTGGATTTAATTTATATATCATTGTCAACGATTTTTCCTTTATATCGCAACAAATTTCACAACATTGATTTTACTAACGGGCAACGGATATATCTAAAAATTTTGTTGTAAAAATCTTGGTAACACTTACAAATTCATTTTGAAGTACGGTGAAAGGAGTTCGGCCTGTAATATGTGGAGCTCGCAGTTTTTTCCGATTTTTCGTATTAGCGTCGCTTCGATTCTACAAAAAACACAAATATTAATATTCTCATGGCAGAAACATACATATGATATATATCATACTATATAATAAAAGTATTTATTTTGAATTATATTACCTTGAAATCGGCTGAACTGAAATGGTCGCACAACGATTCCCAGTTCTGTTGCTCATGACAAGAACGGGGCCTATTTTTCTTAGCCTCCTCAATGTTAGGGTACTTCAAGTAATGCTTGTGCAGCCTGTAACGCAGTTGTCGGGAACTTGACTGAATTCTGTCAATCACGCACTGTTTGACACCCGGTTTTTCCAGATTGACATCCATATGAATCTGCATATAACACAGCGATGTATCATTAAGCCGATACAAGATTAAAATTCATCAAAATAAGAAAGTGTAAAAACACTACCTGTATATGGTCAATGCTTGGCCCAGACTCTTCTCTACATCCACCTTCCTTCAACAATACTATGCATACATTAAACAAACGCCAAAACTTAAAAACTAATTTACACATCAACAGTTCTACCCCTCCTAATACATTGCCCAACTCAACCAGTAACATTTGACATATATATCCAACTATGTAATCCCAACTTTTAGGTACCAAATAAATATGTAATCTAATACATATGAA
The DNA here is from genome assembly GCA_014905375.1 of Phtheirospermum japonicum. Taxonomy (NCBI): domain Eukaryota; kingdom Viridiplantae; phylum Streptophyta; class Magnoliopsida; order Lamiales; family Orobanchaceae; genus Phtheirospermum; species Phtheirospermum japonicum. Next base: position 41 of record BMAC01000394.1, on the reverse strand, counting down.
TCTCAATAAAAAAGAGAAGTTGCACATTATGAAATATTTGG
>BMAC01000393.1:1002798-1030625 GCA_014905375.1 Phtheirospermum japonicum | reverse complement strand
AAATATAAAAAATATTAAAAAAATAAATTTATCAAAAAAATAATTAAGAATGTGAATTATTATATCAAAAAGAAAAAAAAATATATTGTTCACTTTAAATTTTGAATTTTGTTTACGCTACATTAGTTGTTTTGTTTATAATGATATCATTTTCGTCGCAACAAAGAATTTCCAACCCTTTATAACTCTTAAATATCAATATTGTGAAATAAAGATGACTTATCATTATACGCGCGAGTTTTATAATGACACTTTTGAAAGATTTGTGATAGTTATGAAAATAAAATAAAAAATCTTAAGTATGATTGTAATTTAAACCTATGTGGTGTCTCGTTTCAATATAAATATCGTTCAAGTTTTGGTATATTTCTTGGCCCGCGATTTTCGCGGGCTTTCACACTAGTATATATATATATATATATATATATATATATATATATATATATATATAGGAAAGGGTTCAAATGAGAACCTCGTCATTATATGTGAACCTAGGGACTAATCCTGGCCTCAGATCCAATAATGTGTGTGGACCAGATTTTTTCTATTTTTTTTTAATTTTATTAAATTAATTATATGGTAGGAAAGGGTGTTTATGTAATTTTACATAAACCCAGTTTATCAATTTAATCCCAAACAATTCGGCCGATCTGCAGATCAAATTAAAATCCCCAGAATTCGTCTCTCACCTAAACCCTTTCCCCTTCTTCCTTATTTTCTCCCCCGTTCCCCCTTCGGCTCCACCACGGCGGCGGCTCGGTGATTCTCCGGTGAAGGCATCATGAAGCGGCGGCAGGCGGCAGTAAAGCCACGATGGCAGCGGTGGCGACGTTTCGCAGCGGCGGAGGCGCGCCGCTCCGCCCCCTCTAAAAGCGCCGGCGGCGACGGACTGGGTCAGAATTGGGTGGCGTTTGGTAGGCGGTGGCGACGGCAGCGCTCCTCTCCAGGCACGACGGATCTCCCCAGATTTCATTTTGGGCCGACCAATCTTTGAATCGGCCGGTTCGGGGGCGGACAACCGGTGACGGATGTGCAGGCGGTGTGAAGCCGAGCGCCGCCTTGCCTGGACAGAATGCGGCATGGTTGGGGTTCTTGACGGTGACGTATTGGGAGAAGTTGAAGCTGACGGTGGAGTTGGCGGCGGAGAAGGACGAGACTTAGACGGCGTTGATGGAGATCTTTGGGCCCTTGGGTTTGAAGACGGTGAAGTAGACGGCGAAGGCGGAGATGAGTATGAAAACCAGGAAAATGGTGGCGACTATGCAGGAGGCTAGGTTTGTGCGGCCCGTGGGTGAATGAGACGAGCCCATTATTGTTTGGGCTTTTTTTTCAGTTACAGTGTTGGGAGTGGGTTGGTGTACGGGTTCGATGGAAATTGGGCGGCGATGTTGGCGTACGGGTTCGGTGGTGGGTTGGCGTACGAGTTCGGTGGGTTGGCGTACGGGTTCGACGGTCGTGGGTTGGCGTACGGGGTTCGGTGGTGGTTGTGCCTGGAATCGTTTGTGGTTGGGCCTGGAATCGTTGATGTTGAATAATAAAATGCAGTGTAGTGTAGTAAAAAAAGCGCTGCAACAATATTAAGAAAGCACTCCAAAAAACTAGCACTACCAACATACAAAAAAAGCATTGCTGAAGACTTGTGTAGTGTTATAATTAGTCATATGCAATGCTTTTAATATTCAAATTTTTAAATTTAATTGTATTTATTTATTTTTACATTTTTAAATATGCAATATGTATCTTAAATTGTAGATCTTGAGAATGTGATTAATTTGATATATATTTCATTCAAAACGAATAAAACTTGAAAAAGTTATGGTTTGTTGAAGATTTAAGTTTCATTTCAAAATTTTGAATTTGCAGTTTATAGGCGAAATTTGCGATGCTTTTTGTATACAATCGTAGTGTTTTCTTCTTAATCTATTTGTGCTTTCTAAAGAACAATGTAGTGCTCTTTGTAAACATTGATATATGTCTAAAATACCCTTTTTAATTAATTAATGTATTTTTTTACATTATTAACATGCTGACATTTCATGATCTCAACCATCAAGATTATCCAATCTAATGGTTAAGATGAGTCCCTAGGTTCACATATAATGACATGGTTGGATATAACTTATATATAGTATATGAATTCACATATATAATTATTCAGCTAAAACTTGCCATTAAGACAATCATTACCAAATGTATACATATCTAATTAATTATAGAGTTGATATTGTAATAAAGTTAATATCTATAATTATTATCTATCACATTAATTTATATATGACTTGCATATAAATATTTTTAATATATTTATATTTTTATATACAATAAGTAAAATTTTAAATCAAATTATGACAAATTGAAATTAAAATTAATAAATCTTACACATATCTATAACTATATAATAAGTGAGCAGTATAAAAAAAAATTATTTTTAATATTCTTATCATTATTGGATGCATGGTTACCATTTTATATATATAGCAAAATTTCTTCCAATGATATTTATATACGAAGGGCAAATATTTTCTCTACATTGTTAAGAAATAACTATAAAATTATGTTCTAATTTATATTTATGCATGAACAATGTCTTTAACCAAAATTTTTTATAAAAGTTTTAACATATTCAAATTGATTAATATTAGTTTCTAATTGATTTAGATTAGGTCCTAAAATTAGTTTTTTGTCATATATTGCATATGACAATATAATTAGATAATTTCAAAATAGAAGATCAGTACGAAAAACTTTATATAATATTTAATTTAATATATTCTAATATCCCGAAATTTCAATATAAATAAATAAATTATTATTTTTAATAGCTTTCATAAATAATTATTTACTTTCTATTAAGTGACCTAATATTTGATTTAGCCTTCATAAATAATTATTTGGTTAAGTGTATGTGTGTTTATTCATATTTTAAATAAAAAGTAATAATTACAATATATTCATCCTAAACATCAAAATGGTAAACTAAGAATTATACCCTCCATCAAATATTTTTTATTCAAAATTAAATAATATAAAATAACCTTCATAAATAATGAATTATATTGAATATGGTAAATCCAATTTGATTAATTATATTTATTATCTAAATGGTGAAGCTTGAGCAATTTAAAATAGATAATTATTTCATTAAAAATATAATAATCCCCATCAATTATAATTAAATTATATTAAAAGATTTCCTACATAATCCCTGGTCAACTATAATTTAAAGCTCCCCACCCAAAAAATAAAGTAAATAAATATTACCGTAATCAATTTGTTTCTAATGTTCAACTATTTCTTTATGAAAAAATAAAAGTAATCAAAAGTTATGTATTACCGCAAATAACCACTAAAATTTAAATCTTTATATATATATATAACAATTAAACATTTAGTACTTTGTATACACGCTTTCCTTATAGGTGTGTCATTCTATTGATAGAGACATTATATAATGAGCAAATAAGTTGGTCTTTTAATTAATATTTATTTATTTGACAATTACAATATATGATGAAAAATAATAAATAGGTATGATTTTATTTTTTACAAAATTGATCATGTTGTTTATATTTCTACATAATTAATTGATTGTTCATTTGATACGGACTTGACGATGTGGATATTGTCTCCTTACAATTAGTAATGTTAGCGGATCACCTACATGAACTTACCTCAACAATCTCGAAAAGGAAAATTTTCAGTTAAAACCATAAAATAACTTACCGGTATGGAAAGGTAATTTTATGTGATTATTTTTAAGAATAATTGTTATGGGATTTAAATAATATTTAACAAAATATAATCTTTAAGTTAAACCATAAAATAACTTTAACATACGTAGAAGTACTTTTATGTGATTGTCCTTGAAAATAATTATTATGGGTTTTAAATAATTTTTATTAGTTTTGACATTGAATGTATTTTAGGTGTTTTTTTTTTATCCATGCTACTTTAATAGGAGAATAGTACAAACCCAATTTATCAATTTAATCCCAAACAATTCGGCCGATCTGCAGATCAAATTAAAATCCCCAGAATTCGTCTCTCACCTAAACCCTTTCCCCTTCTTCCTTATTTTCTCCCCCGTTCCCCCTTCGGCTCCACCACGGCGGCGGCTCGGTGATTCTCCGGTGAAGGCATCATGAAGCGGCGGCAGGCGGCAGTAAAGCCACGATGGCAGCGGTGGCGACGTTTCGCAGCGGCGGAGGCGCGCCGCTCCGCCCCCTCTAAAAGCGCCGGCGGCGACGGACTGGGTCAGAATTGGGTGGCGTTTGGTAGGCGGTGGCGACGGCAGCGCTCCTCTCCAGGCACGACGGATCTCCCCAGATTTCATTTTGGGCCGACCAATCTTTGAATCGGCCGGTTCGGGGGCGGACGACCGGTGACGGATGTGCAGGCGGTGTGAAGGCCGAGCGCCGCCTTGCCTGGGCAGAACGCGGCGTGGTTGGGGTTCTTGACGGTGACGTATTGGGAGAAGTTGAAGCTGACGGTGGAGTTGGCGGCGGAGAAGGACGGGACTTGGACGGCGTTGACGGAGATCTTTGGGCCCTTGGGTTTGAAGACGGTGAAGTAGACGGCGAAGGCGGAGATGAGTATGAAAACCAGGAAAATGGTGGCGGACTATGCAGGAGGCTAGGTTTGTGCGGCCCGTGGGTGAATGAGACGAGCCCATTATTGTTTGGGCTTTTTTTTTCAGTTACAGTGTTGGGAGTGGGTTGGCGTACGGGTTCGATGGAAATTGGGCGGCGATGTTGGCGTACGGGTTCGGTGGTGGTTGGCGTACGAGTTCGGTGGGTTGGCGTACGGGTTCGACGGTCGTGGGTTGGCGCGTCATTATATGCGAACCTAGGGACTAATTTTGACCGTAGATCTAATCATTTGTGTGGACCAGATTTTTTCTATTTTTTTTAAATTCATTAAATTATTAATATGATAGGCCAAGGAGTTTTATGTAATTTAAAAAGGCCCCTAATCATATTAAATACCAAACTAACCCTACCCAAATCCCGTCCCCCTTTCCCGTCTTCTATCCCCACATTCATTCTCTCCTTTCTTCTCCAAAATTCGAAAACGGCCGCAGCACCCCTTCTCCATCGGCCATCGACGGCAGCACCCTCTCCCTTCAAAGTCGTCGCCGGCGGCCGCAACCCACAGCTACAAGTGGCGTGGTTAATTTCTTTCCCCAAATCCCTTTCTCCTCCTTCGACTGGTTTGCGACGGCGGTGAGGTTTGGCTGCGGCTGGGCGGCGAAGAAGGGCGATGGCCAAGCGGCTCGGCTGCAAGGCGGCGTTGGGTGGCGGTTAGAAAATGGCCGTTGTGTGGCTGAGTCGGGCTTGACTTCGGGTTTCGCGTTTCGGTTGTGGGGTGCGCCTGGTGGTGGGTTGGGACGGACGGGTTTTGTTGTGGTTTCGGACGGTGGTGTTGGGGGGGCCCTCCGGTGGTGTATGCTTTGCAGGAATGATTCATTACGTGGAATTGCAAATGGGGTTTCAATCTAACGTTTTACCTTTTATGTTTTGGAAATGCTTCGAAAGTGTTCGGCGAAATGCCTGTTAGGGATTTGGATTGTTGAAGGGAATGTAACTGGGGCTTTTGGAGGAGTTGATGCATCTTTGTGGAATACTTGTTCTGTTTTTATCTTGAAGGCGTTTGTTTTGTTCGTATTTGTACTTGTAGTCTTGATTTATGTTCTGTGGGTATTGAAGAATGAGTTGATGATTAAAATGATTTGATAGCTAAGATGATGGCTATTTATCATGTATTAGCTCTAGCTGATCATTCTATCTCTTTCCCATTAACCTTTTTTTTGCCCTTTTTTTTTTAAATTTTATATCTGAACCCATAGAAAAATGGGCTTATTAATTTATGATTTTGGGGAATTAATGAATGAAATGACGATTAGAATAATTTGATAGCTGAAATGATGGCTATTTAATCATGTATTAGCTCTAGCTGATCATTCTATTTCTTTCCCATAAACCTTTTTTTTCCTTTGAAATTTTTATTTTACCTCTTGTTTTTGCCTGTCCATAGAAAATGAGATTATAATCTAATGATTTTTTTGGGAACTAAGTAGGTAACGTAGATTGTCATGTTGCAAATGTCGTAGTGTGCTTGAAGCTCTTTGGAATATTATGATTCGATGGTTGTTGATGGGTGATGGCGATGGTATTGATGTTGTTGGCGCAGTGTTGTTGATGGTGTCCCCGGTGCTTTGGGGAGAAATCGGCAGGGGCACGGTGGCGACCAAGGTCTTTTTGAATTGGGGCCCCGGTGCTTTTGGGGAAAACTGGCAGGGGCACTGGGTGGGCGACGGTGATGCGGCTGTGGTTGTTGACCGATTTTCGGTGGTGATAATAAAAAATAAAAAGTAGTGGTAGTGTAGTAAAAAAAGCGCCGCAACAATATTAAGAAAGCACTCCAAAAAAATTAGCACTGCCAACATAAAAAAAAAAAAAAAAACTGCTGAATACTTGTGTAGTGCTATAAATAGTGATATACAATGCTTTTAATATTTAGATTTTTAATTTAATTATATTTATTTATTTTTATTTTTTTTAAATATGTAATATGTATCTTAAATCGTAGATCTTGTGAATGTGATTAATTTGATATATATTTCATTAAAAATGAATAAAAATTAAAAAAGTTATGGTTCGTTGAATATTTGAGTTTTATTATAAATTTTTAAATTTGCAGTTATATATCCGTTGTGCTTTTTAAAAAGCAATTTAGTGCTCTTCATAAACGTCGTTATATGTCCAAAATACCCTTTTTAATTATTTAATGGATTTTTTAAATTATTACCATTCTGATGTGTCATAATCTCAACCATCAAGATTATCCAATCTAATGGTCAAGATTAGTCCCTAGGTTCGCATATAATGACATGTTCCATTTGAACTCAACCATATATATATATATATATATATATATATATATATATATATATATATTAATTTTCAAATTACAAGGGGACGGAATTCCCCTCGATAAAATATCGAGGGCACTGAGTTCCCTCAATATCACTGAGGGGAATTATTTTCCTTTAATACTTCACCGAGAGAATCCTCACCTCTTGGTATTTTGAATTTTTTAAAAAACAAGAAGAAATATATAATTATCAATCAATTGTTAATTTTTATGATTCTAAAATAAGGAAAGCAACCTCGTGATATCTTAAAAGAAATAACGAGACTTCACTAGTTACGTATGCAATTGAATAACTCGATCGATCTGTATAGTATAACAAAAGATCGATCGTATCATACTATTAATATTACATGGTACATGCCAATAAATATAAGTTTGATGATAATTATATAAAATCATGTGAATTACATTTTAAATGTATAGTATAAAATTATAGTGTTTATTTTAATTTTATAAAACAATTTATATTTTTTAATTTTTAAAATACCGAGAGTACGGAATTCTTCTCGGTAATGCCGAGTGCATTTTTTACCCTCAATGATATTTATTTTTTATTATTTGTCGAGGCGTCAAATACCCTCGATATTACTGAGGGCATAATCCCGAGGGCATTTGATTCCCCTATATACTTTCGAGAACTTTATATTCCCCTCCGTATTACCGAGGTGTTTTTTCGCTCGATATATTTTCCCTCGAAAATCCTTCGACATTACCTTTGATAACAATGACAGTAAATGTTGGCACCGATTTACTGAAACTTTTACCGAGGGTGTCGTTAACGAAGGTTTAATCTATCGGTAAAAATCTTTCGGTATTACTGAGGACAAATATGCTTGAAAATCCATTATTTTTTATTTCTTATTTTTTTGTAAGTTTTACTTCATATTTATCAAAATTTTAATTTATAATTGCATATACAATACAAATTGAGATTACTAATAGCCAAAATAATTAAGACATCAAGTTTATGATTTATAATATTTTATGTAAAATTACAAATAGACATACTATTCTACGAGTCACCAATCGAAAGGTGGTGGGAACGATAACTCTACGAATATATAACAAATATATTATATACCAAAAAAATATCAAATAATACATAGTGATTAGAATCAATAATAACACTAATATTTAATTTATATATTTATGCACCATCAAATCCGTGCATTGCATATGTATAAAGTACTAGTTGATGTGTAAAGGGAGAACTCATATTGTGTATCAATGACGAGTTTAAAGTTTTTAATATTTATCGAAATATGCCAATTTATGAGAAAGTCGATGTTCGAAGAATTGAGGAATGTACATTGATAGAAAAAAATCGACACTTGTGTTGGTAATGTCTTGATTACACCTTTAATACAACAACGTAGTTTGCATGACTCCGTTGATTCTTGTTTTAATATTACTGATGATATTTGGAGAACTTTTGAATGTATGCAGGAAGGTCGAAGGTCGAAGCGAAAGTAAGGATTGCAAAGGAAACGAACAAAATGGCGATGTCGTCACCAGTTTTCAAAAAGGTTTCTCCCCCAAATTGTGAGCCGGAACAGAATCTATGGCACTGCCAACATACGTTCCTCTATTTCTTCTCATGTCGGCATCGATTCGTCCTCATACCATTTTCCGACGATCGTGTACCTTATAAGATATCATTTTCTCTCTCAGTCTTTGGCTTGAGTTTAGTTGTCTTGAGTTCTTGGGATTGGCAATTGACATTTTTAATTGAGAGTCTAATTCGTTTTATTCGTCATTTAGTTTTGATGATTATTTATGAACTGGAAATTAAACTTATTTATCTATTTGATTGTAATATTGATAAAATTATGATAATTGATACGTGAATAAATTAATATAGCCACTTGATTGTTATAATTTCTGAATTGGTGGGTTTAAGTAGTCTTGCAAAAAAGGTGTTCCTGATAAGGAACATGAGAGTTATCCTTTATTTTACACCTTTTAATTTTGGTGTTAATTTATCGGTGGTAACTGTTTCAGTAAAAAGCTTTTTTCTCCAAAATGAATTGTGTCAAGAATTGATTCCGTAATAAAATGGGGACCAGTGGTTGAATGAAATTTGGTTGTATACATTTAGAATAGTGTTTTTATTATACTAGTGATGATATAATTTGAGAGCATTATCAAAGTATGAAATTTTGATAAAATACAGTTGTAAAGTGAATTTGAATATTAATGAATTTTTTATTTTTTAATTTTGTTATTAAATCTTAATTATATAATTGTGCATACCCTACTTGAGAAGTATGGCTCCACTGGCTACATGGCCCGTTCGTAATCATATATATATATATATGTATTTTATTTTTGGGAAGTTCTACAGTATTTATAAAGTACTATTACTTGTATATTCTTAGTCGTTATATCATTAAATTTATAAAGTACTAAATGTAGTGTAATACATTAATAGCTTAAAATACATACACGAAGTATGGTACCTTTGGGTATCGGAAAATTGTCCTTTATCTTGTTTCGCTACCTGGTCAACGTGACCATTTGTTTTATACTCGCGAGTGCCATTTTTCATTCTTTGCATTATTTCAACATTAATTTAATTAAAAAGAAAAGTTTGATCCACCTAGGCCGTGAGAAAGCTAACATGTAATTAATAATTTTTATTTTAATTTTGGGTCCTTGATTGGCATAATGAGTCCATATATATTGGTCAAATTATATCATTTGGTAGACCTACTCCAAACTTGGACAGTTGGACTCAATTGGCAGAAATGTTCCTCCACACCCGTTTATAATACGAAAAAAATTAATACTATTGTGATAATATTATTGAGACTTCTACAGTGCCGTGAAAGTACCATTACCCACTTAATAAGAATCATTAAATTAAAAATTAGTTATGAATAATGATAAAATCAAGGGATGTAAATGCAGGAGGGTGGGAGTTATAGTGCCTTCACGGCACCGTAGTCATTTCCAATACTATTAAAACTACACTTTGACGACGGATTTATGAAATAAATATTGTATTTTTTTATTCAAAACTGAAAAAATATTACCAATTTTTTTTTTTGAAAAAATAGGTCGGGACCCGCTCACATTCTAGAAGGTAGAAATAAAAGCCGTTCTAAAATGTGAGCGGGACGCCATTCCCCGTGGCGTCCCGGACCTAAAGGACATTCTAGAAGGTATAAATAAAAACCGTTCTATAATGAGGACCTAAAGTGCCTTTTTCACTCTTTTTTGGGGCTGAAATGAAAAAAAAAATTAATTGACATTTTCACAAAATTAATAATTTTTTCATTTACAAAATAATTCAATTTTATTAAATTATTAACAACTAAACAAGAAACGAATAAATTCGAATTTTCACATAATTAATAATTTATATGTTTGTGAATTTATATGTTTTTGTTAATTTTAGTTGTTAATTGGTTGTGAAATTTAAATTTATTGATTTGCGATGAAATTATTAATTATGTGAATAATTAAATTTGTTAATATGTAAATTGATTTATTTTGTGTAAAATTCTTAATTATGTGAAAAATTAAATTTATATGAAATTATTAATTATGTGAAAAAAGTCTTAATTTATTTATTTTGTGAGAAATCATTAATTATGTGAAAATTCGAGTTTATTCGTTTCTTGTTTAGTTGTTAATTATTTAATAAAATTGATTTTATTTGTAAATGAGAAAATTATTAATTTTGTAAAAATGTCAATTAATTTTTTTTTCATTTCAGCCCCAAAAAAGAGTGGGAACTCACTTTAGGTCCACATTCTAAAACGGATTTTATTTCTACCTTCTAGAATGTCCTTTAGGTCCTGGACGCGACTAGGAATGGCGTCCCGCTCACATTTTACAACGGTTTCTATTTATACCTTCTAGAATGTGAGTGGGACGCCACTTAAGTGGCTTCCCGACCTATTTTTTCAATTTTTTTGGTAATATTTTCTCAATTTTGAATAAAAAATACAATATTTATTTAATAAACCCCTTTGACGACTATATAAATATGTAAAACACTACAATACATTCACTTTATCATATTTATGATTCAATCAAAAACTGATACACCACCATCTTTAAGAATTAGAATCTTTTTAAATAAACATGTTGGTTAAAATAGTAAAAAAATGATACCAATAACTGTACCGTAAAAGTTCCATATAAATATTGTGTATCAAATCATAAATTTGTATTTATCATATTCATCATGTGTGATGAATTTACAAGAATTTGTGTGATAAATATATATAGAACTTTTACGTTGCCTTCACGACACAATTCTTCACTTAATAAGGATTATTAGATCAATTTTAGACTTTTTATATTAAAATGTCTATAACTGTAAATGCAGGGTGGGGGAGCATGATACCTTGAACGAGTCTTTCTAAATATGAAAATTCTACAGTGCCCCCAATGTACCATACCCCATGTATTTCAAGCCATTAGATTTCCACTACATAAAAACTGAAATGATCTAACGGTTAAAAACCATAGGGTATGGTACATTGGGGGCACTATAGAACTTCCCATATAATATATATTTTGGTTTATTTTGTTATTTAGAATTTTTTAACCGAATTATTCGATAACTGAATATTTCAAAAAACTTAACCATTGACCTTATAATTTGGCAGTGTTCAAAAGGCGTCAAAAGACGCCGCCTATGCGTAAGACGCGGACAAAATGCCCCGCCTATGGGGTAAGCATGAAAAAAGGTTGTCAACACAAAAGTTGACCGCCTAGGCGTGTAAAGGCGCATGCCTTTTCGATGATCGATTAATATTTTTTTTATTTTTAAATTGGGCCATAATAAATTGTTTTATAAATTAATACCCCAACCCAAACTAAGAAGTCATGTAAAGTTAATATTTTGACTATGCATATAAGTTATCCTATCTTATTTTGCTTAAATCTGATACTGTATTGGAGAAAGCATATCAGATGGTGTTTAATTGTTACCTAATCGTATGAGCAAATAATTATTATTGTACTAACTAAATGTAATAGTTAGTTAATTTTGTATGGATGATTATTATTGTGCTAACTTTTATTTATATATATTTATATATATCCGACCATTCTCTATCAGAATTCTGATCATAGGTGAAATCCAATCCCTTCGCTTCGCGTTTTGCCCTAGAAAAGACTGCAACTCCACTTCTTGAAATAGGCATCCAGCCCTTTAATGCAACTTTAGCTGGGTCACTACCTATGAAGATCTGATCTAGCCTTTATTCAATAGAAAGAGGGGAAATTCTTCAATCCAATGCAGACCAKCGACCTCCTGGGCCGGCTCTTTCAAGGGCCTAGTCAAAGGAAAGCTGCTATGATCCCACTCTGTTAATCGACTAGAACTGTTTTGATCTGAGCCCTCACCCCGGGCAGGCTCAATGGATAACGGAGGTAGAATAGCGGATGAAATCAAAAACGATGAAAATATTCTCTATTCCTTCACCCGAGATCCAAGTCAGCACCGACAAAGATCTCTTGATTCCTCGCGATTCATCATTGCACTTCAATCAATTTAAGAACGCGCGAATGATTGAGGTAACTCGATTGAAATTCCCACCAATGACATTTTACGTAGAAATAGTATTCTTGTGTATTTCGATGATGCTCGATACAGAATAAAGAGTTCAGACATTACTAAATACGAGACTCTAGAAATGCATTCAATCATCAATATATATATATATATATATATATATATATATATATATATATATATATATATATATATATATATTGACGATTGAATGCTTTCTAGAGTCTCGTATTTAGTATATATATATATATAAGGAATTGGATCCAATGGGTCCAATTATTAAAATGGGTCCGTAGGGCCAAATTTTATCCACTCATTAGGTTTAGGTCTGATGGATGTAAACTAAATGGGGTATGATTGACTAATAAATATATATCATGTATTATTGCATACTTGTACTAATAACTGTGTATCATCGAACATGTAAATGTGCATTAACAAACTATTAAATGTGCAGTAAAACTGTTGGAAATTGGCTTGGAGAAAATGACATATAATGCAAATATCGTTGTTATTCTAATAATGCATCAATGTACTTCTAAATGTGCAATAACATGCATCTAAATGTGCATTGAATTTCTATTTTTTTATTATTTAGTTTTTGAAAATAATTTCAATTAGAATTTTTAAAAGTACAAATTTGTTAGGCAAAATGGTATGGGTATATTGTTCCTTAGATCGTAAGGAATAATATGGTGTAATTTATTTTGGCAATATTTATATTTTTTGAAACTTATAGAGTGATTTCAATAGAGGAGAGTTATTAATTGATGAGAGAGAGGAATATAAATGACTTAATTTATATTAGTTATTAATAATATGGTGTAATTATTTTGGCAATATGTATTTGTCACCCAAACTAATTTATATCCACTGGATCTAATATATGGATGACTGTGATTTGACCCTACGGACTCATTATAAGAAATGCACTCACTGTATCCACTCCATATATATATATATATAATATATATATATATAATATATATATATATATATATATATATAACTATATATAAGGAACATGGTTCTCATTTGAACCAAATAATATATATATATATATATATATTATTTTGGTTCAAATGAGAACCATGTTCCCTATATGTGAATTAGGGTCAATTATGGTTTTAGATCTAATTAAATGGATGAATCAGATTTTTTTGTGTATTTTCTTATTAAATGAAAAATATTAGGATTGTATAATAAAAGCATTACTTCCTATATGTGAATTAGGGTCAATTATGAGTTTTAGATCTAATTAAATGGATGAATCAGATTTTTTTGTGTATTTTCTTATTAAATGAAAAATATTAGGATTGTATAATAAAAGCACTACTGATGTATATAACTGAAAATATTAATAAAGTATTGTGATTGTATAATAAAAACACTGTTGGTATATAATAAAAGCACTAGTTCGCAGATTCGCATATAATTACATGGTTTCATTTGAACTCATCCCTATATATATATATATATATATAAAATCTAAGAACGCATTTTCAAGCCTAGGCTTCGCTTAGGCTTTCAAAACTTGAGGTTTGGCCTCGCCCGCATTGCTACGCCTTACGCCTTTTCGAACCTTGTAATTTGGTTACACACCAAATTAACCGAACTAATTTGGCAAAACACAAAAACAGTTAAATGACCGGCCCTGGGTCGATCTAATCTCCCAACACATCGAACCATCGTGCCGGGCCAAATAGGTGTGCAAATTCCAGCCCAGGTCAGCCTAATACTCGGTCTGGGCTGGTCACATTTTGGCAAGTTGTTTGTTTTGAGTTGTTTTGGCGTATTCGGCAAAAAAGTCCCCCACCCCAGGCCCCATTGCCATCCCTGCTCTTGCTCTTAGGGGCAATTCGGTCATTTAAGGCAGTACCTCTGCTGCATGATCATCATATTCGTACGAACTAGATATGAGAGCGGTTTTTGCAACGCTACCACCTGCAGTGTTTACAGACCTTCATTTTTTCCTCTCAAACCCTAACTAATCACCCCGCCCATCACCAGCGAAATAGTTTTTTCACTTCATTTTTTTTCTAGGGTTTCAATCTCCCAAATCATGAAGACGAGACATTTCAATGACACTCCAGCTTCACCACCACCTGATTATAGCTGCAATAACCGATTCGATTATCGGCGCCGCTCTGATTCCGTTTTCAAAAAACCTAGATTTTCGGAGAGGGATTATCATTCACACCCAAAAGTACCCCTATCAGTCAACAGGCCAAAACTCTCCATCCCTTTCAGGTCAGCGCTGTGTATTCTCTTCCAAAGGGGCAAATGTTACTATGGTCAAAATTGTCATTTCGCACACAGCGTGAGTGAGATTAATAACCCAGTGTTTAAGCCAGTTGCTATGAACGATTTGCATTTGAATTTGTTCGGTAAGTCGGTTTTTCGCAAGACGAGGCTTTGTAGAAAGTGGGAGGTGTGTGGTGTGTGTCCTTATGGGGTGAAATGTTCGTACGCTCACGGATATGCAGGTGATTTTTCAGTTTTTTCTACTTTTTTTTTTAATTAATCGTTTGAATGATTATATATTTGATTTCCTAGACATGTTTGAAGGACTTTTAGGCTGCTTGGGAGAAGGACTTAGGATTTGTGAATGAATATCATGTGTTTATTGTGTGATATAAAGATGAATGTGAAAATTACTGGTTGTTATTAGTTTTTCTTATTGTTTTTGTTTAATCGTTTCGAATTTTGGTGTCCTGTTTGAATGAATCTTTATAATTTATATATTCTTTCGCTAGATACTTTTGAAGGACTATTGGGCCGCTTCTTGGAAAGAAATTCGCATTTGTATATGAATATCATATGTTTGTTGTGTGAACATGACCTTCTTAGAACAGAGTTGTTATTACTTTTCTTTGTATTGCTGAACTAATTACTCTGTTTCGGAGCATATTTTACTGAACCAGGAAAACATATTCATATGCTCGTCTCAAATAAATCGACTAGTTAATCTATGTCACCATCATCGATGATCTCTTCGGTGGAAATGCGATAAGTGCTTTTTTCATGGTAATCTTTTCGTCATGGTCATAATATGATCAAAAGGTATATATGATTGTCTAATAAGAAAATCTTGTATCATATTTGATTGATAAATGACATGCACTTTGTGCACATAAGTAAATTTGCATCAGAAATCAATGTAACTAAATAAATTGTGCACTCAATAATTTCCTGGTGTTACTTTGATGGACAGAGCTTCAAGGACCTAATAATTTTCATTCACGACCCAAAGCTGTGTTATCAAGTGACGAAGTTGAAAGCAAGATCGCTAAGAAGCTTCAACTGAAAGGCAGAAGCTATTTCGCGAACTGGGACATTGAGAAGATCAGTCGAATCTATGCCGATGATTGAATGGTTGACGATAAATCACAATGGAGCAATGTTTTGGAGCTAAATTCATGTATTCACATACTCTGTGCTTTTGTGAAAGAGGTCACTAATCATTTAGTTAGCCAGCTAAGTCTTTTTATAGCAGTTTGTATTTCCTTTTCTTTTTGCGCTTTTAATTCTGAATGCATTCTTATGTAGAATGACTTTACAATGGGATGATGTTCTGCGATGTATAATTCGTTTTGGGTTCTGGTTAGATAATATAACCTTTAGGCAATAAATTGAGCATCAAAGAGTTAAAAAAAAGTATTTTACTCATGTTATCTTCTAAACCCTCTTCTTGAGGGTGTAAGTAAACCGGGAACAAATATCAAGGGGCTATTTGTAATTTTGAAAGATAGTTGGGTTTTTTTAGTAATAGGACTGAACCTCAAGGGTGTTTTTCATAATTATCTTATATTTGAGGATGAGTGCTGAAATATTTGGCAACATTGAGATCTGAATGAAGTCATCCTCACTAGAATTATATCATGCATATCAACTGAACCAAGTCTAGTATTATGTATGCATGTCATCATCAATAAACCATTAACAAGATGGGATTAATTAGAAAAAGAAAAGAAAAAAGAAAAAAAGCTCTCAATAATTTCTAGCATTATTATTAAATTTGCTCTCATGTTCTAATTCTCAACAGACCTTTTACTTCACTAAATGTTACTTTCATAAATGCATATTTACAAATAAATCCCTTGACCAATGGTTTTGCTATTTCATTGCCAAAATAAAATTCACCAATTACTCGTAAACTGAAACATGCACCAGTTTTATTTACCTCTTCCTACAGATTGAGCAAACTCGATAGTCGACCGGGCTAAAGCCTCCATCGGATCAATACATTTTGTCCACAAAGGATCGTTTGGCGGCAAAAGTTGCCGTAGATCATCAGAAGCTAGAATAACTCTGTTCACAGCTCTCACAAGCAGAACTTGCAAACCAATTCTGAACAAATTTTGTGCTCCTTCGATGTCTTTTCTGCTTAATGCTTCGACTGCTGGGATCACAGTATGTTCCACAGTTGCCTTATCTGGCAGTATAACCTCAAAACCCTGCAAAAATAGCAATCAAATATAGTCACTAAAATACTCATCAAACACTTTCTATTATTTGAGGAGTTCTTACAAAAACTTCTGCAGCTAGAGAAAGTGATTTATTGTGGCAGAAACAATAAATTATTATTATTATTATTATTATTATTATTATTATTATTATTATTATTATTATTATTACTCAAAAGCTGACAATCACTTTTTTCAAGTGTTTGCAAATCTCCCCACACATATCTCTCCTGCAATATCTTGCAATTTTGTGAATGATGAAAGAAGCAACCAGGGACACAAAATCAACCATTTGCATATAAAACTGAAATTCTATGTCCTAAAATCTTAAAAAATTAATCAATAGTGAACATAAAAGCAAAAAAAAAAAGAAAAGAAAAGATAATACACACCTCATTTTCAAGCTTCTCCTGATAAAATCTAGCCACGAAATTCTCATTAGTACCAAGAACACCGATCCGGATCGGGTTTCCAGCTTCGATCGGCCTCAGCTTGGCCTTTTTAAGTTCCTTGGCCACACACTCCCCCACATGAAGAATAGGAACACAACATCCTTGTTCAATCTCATCATACAAATAATGTAATAAATCGCAAGGCATCACAAGGCAACAAACTCCGGATTTCTCAAGAAACGTTCTTTTTCGCCTTATCTTTTCCACTATCGAACCGTGATCGAAGCGAATGTTATCTTTTCCACTTCTTTCAAGGGATAAAAGCTCCTTGCTAAGTGATGGATCAGAACAGAGCACAAAAGTTGGTGGGCTATTTTCATCATCCTCGAAATTCACTAATTTTTTCGCGAAATTAAGACTTGAATCGACCGATACGCCCCCGATAATGCCGATGCCGCTGGATTTGCTACTAAGTGGAAACTTAAAATCTCTATTTGGATCTTCATCATTTTTCTCGCCTTGTCGGATAATCGAAGATGGGAGATTGAGTAGAGATGGGTTTTTCTTGCCTTGGCTATGGCTTGTGTGTTTGTTTACACAACTTTTCACATTTGATGCATAATTGAATGTTTGAAAACACAATGACATGCTTGTACTAAAATATGTATAGAACAAAAACACTTAATAAAGTTGTTTTGTATTACTAATACATTTTCTTTTTGCAGTCTATCCAGCAAGAGTGGCTCAAGAATTTCAGCCTACAGTTGCTTTTTTTCCCACACTCCTACGTATAAATATCTAAATTTCAACATATAAAAACCACTCTCAACTGTAAACCTGAAGATATAATATGGTCTTGACTGAGAATTGTGAAAGCCCTTCAAGCAAAACTTATTTCCTGAAAAACTGCGAACTTTTCAACTTCTAAGCTCCATACCCCCCATAAAAGCTTAAAATCCCAGGAATCGTTTTTTTTTTTGGTCCCTTGAATTGATGGAAATTCAAGAAAAGAACGAGAGGGGCAAGTGGGGTTCAAGAAAGTGAGTAGGAGAAATACTTCCAAGTTTTTAGAAGGCTCTGTCACACAAGAACCTACAAATGAATTCAAAGTGTGGAAAGAATATTCACCGTAGATGTCATCAATCACATTTTTTCTCAATTGTCATTAAAAAGAAAAAAATAAGAGAAAACAATGTAATAATTGAATCATTTTGGACCAAGAGCTAAAAAACAAAAAGCGTTGGTCTAACATGTGTAAATGTTTGGACATGGTGCATGATTTGACTATATGTTAGGTCCTCACAGAGGTGAACCAATGTATACTGTAACTTAGATCAAACACTACCAAGTTTTTCAAAATAAAATCTCTTTTTTTTTGTTTTTTTTAAAGAAAAAAAGTCAAAAATTCTTGTAAATCTTCTGACATAATGTAATTCTGACAAACACAGTTCACTTTTTTATATGTTTTATTTTTTCAATTCTTTTAAACTTTTTTAGTGTTTTGTAAATAATTTCTTAGTTTTTTTTTTCTTCAAGGTTTGGTATTTTAGTTTTAGGGCACTTGGTTTAAGACTTGTCCCAAAATAAATAATCAACTACTCGAGTCTTAAACCACAGTCCCCAGACAAGTCATAGATTAACCTTTTTGCTGCAATAACACATATCTCTATCATGGCTACCTTACTTATCTGTAAATCTTGAAGAAAAAATAATTATGCTTCCATATTTGAAAATAATTAGTTAAATGCAGATATTAAGACAACCAAATAAAGGGACTTATATGTGTTCAGAAAAAAAAGAAAGAACAAGAAAACAAAAGGTGATGCAATTTGCAAAAAAAGACCAGATGTTTATGGCAAATGTCACAGTCCACTTTCCATTCACATTGTCCCAAAATTGATCTCTGTCTTATTTTGAGATTAGGTACATTACCATACCAGAAAATATTGCCCAACTACAACAACTTGTGATTCGATATCAATAATTCCTAAAGTTATAGCTTCTGGAATCCAAAGCAAATTAAGTGCACGCTGCTAGCATGACTATTGGAATTCTTTAACCTTGACTTGATACTGTGGCTAGAATAACAAACAGCATCAGAAACATAAAAAGGAAAGCAATAAATATGAGGACCACATTAATAAAGACATTAATTTACAGGATGGCAAAACAGAAATATTAAATAATAAATAAATAAAAACCAGACAAGTAACAAGTAGCAAGTGTTTTTTCTTACACATAATAAGCTCAATTAAATTTTGTTTTGGAGTAATTGTGGAGACGTTTGACAATGCAGTTGGGCATGCAACATCCAATAAGCCTTCTCACATCATTTCTAACAGAAAAGAAGGCAATAATTAGAGTGATAATCATTTCTGGATATATGCAATTAGCTTCACTTCCATGTTTGTTGATACCCCATATTATCAGAATTAACCCAATTAGACTTATTCTTCCACGTTTTATCAGTCCCAAAAGAGCTCCAGCCACACAGAGATAACTTCCTGCAATAACCTGTAGTCAAATAAATTGCCTTTTTTTTATTGTTTCTGAACAATAATAAATAAAACAAAATCCCACTCCACCTAGGACACTAAGGCCTTGTTTGGTTTATGACTCGTTTGTTTTACGACTCAAATTTTCAAACCACAACCAACAATTTCTTACACCTTACCCCTCACTCAATTATTTTATCACATCATCATTTTATTTAAAAAATTAAATATTACAAAATACAATAATATATTTTCATTCACTTTTCACACATGTTTTGACATCAAATACAATATAAAAATACATTATCATCCACTTTTCAGACATGATTTAATATATACAGTAAAAAGTAAAGGATTCTAAATTCTATAACAAACAAAGATTCTTGCTATTCAATCTGAATTCTCAACAATTTTCGAAAAAATGTACAAACCTCCAGCTGTCTGAGATCAATTGTGACAGGGTTACCCCTCATGTTATACTTGTAAGAATTGAAGAGTTGGTCAGGGCTTGGAATAGTTGTACCCTTCATAAAGGACCTCTTAATGGCTCCTGGATAAACAAGGGCTTTCACAACAACTCGAGGCAAAACTTCAGCACCAATCAATTGGCACGCCATTATATCTATCGGTGTTTTACAACACCCAATTCTACATGGATACCTGAATATGTTATTGTGTACTCCAAAGGGGTAGACAAATAAGTGTAAAACATCAAATTCAATAAATTGGATGTAAGAGACAAACACAAGTCTAATATACTACTTGCTGACTCACACTTTTCCAATTATCAATTACATTCAATTATATTTTAGGTGGAAACAAAATCACATTAGCTAACATAATTATACAATCATATATAACGCAATTACATTATTTTGATCTTACCAATTACATTTTCATCTTAGATATCATCACAGTTTCCAAAATACTTTTTTGGTATCACAATTTACAACAAATGCATTAGAAAAGATTTTAACACATTAGAGTGCACTAGTAGAGAAGTTAATACTAATTTTTTTCTTCCTCTGAACCCTTGAAGCAGATTTGTATATTAATTCTTTATGCCTAATTTATTACTATTGTTAAAGAAAGTAGCAAAATGTTCTGTCACGTGGAATCGAATCAGACACAACAGTATTTTCTATGTTCAGGATAATCCCAAGAAATTAAAAAAAAACTTATTGTGGCCTGTGGGCCAAATCAAATATTAAAATGACAATAAAGCAGCGAATGTCATCAAAACTTCAAAGATTTCGAGAAAAAAAAAATTGACCCAAATAATATAGAAAAAATAATCGATGGCTCAATTCAGAACCCTAATAAATCGTTATCATAGCATTTAAAGCTGCATTTACATAAGCAATTAAAATATGAAAACCTAAAATTTAAAACTGGATGACATTTGGAAACTGTATATACTACATTACTACTATTACAACATTCAATAAATAACATACCTGAAAAGTGGAATTTGTACAATTATTATGAAAAAATATAAACGAGAAGCGACATTGGAAACAATCTCTGCCCATTTTCTTGATGAGAAACTCATGCTATCAAATTTGTAAACTGTAACCTTTTTTCCCCCTTTTTAAGTTTTCTTTCTTTTTGGTTCTTTCATTATTATTATTATTATTATTATTATTATTACTACCTTTTTTCCCCCTTTTTAAGTTTTCTTTCTTTTTGGTTCTTTCATTATTATTATTATTATTATTATTATTATTATTATTTCCTTTCTTTTATTTCATTCTTGTTATTGTTGTTGTCATGGTAATGAACTTCTGTATTGATGGGGCAATAAATCGGTCAAACCTATTTTGGGGTAGATCTGATCTGAAGATCTGGAGTAACGTGAATAAAAAGAACACAATAAGACCAACTTGGCCTGAGCGAAGGTCTGGTTAGGCCTCTTGGGAAAACAGGACACCAGGAAAAGGTGAGCGCAGCTCTGGATCTCTCCTGAGCTGATGAAAGCACTTCACCAAGAAAGGCTTGACTGGAGTCAAGCCCGGTATGGACACTGAGATAACACAGATGAAAGAGAAAAGGAAGACCTGGAACGAGGAAGACCTGTTTTTCGAGTAGAGAGACAAGTGGGACCACTTGTCAGAATTGGTTGCGTAACGGCCCATGATTCGCGGCATGTGCTCCTGAAATCCCGGTTGGGGTCCCCACTAGGAGAAACTATAAGTATCTCAGCCCCAAGGCTGAGAAAGGTATGTTGTTCTCTTGAGCATTCCTTATTATTTTTTGGAAAACACCTCAAACGCTTACTGACTTAAGCATCAGAGAGGTTTCCGCCGGAAAACCACCGGTGGTCCTTTCTAACTTGTGTTTGTGGTGAAGATCGGAGGAGTTCGGGGGTTTTCAGTGTATTCTTGGTACTGGTCATCTTTTGGGCCGAAACAATTGGCGCCGTTTGTGGGAAAATCAAAGCTAAGACGTGAGCATGGATTCGGATGGTTTAAGGCGAAACTTGGTGGGGGAGTTCGGCGGAACTCCCAGCTCCGCTGCGCCGTGGGGTATTCCACGGTCGGCTGAGCCATCGAAGGCAAGGCCAGGGGAGGCAGAGACGTCAGCCACAGCCAGGACAGGTGCCGCGCCGCCCTCCTCAGGCGGACCACCGCCTGTCACTGAGGGGCTGTTAAATGATGCTTTGCTCAGGTAACTGTCTGAGTTAATAGGCAAGGCTGTGGAAGCAGCCGTGGAGAAAAAATTTGCTGCGATGTCAACTCCACCTTCAGGAGTGCGGCCGGATCGGACGGTCCCACCGATGGAAACCGAACCATTGCGCAGTCAGACGGCAGGGCGAACTCCGCTTCAGGACAGGGACGAGCACTTCTCCACCTCCGATAGCGAAACATCTAGCCAGAATAATCCAGGCTTGATGGAACAGATGCAAGATTTGCAGAAAGAGGTGAGGGAATTTAGGAAGAAGATGACGAGTGATGGTGTGGTTCCGGTGAGAAGGGGCACCCCGTTTACTGAAGAAGTCATGCGCGATGACGTTCCGGCCTCTTACAGGTCGTTAGGTTTTGAATACAATGGGACCACTGATCCCTGGGATCATCTGAGTCGATTTGAGATCGCGGCGGCTGTGCATAAATTCTCAGACGTAGTCATGTGCCGGGTCTTCCCGATGACTTTCACTAAATCAACTCAACTCTGGTTCAGCCAGCTGCCGCCGAGATCTATCAGTAATTTTGACGAATTCAGTTCAGCTTTCCTGCACCAGTTTACGAGCTGCCGTAAATACCAAAAAATGCCGCTTGAGCTTTTCATCTTAAAGTAGAAAGAGAATGAGAGCTTACGCACCTACATCAACAGGTTTACAATGGCTAAGTTGGAAGTGCCATCCGCGTCTAAAGAGTTGTTGGTGGATGCTCTGGCGCAAGGTTTGAGGAGAGGGGAATTTTTCCAGTCGCTGGTGGTGAAACCAGCTCTGAAATTTGGAGAGCTCTTGGAGAGGGCTGAGAAATACATTCATCTGGAGGAAGCGTTGAAAATCAAGGAGGAAGGAGAAAAGAGGCGGGAAAGGTATGACAAGGAAGACAGGGTAGCGGTAAAGAAGCCCAGGCCAGAACCGCCCGTGAGCAGACCTCGTTTTGACAGGTATACCCCTCTCGCAACCCTTCAGGGAGAGATACTGCAAGCAATAGAACGACATCCAGAGCTGAAATGGCCCAAGACCTATTCACAAAAACCGAGGAAGGAAAGGTCAGACCGCTTCTGCCGTTTCCATAATGAATACGGACACAACACTGATGAATGTACACATTTGAAAGATGAGTTGGAGAGAATGGTCCAGGCAGGGCATTTGAAAGAATATGTCCGCATGAGGAAAGAGGAGGCCAGATCTGGTCGTAGCAGCTACAATCATGCTCCTCAGAACAAGAGAGATCAGGATAGGGGGCGAGCTGAAGGAAGAAGATCTGACCAGACCCAGGTCATTCATGGAGAAATTCAGATGATCACTGGGGGAGAGCTGGAAGAGCATTCTAAGAGGACGCAACATAGTTATGTTCGAGCTGCTAAAGATTTGATTAGAAAGTCGCGAGAGGTAGGTCAGATGGCGTCTGCGCCAAATATCTGTTTTGGGTCAGAGGATGGTGACGGTATTTTAGCCCCACATGGATGCCCTGGTGATAACGGCAACCATCGCTAATTATAACGTAAGAAGAATTTTTGTGGATACGGGAAGCTCTGCCGACATATTGTTCTTTGATTGCTTTAAACAACTGAAGTTGGACGTCGAGCTGGAGGAGGTGACCACCTCTTTGGTAGGGTTTGCATGGGGAGCCCTGAAACCATTAGGAGCGGTCAGGCTCCTCGTTACTTTAGGAGAAGAGCCATATCGTGTGACCAGGACGGTGCGTTTCTTAGTGGTAGATGCGCCATCCTCTTACAACGTTATGCCTGGCAGACCTTCCCTAAGTCAGTTCCAGGCTGTAATCTCAGTTTTTCACATGAAGATGAAATTCCCCACTGAGGATAGAACTAGCGAGGTGAGAGGTGATCAATACGCATCGCGACAGACATACGTTGAGTGCATTAGACGGAATAGCGAGGAGAGGTTGAGTAAGAAAGTCCGGATAGAACAGCCGCGATAAGATTTGGGAAGAAGAGAGGAAGGGTTGATGTTGGTGGAGATTGTTCCGGGCGATGAAAGTCGAATCCTACGTGTGGGAACAACGCTTAGCCCGGAGGTCTTGACAGACCTGGTGACCTTGTTGAGAGAGAGTGCGGACGTGTTCGCTTGGTCTCCCCAAGACTTGGTGGGGATTGACCCGGAGGTGATGGAGCATTGCCTTAATATCAGCTCAGATGTGAAGCCAGTGAAATAGAAGAAACGGAACTTTGGACCTGAGAAGGAGGCCATAATCGAGGCTGAGGTAGAAAAATTAATAAAGGCTAAGCACGTCCAAGAGATACAATTCCCGGAATAGCTCTCTAATACCGTGCTGGTCCCCAAAACTCAGGAAGACTGGCGGATGTGCATCGATTTTCGAGACCTTAATCGGGCCTGTCCAAAGGACCATTATCCCCTGCCAAGGATAGACCAGCTAGTCGATTCCACCTCTGGGTGTGAACTCTTGAGCATGATGGATGCTTCACAGGGCTATCACCAGATCAGGTTGGCAAAAGAAGATTGGAAGCGAGTCAGTTTCATAACTCCCAAAGGAACATACTGCTATGTGGTTAGTAGACAAGATGTTTAAAGGTCAGCTCGGGCGAAACATGGATGTTTACGTGGATGATATGCTCGTCAAAAGTTTGAAGGCAACCTCGCATGTGGACGATTTGAGAGAGACCTTTAATACCCTGCAGGAATACAAGATGAAGCTCAACCCTAAAAAATGCACATTTGGGGTCAGAGCTGGTAAATTCTTGGGGTATATGGTTACGGAAAAGGGGATCGAGGCCAACCCAGAGAAAGTACGAGCAATCATGGAGATGCAGGCGCCCAGGAATGTCAAGGAAATGCAATGTTTAGCGAGTCGCATCAATGCCTTGAGCCGATTCATCTCGCGCTCGGCAGAGAAAAGCCTTCCTTTCTTCCGAGCCCTGCGCAAGAAAGCTCGTTTTGAGTGGAGCGAAGAATGTGAGGATGCCTTTAGAAGGTTGAAGGAACACTTGTCCAGCATGACCTTGCTCACGAAGCCTGTCCAGGGAGAGCCCCTCATCTTGTACCTGTCGGTTGGACAACAGGMAATCAGCTCTGTCTTGCTCCGAGAGGAGGGAAAGATACAKAAGCCAGTATACTACTGGAGCAAGGTCTTKCATGACGCTGAAATAAGGTATGTYGAAATAGAGCGAGCAATGCTGGCTCTAGTGGGCACAKCTCGRAAATTAYGCCCRTAYTTCCTCTCGYACAGTATAATCGTGCGGACAAACTTGCCATTRAWRGCCGTCATGGACAAGCCAGAGGCRTYGGGYAGACTRGTCAGGTGGATAATTGAGCTTAGCGAATTTRATGTTGMGTTCGAGGCTAGGACARCAATAAAAGCTCAGGCGCTAGCTGATTTTATGCAAGAGMTGACCAGCCCTTCTAATGAAGAACATGAGTGGACGRTCTTCACAGATGGTTCTGTCAGTAACCAAGGTTGTGGAGCAGGAATTGTCTTAATAGATCCGACAGGGGTGTCGACGGAATACGCAATACGTTTAAATCAATCTCTATCCAATAACGCGGCAGAATATGAAGCCCTCCTGCGAGGAGTTCAGATGGCACATGACCTAGGGGCGGAGTAGATCTGCGCCAAAGTGGATTCCCAACTTGTTTGTAAGCAGATAAATGGAGAATTCGAGACTAGGGAAGATAGTATGCAGAGATATTTGGCAAAGTTTAGAGAGCTAGCAAGGCGCGTGAAATCTCTGACAGTTGCACAGATCCCTAGGGGAAGAGAATGGAAGAGCCGACTACTTGGCGAAAGTGGCCAGCTCTGCCACAGATTGCAGGGAAAGGGTGATTACGTTACTAAGAGAGGATGCGGAATTCGATGCCGAGCAGATCTGCTAAGTAAATGAAAAAAATGATTGGCGTTCCCCTATCATTGCTTATTTAGAAAAGGGAGAGCTGCCAGAAGAGAAAAGAGAAAAGGCAAAGGTAAGACTCAGATCTGATCGTTTCTGTCTGGTCAAGGGGGCTCTATTTCGGAGGGGGTTTGGAAGACCTTTGTTGCGATGTCTAGGCTCAGAAGAAAGTATCTAGGTCCTTAAAGAAGTCCATGAAGGGTGCTGCGGCAATCACATGGGAGCGCGGGCCCTGGCTAGTAAAATACTGAGGGCTGGATATTTCTGGCCATCATTGAGAAAAGAGGCCGAAATTTTCGTAAAAAGGTGTGAGAAGTGTCAAAAGATGTCTCCCCTAACTCACCAACCGGCAGAAGAGCTGATGACAATGAGCTCTCCTTGCCCTTTTGTGAAATGGGGAATCGATCTGGTCGGTCCCTTCCAAATGGCCCCAGCTCAAAAGAGATTCCTAATTGTAGCCGTGGATTATTTCAGTAAGTGGGTTGAGGCCGAAGCTCTGGCTAAAATAACAGAAGAGGCAGTGATGGGCTTCATATGGAAGAACATTGTGTGCCATTTTGGGGTGCCAAGGGTGATAGTATCGGACAACGGGACCCAGTTTATGGGAGCCAAAATTACGGCCTGGTGCGTTAAAATGAAAATTCAGCAGCACTTCACATCTGTTTACCACCCACAAGCAAATGGCCAAGTTGAGGTAAACAATCGAATCCTGGTCCAAGGGCTCAAGTCACGGTTGGAGAGATCTAGGGGCAAATGGGTAGAAGAGCTGAATGCGACACTTTGGGCATATCGCATGAACCCTAAAGAAAGCACGGGCGAAACCCCTTTTAGTATGGTCTATGGCATGTACGTCGTTTTTCTTGCGGAGATTAGCCTTGAAACCCATCGATTACAGAGTTATGACGAAAATCAGAACGAAGAGCTGATGCAAGATGCGTTAGATTTGGTTGAGGAAAAAAGAGAACGGGCGATGGTAAAAATGGAGCATGTACGAGGGCGTATCCGAGTAGCTTACAATAAGATGGTTCGTAAGAGATGCTTCCAGATGGGAGACCTGGTGTTAAGAAGAGCTGACTTAGGGAAAACGAAAGGAAAGCTGGAGGTCGCATGGCAGGGGCCGCTCCGCGTCGTGCAGACCTTACCGGGAGGAGCATACAAATTAGAAGAGCTGGATGGCACCGAAATTCCCCGTGCCTGGAACATAAGCAATTTACGAAAATTTTATGCATAGATTGTATTTCCTTGTTATTTATCTATCCTATTGAATAAAATTACAGGTTTGGCTGATTTAAACACGTGTGCATAATTAGGCCATTATTGGTTAAGGATGGATGTCCTCGATTTTTCCTGACATGTTTGTCAGTTTAAGCCAGGACTGGCTAAGGACGGATGTCCTCGATTTTTCCTGACCTGATTATCAGTTTAAGCCAGGATTGGCTAAGGACGGATGTCCTCGATTTTTCTTGACTTG
>BMAC01000393.1:988816-1001513 GCA_014905375.1 Phtheirospermum japonicum | reverse complement strand
GTAAAGGCGCGTGGAAAAGGAATCGTAAGGGTACTAGGGTTTCCGGAAAATCAGGAAACCCTAGAGAACTCAAAAGCCACAACGAGACAAAATATAAGAAGTTATCATTTATCCAAAAGCATGCAATACAGATTTCAAGATAAGCCAGACCAGCCACACAGGCAACAACATCAGGTCTGTTTCACATACAAAAAAGGCATAGAAACCTAAGGCTCTGCATCCAACTCTGTGGCTAGCTGTTCCACAGCATCTTCAGCCAGGGCGCCAGGGGACGCTCCTCCCGGAAGCTCACCTAGACCAGCGAAGGTTGGGGATGGAGAAGAGTCAGGGACAGCTAAGGTGAGATCCTGGTCTGGATGAGACACAGCAGGCGGAGGAGAGCGAAAGAGAGAAAGGATGTGCTCGGCAAACTCCGTAGCCTCAGCAAGATGCAAACGGTCTTGCTCCTTGGCATAAACAAAAGAGACAGGCTCAGGAGGATTTTTCAGTGGAAGATCCCGATTAAAGATAGGGTTGGGATCGGCCACATTGGCTGCGCTCCACTTAGCTTGCTCGTCTAGGGCAAAATAATAATAGTTCATGGCCTCGGGGACAAGCAGGGAGTAGAGCTCTTTGGACCCCAAGAAAGCTCTCCTGGCCTCCTCTATAGCCAATTGGATTAACTTGAGGCCCTCTTCGGAGCCTAGAAATTCCATCCTCCACTCCGCCTTGGCTTTGATCAAGGCCTCATCTGCCAGACTGTGAGCCTCAGCCAGGGTTTCATCCCTTGCTTCAGCACGAGAGGTCTCAATCATCTTCGCCTGTGCCTTGCCCATATCTGCAGTTTCGGCCTTTGCTTTCTTGAGATTCTCCCTCAACTCTCTTAGCTCTTCCCCTTGCCTTTTCAGCTGCACTCCTCACTCCTTAGCAAGAGTCCTGATGCGCTCCATCTTCACAACAAGCTCCTTGTTCTCCTTAACCACATCAAATTGGATCAGCGGTCTGGTGATGCGAGAGGCCAGAAGGGCCTTCTTGGAGGAAGCCTAATCAGTAAAAACAAATAGAAATTAGCATAAGAGCAAATGATATGCCATGGGTATGAGGAACAAGAAATTTACCCATGCTTCGTCCTGGCACCAGGACTCCAGTAGCTGACGATCTGTCATTTTTTCCAAGTCTGGTTGGTCTGCTGGCAGCATTTTTCGGAGCACGTATTGGACGATAGTCTCCCCCGAGCAGTTGGCGATTGAATTAATCGGAGGTGGATTGCTGCGAGTAATGGGGGGAGGGGCAACGTGAGCTGAGGAGACGACGAGAGCACGATTGCTGGAGGCTGTGCGCGGCCTCTTGGAAAGAGGAAGTGTATCTTCCTCCGAGTCGGAAGAAGAGGGTCTGGTAAGAGCAGGTCGAGGAGGCAGTTGGGCAGGATTAGAGCTGACTTCTGGAAGGGAATCTTGAGCAGGTTTAGAAGAAGAAGGTCCCGCTCCATGCTCGACAGTCCTGGAGGTTCCGCTCGCTCTCCTCTTGGCCGCCTCAATCATTTCGCGCATCATCTTGGCTGAAAGCATAAGACAAGGGGGTTAAGGGTAAAATAAACAAGCAAAACAAACCCAGAAGGAGAGAAACTATACCGATCTCTTTGGTTAAAAAAATCCAAGACAGAGGGAAGGAGAAGGTCAGTCACATGGAGAGGATTCTCATTTAAAGTAGAAATAATCTTTTTTATACGGGTAGACCTGTTGGTGGAAGACAGGGGGGCATATGAAGGTAATCCTTCAATGGGCTTAGGATTAAAACCCCAGTCCTCACTACAATAAACAAAGAAGAATTTCTTCCTCCAATCCTTGTTGGAGGTAGGAAGTTTAAACAAAAAGTGAACTCCAGGTCGGGCTATCAGGTAAAAACAACCTGGAAAAGAGCTTTTCGCTTGGAAGAGCTGGAAGAAGGTATGAGCAGAAGGGTCTAGACCAGCATGACACATGGCCAGACTGTAACAGACCATGATGCGAAAGGAGTTAGGGGTAAATTAAAAAATGGGTATCTGGTATATTTTGGCTATTTCCAGCATTAACGGGTGTACGGGAAGGCGTAGATCTGCCTGAAACTGGTCTTGGTAAAAGGTTAACCATCCGGCCGGCGATTGACAGGCTAATATACCTGCCGGAGGGCAATAGACATCATAAGGATCGGAGATTTTATGTCTATGACGAATTTCCTCCACCGTCCTTTTACTTAGGATGGAGGTAATCTTGGGGTGGTCGGCGGCGGCCGGGGGATATTCCAGGCCGCCGGAGGAAGAGGAGAGGGCAGCCACCGCCGCGGCTGCCGTAGAAGAGAGGGATAAAGAATCGGAGTCCACCGTGGGGGTGCTAGATGGGGAAGGAGAAGAAGCTCTCGCCATCACAGGAGGGTCCGATAGTGAAGGGGAAGACAGTACCGCCGCCGCCGGAGTAGCGGACGGTGGAGAAGTATTAGTAGGGGGAAGCGTTAGAAGACGACGCCATTTTAAGGAAATTAAAAAGAGATCAGGGGCTAAGAGAGGTACCTGGTTTGTAAAAGATTGCCGGAAAAATCAAACTGAGAAATTTGAATCGGAGAGGATCGCCGAAAATTCCAAGAGAAAGGAAAAGGAGGCTTGAAAGATTTGGAGAAGTGAGAAATGCAAGGTGAGAATTCAGCGGGAATAAAAGGAAACAAGATAAATTCAAAAAGCAGAAATCGATAAAGGCGGGATTTGATGGGATCCTCGCATTTAATGTTGGCAGAGGAACAGTACCCTAGGCGGTGAGCTGGAGCGTCAACCGTCCTAGAGTAGGGCTAATGTGGCAGTACTGGGGAAAGCGTGAAAATATGGTAACTGCTTTGGGAAATGAACCGACACCACTAGCGCTTATAATTAGGCCTGGTTGTCAGTCAGATTTCTTGGGATCCGTGCAAAGTACGAGGAGTAATAAATGTGTGGGGCCTTATTTATGACAGACACCCCGGGGTATAACAGCTCTACCCCAATACCTGTAGGGGGGAGGAGTTGATGGGGCAATAGATTGGTCAGACCTGATTTGGGGTAGATCTGATCTGAAGATCTGGAGTAACGTGAATAAAAAGAACACAACAAGACCAGCTTGGCCTGAGCGAAGGTCTGGCTAGGCCTCTTGGGAAAACAGGACACCAGGAAAAGGTGAGCGCAGCTCTGGATCTCTCCTGAGCTGATGAAAGCGCTTCACCAAGAAAGGCTTGACTGGAGTCAAGCCTGGTATGGACATTGAGATAACACAGAGGAAAGAGAAAAGGAAGACCTGGAACGAGGAAGACCTGTTTTTTGAGTAGAGAGACAAGTGGGCCCACTTGTCAGAATTGGTTGCGTAACGGCCCATAATTCGCGACATGTGCTCCTAAAATCCCGGCTGGGGTCTCCACTAGGAGAAACTATAAGCATCTCAGCCCCAAGGCTCAGAAAGGTATGTTGTTTTCTTGAGCATTCCTTATTATTTTTTGGAAAACACCTCAAACGCTTACTGACTTAAGCATCAGAGAGGTTTCCGCCGGAAAACCACCGGTGGTCCTTTCTAACTTGTGTTTGTGGTGCAGATCGGAGGAGTTCGGGGGTTTTCAGTGTATTCTTGGTACTGGTCATCTTTTGGGCCGAAACATGTACACTGATTATAGGGGGTTTTGTGGACCACTCCCTTTGTCTTCTTTTATATCGGGGTTTACTCTCCTTTTAAATTTTCTTTGTTTCCACTCCCTAGCTCCACATATAATTTAAAGTTAGCTCCCTTGGGACCAATATACCCTTATATTTTCATGCAGAAAATTGAGTACTTAGCTGTAACATACTTAATACTTAGGTACAGAATAAAGAATACTTAGAAAATTACCAGATAGTACTTAGGCCCAACATGCTTCCGTAAAATTAAAATTCCTCTTTAATTTCATACCACTCTTTGACCGAAACAGCTCCAGGTGAGATGGGTTGCGACGCCACCAGTCGGAAGGTTACCGCCCCTAGTTCGTTTTACAGACAGTTTCACCGTCTAACTCCTATTCTTAGAAGTTGAACTACAAGTTATCCGACTCCTTCAGTAATTGTTCAGCACAGCCTAAGTTCATTTCCTACACTAGGCGTACGAGATACTTGATTTATAGAGATAATTTATCGAGCACACATGTTGAACCAGAAGCCTTTATTTTATTAAGAACTTAAAGTAAAATTTATTACATTAGTAATCTCCTTCTGGGAGGAGAAAACTTGTTTAGCCTCTCATAGAGAAGGCCTGCACTCGTAAATACATAAAATTTCTAATACAAGCTTACTGAAAGACTCTTTTATTCTTGTACACAAAACACTCTCTCTGGATTTTATTTCTTAATATGAGAAAATAGAAGGTGATGAGCGATGCCTTCTGCTTCCTCCAAATCCTGAATTTATAGTAGTCTGGCGGACTTCAAATCCGAACTTCACATAACTCGTAAATTAATTGACGTTATTGCTTACGTCATTTCTTGCATTATTGTCCTCTGTTAGCTGGTGGAATTCCCGCTTTGCAGAGGCACATTCTTGAGGGTCCTGATAATCACATTATCCTTTTTTCTTTGTCGGGGAATCCTTCACTTTTTTGATTTGTGTGGTCCCCGGGCAAAACGTGTTTTTGGTGGTCCCTGACCACCTGACTTATTTTGTTTGGACTTTGTACCAAACTCCGGCTCCGTCTTATTTGAGCATTCTGGGCATATTTTCTCCGTCCATCTCCAGACGTGGGCCATATTGCAGTATTTCCGACGAGCTTCTTTACTCCCCGGTAGCTTGTTGTTCTACAGAAGAGATCTCTTTTTCTCAAATAAATCTTCTGCAAATCCTGTTGTGTTTCCTGTCATTGTGTTTAACAGGAAAGACCCATTCACCGTATTCTGGAAGAATTTGAATGGGAACTTGACTTTGTCCATCTCGGTGAGACAGACCCAAAGACCCCATGCCCTTCTTGTGGACATGTCGTCTTCCGTGAGTGATGCCACTAACGGAATCCCTTCAGACGATGGTGCTTTTATTTTCTTCATTGCTTCCACGTCTGGTCGCCTGAGCTTGATGAAATGGAACACTTCACGCATTCCCTTTCCAATTGGTTCTGGTGCTGCGCTAAAGAAATATAACTCTAGGACATCACCCCGTGCCAGATGTGGGTTATTCGCCCACGTCTCATGCACTGCATCTTGTATCCATCTCGGAAGTTGTGATATTTCCGAGAAACTTGGCGATCTTGTATGAACCGATGCTAAGGCCCTGAATTCATACCAGCTTTTTACATCTTGTGGATGAGATTATGGCATCATCCACACTCTGGGATATCTTCCGGAAACATCTACTAGACATTTTGCCAGATTAATTCTCACCCTGGTTATTAACTTCTCCCATCTCTGTTGGTAAACCTGAAAATGAGATTTTTTCAAAATCTCTTAGTATAGGTTTTAGATTTGCCTGTCTGTGGTCTAAGATCGATCTCTTCCTCATTAACCCCTGAGGCGATGGGTTGACTCGAACACTCGGGATTCGACTCTGGAGTATCGATTTTAACTTGAAACGGCTCATCCGTAGATGATTCCATCTTAGTTCTCGTGCTAGGGGTACTTGAATCCCCTGCTACAGGTATAGAGCCCTGTACTCGAAATGTGTCCTTTTGCACCATTAAAGATGTTGCCCGGAGAAGGGGCTTTCTCATTACAGACCATAACTGTTCGTTGGCCTGTATGCAACCTCGTATTCGATCGGAAAAAGTTTCCCAATCAACTCGTTGTAACCTTCCGGCTACCTCTGCATTGAGGGTCAATGTATTGAACTCGCGTTGAAGCATCTCCAGGTGTTCCCTTAGATGCCTCGCCATTTTGAGGATCGAATCAATCTCTGATCCCTCCATCTCTCGTTAAAAAATCTGCAAGAACATTTTCATGAGATTTTATAATGACAATATCAAAATCATAATATTGACATTCAGCTTGCCATCTAAGTAATCTAGACTTTTCGGGTTTAGATTCAATTCTATTTTTCAAAAAGGCTTTTACGCTCGAGTTATCAATTTTTAAGGTGAATTTCTTAGATAGAAGAAATAAAGGCCATTTCTTAAATGCCTTTCTAACTGCGGAAAACTCCTTCTCATTGATATGCCATCGCTTTGCTTCATTATCTGAAAATAGACCGCTGCAATATCTACATGGCACTTCTCCTTTGGGAGTTAGTTTCGTAAGAACCGCTGCCCACCAATAGTCACTAGCATCCGTGTATAGGACCAGCTCGTCCTCATCATTTGGAATTACCAGTTTTGGAAGTTGTTTGCAAAACCCTTTTAACTATTTAATTCCTTCCTGGTGTTCATTTCCCCATTTAAAATCAGCATCCTTTTTTAGTAGGGAACTAAACACCTTCCTGTAATGTGCCAGATTATTTATGAACATCTCGGCGAAATTAAAAACTCCTAGGAAACTTTGAAGTTGTTTTTTATCCTTGAGTGTGTCTGGAAATCCTTGTATCTTTTCTACAATATGATTTTGTAGAATGATTCCAGACTCATCGATCTCTATCCCAAGGAACTCGATATTTCTCGTAGCAATTACCGCCTTCTTTTCCGAAAGCACTAATCCCTCCTTGTGGAAAACATCTGAGAAGATTTCCAAATGTTTTAGATGATCATTCATGTTCTTTGATGCGATGAGTATATCATCAATGTACACAAACATGAAGCTGAAATAATCTTTAAAGAGATTATCCATTTTTCTTTGATATATCTGGGGTACATTTGCTAGACCCATTGGCATAACGTTCCAGATATAATGTCCTTGTGGTGTGGAGAAGGCCGTGAACTTCTTGCTTCCTTCTTCTATCTTAATCTGGTAGAACCCAGATTTGCAATCAAACTTGGAGAACACTTTTGCATTCTTAATGCAATTTACCAAATTCTCTCTACTTGGAATATAATATCCATCGAATTCCAAGATGTTATTGATTACTTTATAATTAATCACCAATCTTGGTTTTCCTCTTTTTATTTCTCCATGGTTGCGGACTAGGAATCCCGGGCTACTGTATGGAGAGACGCCTGCTTTAATTAACTTAAGGTCCATGTGTTCCTTAAGTATTTGTTGCATATCCTTTCGATCTTCTTGATTCATCAAGATAGGCTTATATCTAACAAACTCATTTTCTTTTCCGGTTTTCACCTTCAAAGATGCTTTGAGCTCATTCTTGTCCCACCATGCTAGAGGATCTTCATTGAAATTCTTTTGAATATTTCTTTTGATGTCCTCCAGTGAAATTTATTCTTCCACAGTGGTGTCTGGTTGTGTACTCGTGTCTAGGGTGGCTTTGAGAAGTTCAATCATTTTTGGTTTAATCCTTTCTTCCTTTCGGCCACCTAAGCTTTCATTTCGTAGTTGGAGAATTGCTTCTCCATACTTTCTTCGATCTTTCATTTTTGGGTGTCGAAGTTTTCCTTCATCACCACGCTTGCTGCGAAAATTGATTGGCATCTTTCTGTGGAATGCCTCTCTTAATCGATGGAATATAATCTTATGATCACACGGAGTTGTGAAAATAAGTCTTCTAGTCTCATTTTCTTGTGTAAATCTTTTGAATGTATGTAGGAAATTGTTTCCTAACAGAATATCCGCTCCCGTATCATGGAAATAGATTGGTGGAGTTTTAACTTTGTACCACAGAGTACCGTTTGCTCCTCCCATCATCATTTCCGCTTGTTTGATCCCTCTTTTAAGGACTAGGATCCTTTTAGAGAAATCTCTTCCCGCTACTGGAGATAATTATTCTTCCATTTCTTTGGAGAATACTTCTGGTTTAGCCGTGCAAATTCCTGCGCCTGAATCAATGTAGGCTGCGAAGTATTCCGCACGATATTTTGAATATATCATTCCAATAGGAATGTATATGGAGAATGGGCTGGTGCTCATTTAATTCTATATCTTTTTTCGCCCACCGTACACTTCATTCCATCTCTTAATCTCTCACAAGGCTTATGATCCTCGAGAAACTCTATCCCTAGAGTTAGTTGCCCTGGGATGATTGTTTCAATTTCTCCAATCTTAAGGACTCCTTGATATCTTCCCAGGGAAGGTTGTTGCAGGCATTGTTCTAAAAATCGGGCTAGGCGG
The DNA here is from genome assembly GCA_014905375.1 of Phtheirospermum japonicum. Lineage (NCBI taxonomy): Eukaryota > Viridiplantae > Streptophyta > Magnoliopsida > Lamiales > Orobanchaceae > Phtheirospermum > Phtheirospermum japonicum. The sequence goes on along the minus strand of BMAC01000393.1, from coordinate 993,383 downwards.
CCGCCTAGGCACTCGGCGCCCTCGAACCGCCCACGATTTTTGAAAATCGGGCAAAAAAATCGCCGGGGGAACTCGGCGTCAGGCAGTCAAATTTTTTATTTTTTTTATTTTTTTTTATTTTTTTTATCCAAGACGACGTCGTTTTGATTTTAAATTTTTTTAAAGTCAATTCAATTGTTACGGGGGCAAGAATTGGGACAGAACAGAACATAAACAGACTGAGAACTCTTGCCCTTATTTAGTTATTTTGATTTTGTAATATGTGCTATGGATTTATATTGTTTTGAATTTTGAATTGAACAATAGTTTTGACCTTATGATCATTACTTTTAGTTTTGAATAGTCATATACTTTATTGTGTAGCAGGTGGTATGTTGAACTATTAAATGTTGGATGTAATGTTGTAAATTAGGGTATTTATTCTCAATTCTAGGCCCCGCCTAGGAGCCCTAGGCGCTAGGCGCTGGTCTGGCGCCTAGCGGCCGCCTAGCGATTTTTAGAACACTGGTTGCAGGTGATATAATGCGTTACAAGGGAAGATGTTATCCTTTTGAGTGATGTCGAATATCACTTCCACACCTTTCCATCCATCTGGACACTTCAAATCTCCATTGGTCTTGAATACTTCTGGAGCTCGAGTGCTTTGGCTGGTTCTTGGACCTTCCCATTGAGGTCCACTGATCATTCTATCTTGTTGGAAAGACATTCTCCTTGGTTCAAGCATGAGGCTCTTACTTTTATTAAGAACTGTCCGATCTTGAATTCTCATATCAATCTCTCTTATTGTTGGAGATTGCATGAATTCTGGTAAGACTGCCTTTTCTACGTCATCAAAGATCCTTGGTATTTCTATGAACTCTTTTCTCAGGAATACTTCTAAATGATGAGTATTTGAGAGTGCATAGGAAATTTTGTACGTTATTGAGTAGGGTCTGTTTCCCTCCGTCATCAGGTCTGGTCTTTTGAAATCTTGATGAAGGATGAGAACTCTGCTGAAATCTCGATCTGCCAAATTATACGCAATCCTCGGGTAGACATTGAATGCCAGTTTTCATGCGTATAAGTTTCTGGTGATTGCTCCCAGATAAGAATCTTTGAGATTTGAGATTCTTTTATCGAAGAGAGCTAGATTTAATGGCGAATCAACTTCTTCTTTAAAAGTTGATTTTATGATTACTCGAATGGCTCCAATATGGATCCACGAAAGTGTATTTGCCATTTCTCTCCTGAGTGTGCTTTTAATCTCCTAGATTTCTCGGTAGGGGATTAGTTGCATCTCGATCTGGTTTCCCGTATATTCCATTGGTATCGCGAATTCTCCTGTGGAAACTTTATGGATAATTTGGTATTTTCGGTTTCTTAAACCCAACTTATCCATCGCCTTTTCCATTGCCCCTATTGTGAATCCTTCATACATTTGAAGCTTTGGATCTTCTTTCATTATCCTCATAAGCATCTTATGAGAAACTGTTGTATGTGAGAGGAATCCTGACATGTCCCCCCTTACTACTTGTTGAAGAAATTCTTCTTCACTCTGATTCTGAATATGATTCACTTCCATCATCAGAGTAAATTTTTTCTTCATAGATGCTTTCATCTGAGGGTATATCTTCAAATTGATACACCTGTACCAGATTCTAGTAATAGACAGCTTCTTCGAACTCTTGAGTTGTTTCGAACTGTCAAACACCTCTTCTATAATTCTCAGGGCAATCAGTAGAAATATGCCCCTTGACTCCGCACGTCCAACAGTTGAAATCCTTAAAACTTTCATTAGCTCTGGTGTGAGCTCGCCTGAAAGTTCTTTTTGTTGGTATCCTACTGGTGCTTCCTTGGCTTGAGAACGAGCCCCGACTTTGACTTGGCCCCGTTCTTTGTCCTCATTTATAGTTTCTGCCCTTTTATTTTGACCAGAACCTTCTTGGTTTCCATGGAAACCTTTTCTTATTACTTCGAGCGTAAGAGTGACTTTTTTCTTTCTTCCGCTTATGTCTATGTGGTTGACCTCCCACTACTGTTGGAATGTCATTCTCAGCACAACATAGAGGAACCGATTTGTTAATTCCTCTTAATCTCTTGTACTTTTTGTGAAGTGCTGCCTGGTAGCACCACTCTGCTAACTTGGTTTTTAGGAAAGACATTCTTCTAGCAACCGTATCCATGTCAGTTGCTGGCTTGTACTCTTGGATCAACATTTCTCTCCACGGACTTGGTATTTTTGCAAAGAAAAGTTGAGCCGCATCTCCATCATTCACCTTGGATTTCCATCTGTATTCGGTGAATATTTGGATATATTCGTACACATGACAAATATCTCGTAGCTCGAGGCAATAGAGGGCTTGTCGATATTTTTTCTGTTTTTCCTCTTCCATTCCCTCGAAATATCCTGTGCCGATAAATTGGATTCTGAATAATTTAGCCATATTATCGACGATCCCTTTCAATGATTCTCCAGCTATAACTTCCCTTTTTATATCTGCTACTGTTAAATCCCATGCGATCTTTACGGATCCTTCCAGGCTCATTTCAAGGAGTAGAATGAACCCTTCTTTCTCTAGACCGAGAGTTCCAGCTGCAATTCGCATTGCAGATGCCCAATCGTCTATTAGTATCTCTCGATTCTTAAAATCTGGAACATCCAGATTTAACATTAACCCATATGGATGTATGGGATCAAGTTTAGACTTCCCGTATGGCGTGTTAAGAATATTGGGCCTTCGGGAACGTTGCCTGGTACCTACTATGTCTGTAGGATCTCCTTTTATGGTGAAATCCCCGACATGTGGCATTGGTGCATCTTGTACTGGTTCGTGTGAAGCCGTACTTTCGCCTTGAATAAAAATTATTGTTGGTGGAGCGCTTCTTGGTACTAAGGCCGAAGAATCTCTTGAGTTCATTTTTAGATCCACAATACCTAATCCGGCGAAGGATTCGATTAGGTCGTGTAAATCTTCCACGTTGATTCTTTCCATTACTTCTTGGGTTGTAATGGAATTCCCTTGATTATGTCCATCATCTTCTCCTCTTCCGTCGGTTGTCTTATAACCTCAGTCGGTTTCCCCTTTTGGTGTAAAAGGGGTTCTGTTCCGAAAGTTATACGTCTTCTTCCTCCGAATGTACTTGGTTTGACTTCAAGGCCCTTGACTCGTCTTTAAACATCGATTATGATATCTCGTGTTTCTTTTTGATGTTCAATTACCTCCTTCATCTTCACCTGGATCTGGTGGTCGATATCTTGTATCATCTTTTGGATTTCTCTAAGATTCTTAGAGGAATCGGATACCTCACTGCAGTTGGATCTATTGATGGGATTCATGAGCTGTATCCCTATGGTACTTGAGGTCCGTCTTCAATATCTGATTTACCCAAAGGTAACTCAGATTATATATCTTTTGTTTCTCGAATTGTAGCAAGGTTTCCCTGCTGGCTCCTGCGAGTCTTCGTGCAACATATTGGTTATCCCAATGTGCTACTTTCTCTTTGTGGTCTATCTCGTATATTTCCAATATTTGGAAATATTGCCTGAAATGAATACATCTCGAACACTCGTTCAGATTCATTTTTAGAGATAAATCTCCTCACCAAAAGTTAATTACATAATTATAATAAAATTTTCTTATAAGTTCTTTAATAAACATAGGCTCTGATACCATTTTCATGGATCGGTTTATCATGGAAATTTTTGGAGTATTTTATGCTAAGTATTAATTTCAAAGGTATGAAGTATTCAGTACATAACCATTAAGTATAAGATACATTGGAAGTAAGTACTCGAATTCTGAACACTAAATTTTGACTTTTCTACACAAAAGGACAAACCATTAAATAAGGGTAAATTTGGGTTTTTATAAAATAAGGGAGTGATCTTGAAAGTCAAATATGTATTGGGGAGTGCAGAATGAGATTATTTGTGTGGGGAGTGGACCACAAAACAAAAGAAGCATTGATGATTTTTCTTCAAAATTCCCCTGATTATAACCCTTGTTTTTTGCTTTTTATTTTTATTTTATACAATAGGTATGACTATATTCATTTTTATACACAAATTTATAATTATTCTCATTAATAGAATAAATATAGAATTAGCCAATAATTCTCATAATTAATTGTAAATCAACTAGGTAGATTATAGCCTTATGATTAGTATTTAGTTATCTTAGTAATTAGTTTATTTCTTGTATATATAGACTGTATTCTTTTCAATAAACGGATAAACCGATGATGCCACGGTTCTTCAATGATTATATGCAACTATCAACGATCTACTACATATGATCATCAACAACCATGGACGCTTGGAATCGATTACGAGATACCTTGGAAGACAACAAAAACTCTCGGGCCATGATGCTTGAACAAGAATCCTCACATATAGGGATGGCAATGGGGCGGGGCGGGGCTAATTTATCATTTATTTTATTTTATTAATGTATATTATTATAAAAAAATATCATTATCAATGTATAAATGTTAAATATAATATTAAGTTTATGAAAATATAAATAATCATATAAATTATATATATAACACATATAAGAATATTTTAAAAAAAAAATAGCGGGTCGGG
>BMAC01000393.1:968888-988386 GCA_014905375.1 Phtheirospermum japonicum | reverse complement strand
GGGTCCGGGGCGGGTACTACGAGACCCGGACCCGCCCGTCGCGGGGTGGGTACCCGCGGGGCGGAAGTGGTACCCGGACCCGCCCCGCCCTGCCGCGCCCAAATGGCTTGGGCCAGGGCGTGTCGGGCCTAAATTGCCATCCCTACTCACATGGAGAACTTTCCCACAGCCTCGGCATATTGTCAACATCTCAAGGTTATATCCGATCAACTCAAAAACGTCGGAGCTCCAGTCTCCAAAAATTAGCTCGTTCTTCAACTAGGCCGGCCTCACCGAGGCCTACAAACCTGTCAAAGAAAACCTCTCCCACCCTACGATCAAGTTCGATCGATGCTAACACTTGAAGAGGCAAGTTTGAAGAAAATGGCTTCAACTACCATGGTCACACGAGATTTTGAGGACCAAAACTTGTGTGCAAACTCTCACGGCGGTGGTAAACCATATCACTGTGGTAGCGGTAGTAGAATTAGAAAGAATCGTGGCCGTGGAGGTGGCAGTCGGAGCAACATCATTCGGACTGGCAGTAGAAACTGCGATGGTCGCATTGGGGTCCCTCGACAATCGGCTAGACAACTGACCCAAGTATGGCAGTCGTAGAATTCGTCTAGGCAACAACAGGGATCTTGGCATTTTATGCCCTGGGTTGTGCCCCCGTGCCTTTACCCAACTTATTATTGGGCTAGGCTCAATACCTAATACTCAACAGCCTGACATACTTAGTCCATGCCCCTAGCAGGATTTTTCAACTGAAGCCCAACTCACGCCAACTGAAATAGAAGCATCCATGCACACATTGAGCCTAACTAAACCGGACCCAAACTGGTACATGGATATCAGAGTATCCACGCATATGATGTCCACCCAAGGTAATCTCTCATCTTATTTTAATTCGAGCACTAATCATAGTATAATTATCGAAAATGGTTACTATATTAAAATTTGTGGTCATGGTCATACGACGTTACACCACCACCACCACCCCAAACCCACCTTTATGCTTAAAAAATGTCCTCTGGGCTCCTCAACTCGTTAAGAATTTAGTGTCAGTCCAAAAATTTACTACTTATAACTCCGTTTTTGTTGAACTTGATCTATTTAGATTTTCTATAAATGACTTTCAAACCTGGAAGCGTATAATGAGATGTGATAGTCGGGGAGAACTATATCCCCTCCCAAACACCAGAAATAAAAATGATGCACCGTCTACTTTTGCAGCTTTCGAACAATCAATTTGGCATGCACATTTGCGTCATCCTGGAGCATCCATTTTTTATTATCTTATGCATAAACACTATAAAAAAAACTGGCGAATGCGGATGAAAAATTATGACAAGCTATGACCCATCAACATATGTCGACAACTTGATGACAGGCTGATTATGCTGACGGGCCACCGACAAGTGGAGACCGTCGGTGATACACATATCAGCGACCTGTTGACTGACCGTCACCATTGTCTAATGGCCATAATTTGGTGATAGTTTTGCTGACGATCTCTACCCTTCAACAATATTGATATATATATATATATATATATATATATATATATATATATATATATATATATATATATATATATATATATATAAACCCTATTCTTATACCCCCACCCTAGCTCTCTGTAGCTCCAAGCGACCAAAAAAAAAAAAAAAAAGCCCCGCCACCACAACCATCAGAGGGAGAGAGGAAGAGGCCCGCCACCACCACCACTGTTGCTAGAGCCCGCCACACCACCTGCGAGGTCTACCACCCGCCAATGCCGAGCTCCACCATAGCTCGAATGCCACCACCACCACCACCACAGCTCCACCACCAGCCGTCGCAACAACTACCGCCATGTTTTTTTTGTTTAAATATTTAATTAATTATTTAGATATATAATAGTATATTTATTTCAAAAATATTGATTATTGGTTAGCTTAATTAGCAATTAATTCGAGAAATTAGGGTTAAATTATAATTATTTAGATATTTGGATTTTGATTTTAAATATTAGGGTTGTTTTGGAGTTTAGTTAGGGAATATTTTGAAAAATTAAGGTTGAATTGTAATTATTTAGATATTTGAGTTTGATTTTAAAAATTAGGGTTAGTTTGGGGTTTAATTAGCAATTAGTTCAAAATTTTAGTTTAAATTATAAATATATAGATATTTGGGTCTGATTTGGAGAATTCGGGTAACTTTTGGGTTTAATTAGAAATTACTTACAAATTTAAAATTGAATTATAAATATTTAGATATTTGGGGTTGATTTCATAAATTAGGATTAGTTTGGGATTGATCGGAGAATATTTTGAAAAATTAGGGTTGAATTGTAATTATTTAGATATTTGAGTTTGGTTTAAAAATTAGGGTTAATTTGGGGTTTAATTAGTGATTAGTCCAAAATATAGGATTGAGTTGTAAATATTTAGATATTTGGATTTGATTTTAAAAATTAGGGTTTGTTTGGGGTTTAATTAGTAATTAGTTCAAAATTTAGGATTGAATTATAAATATTTAGGTATTTGGGTTTGATTTCAAAATTTAGGATTAGTTTGGGGTTTATTTATCAATTACTTAAAAAATTAGGATATGATTGTAAATATTTAGATATTTGGATTTAATTTAAAAAATTAGGGTTACTTTGGAGTTTATTTAGCAATTGCTTAAAAAAGTAGGGTTGAGTTGTCATTATTTTGATATTTGAAAAGTTTTACAATGTGTGTGGTGGAGGTTTTCAAATGTCATGGTGATCGACAAAGTGAATGTTGTGTTTAATTAATATATATGTTATGATTTGCGAATAATATATACATATTGTGAATGGTTGGGGTATACGTCGGTGGTGACGTAGTGTACGGCGCCGGATGGGAGGTTTCGTCCCTCCAATAACAGATTTTAAATTTATTTCAAATGCGATGGTGGTTTTAAAAAATTTTATGATGTGCGTGGTGGGGGTTTTCAAATGTCTTGGTGATCGCCAAGTGAATGTTTTTTTAATTAATATATATGTTATGGTTTGTGAATAATATATACATATTGTGATTGGTTGATGTATACGTCAGTGATGATGTGTGTACGGCGCCGGTCGAGAGGTTTCGTCCCTTCAATAATGAATTATAGTTTTTTTTAAATGTGATGGTGGTTTTAAAAGATTGTTAAAATGTGCGTGATGAGAGATTAGAAATGCCGTGGTGATCGAAAAATGAATGTTGTGTTTAATATATATATATATAAAACTCATCTCCATCCGTATCTTCCTCATCGATTACGTAACATATAACATATACACCAACCAATCACAACATGTATATAATATTCGTAATATATATATATATATATATATATATATATATATATATATATATATATATATATATATATATATATATATATATATATTACGAATATTATATACATGTTGTGATTGGTTGGTGTATATGTTATATGTTACGTAATCGATGAGGAAGATACGGATGGAGATGAGTTTGATGATAACCTAGATAGTGAAAATGTCGATTTAGGTTAATTATAAAACTGATACATACATATATAGTCTGAAATTATATTAAATCATTTACTTCCATCTTTCAAATGTTCATTTATGCTCAAATTTTAATGGTTTTTTAGATGAGAGGTAGAGGTCGTGGACATGGTGCTTCTCTCGGCCCATCTAAGGGTTATGATTCTCTTGGTTCATCATCCTCGTCTCATCTTAGATGATGAATACGATGATATGATGGACTTATCATCAAGGACTCTGTCTTCGACTGTTCCAGCCACCTCATCCTCTACTAGTACATCCAGAGGCCTCATGCCACCACTTCCTAGTATGATTGAGGTTTATGTCGTCCCCCATGGTAAGTAACTTTAATTTAATTTTATTTATAATAAATTATTTATGTTAATATACTACTCTAATTAACCATAAATTTATTAGGTTGCATAGTCACTCGATGGATTTATCGATGATTTTCTGAGTGATCCACAAGGCACGTGTGCACTTTGATGGGTGGAAATACGAGCATATCCCCAAGTCTCATTGTGTCTTATGGTGGCCAGAGTTTTTGGTAATTAACTAATATTTTCAAAAGTTGTTATATATAATGATTTTTATTAATCAAGTTATTTTATCTTGTTTTTTTTATAGAAACGTTGTTATTGGAACTCGAGTTTGTATTATAAGGAGCTCGTATAGCATAATTTCTATAGATATATGACTCACTCGTGAGCATAGCAGTCACTCGTCATGCAAGTGGTCTATTTATGTCTTAAAAGAATAATGTTAAAGAAAACATTAACAAGCGGGTATGTCCTCTTGTAAGCCCACTCCCACCCCGGTTGATACTAAACCAAAACTAAGTGCAACCTCTTGCACTCCGTACGATAATCCATCCCACTATCGTAGCCTTGCAGGATCCTTACAATATCTCACTTTCACTCAACCCGCATCTCTTATGTGGTACAACAGATTTATTTATTCATCCAAATTCACTGGAGGAACATATGTCTACTCTCAAACGCATCATACGATACATTAAGGGAACTCTTTAACATAGATTGCATTTATATTCATCCTCGACGACATCTCTTATCTCTTACGTAGATACGGACTGGGGTGGATGTTACGATACTGGACGTTCAACTTTGGGATATTGAGTTTTTCTTGGGGATAATATAGTCTCATGGTCTTCAAAATGACAAGCTATATTGTCTCGGTCAAGTGTCGAGGCCGAATATCGAGGAGTCGCTAATGTGGTTTCTAAATCTTGTTGGTTATGAAACCTTTTTCTCGAACTTCACTATCCAGTCTCAAAGGCCACATTAATCTATTGCGATAATGTTAGTGAAATATACTTTTCCAAAAATCCAGTTCAATATCATCGCACTGAACATGTCAAAATGGATATTCACTTTGTTCGCGAAAAAGTTGCTCGTGGTCAAGTACGCGTCCTACATGTCCCCTCACACTACCAAATCACTGATATCTTCACAAAGGGGCTTCCATTAATTCCAATTGAAGACTTTCGAGACAGTCTTATCGTTTGTCAATGATTAGTACATATTTATGTGTGATTTCTGTTTATTTTTGCATTTTGTTGTGTGTGTTATAACGGGTATTAGGTCGTATTTTTACTCATTTTTCTTCCTTTTAGTATTTTTCTAGGTTATTTCGTTTCTATAATTTAACACCTTTTCTCTCTCATTTTGTAAGTTGTCGTTCTAGTTTTATTTATTATCTGTTTCAGTTTTGGGATAACAAAAATTGGATGAGGGATGCAGAGCTACCATCGATCGATGAGTCGTCGACGCAGCACCGATGCCAATGTCGAAAGCAACTATTGATTGACGTGCCGATGTTTTCCAGCCTCTGTCGATCAACACCGCTCATTGACGCGACATCAACGGACATCCACTAGTAGAGTCGACAACCTTGGTCGATCGACACTCCGAGAGCCACGCATCACCATTGACCGACGACAGGCGTCGACGGAGGACGACGCCAGAGACATAGTAGATTGATGCAAATCGACGGTCGTCATTTTCATCTAAACTTACCACGATGCCCTCCTCGTCCAACACTATTTAAACATCGTCACTCTCCAGCTGAACAACAGATGTGACGAGACCAGTTCCTTGAACCTCTTAGGGTTTGACAACCCAAGAGTGTTTTTCATCTTCTTTTCATTTCCTTTCCATTTTCTTCATTTAAATTCCATTTTTTCTGAGCTTAGTTCGTAGAATCATCCTTTGGCTTTGAACATTATTAGAAATTTTTTGATTAGGTAACCTTTCGATATTGATATGTTGCATTTTCTTTTTGTTATATTCAATATATGTTTGGAACTATCGATTCTCTTGCGTATGAGTTTTATTTTAATTATTGGACGTTATGATTTATTTGTTAATGAAGGTCAATTATTCACCATTGTTGATTTCTTATGTTATTTCAAGCTTTTTATATTTAATCGTGTTCATGTTTGCGTTGAGTTTGTATTATTGGATTGCTTGATGATTGTTGGTTAAAATTCACGGGTCTATTGCCTAGATGAGTTTAGAACCTTCAATTGGGATTGCCGGGTGTTTAATCTATAAGTTGGGATTTACAAACCCAACTCGTATATCAAGTGTTCGATGAAATGCCAATTATCATGGAGACGATTCTAGAGCCCTAGACCCCAGTTTTTATTAATCTTTTCAAAGTTTTTGATTTCATTGCTTGTCTTTTGAATCGTCGTCTTAGATATTACAACTTTTCAAACAAGAATTTGATCGCGTGTTTAGTGTAAGCTTTTTCGTTATTTTCTTATTCGTGAATCAAACACAAAAACTACTTCCAATTAGTCTTCCTCGAGATATTCGACTCGAGTCAAACTTCCCACTTACAATTGCTCTGTTCTCTTACGGTCGAACTTTTATTTTAATAAAAAGTAAGTGTAAAAAGTTCGATTCAGTCAACCTTACGGGGGGTAATAGAATAAATATATAATTAGCAAATGATCCTCATAATTAATTGTAAATCAATTAGGCAGATTATAGGCTTTTGATTAGTATTCAGTTATCTTAAATCTAGTCTAATAATTAGTTTTTATCTTGTATAAATAAACTGTATTTTTTTCAATAAACGGACACACAAAATATACCTTATATCACTCATATTTGATGTCTTCAAAACTTTCCCAGAAATCCCCATGTTCGATTACATGTATCCTAGATTTTGGGATTGTAGTCAATTGATATGAGATAAAGGGCCAATTGTTGACATGGTAAAACCAAGAAAATATTTTGAGATCAGCATCATCTCGTAAAGAAAATCATTCCATCCCTATACTACCTTGTACATGCAGTGAAGCTTCGATAATTTAATACTCAATTAATTGATAATATCATTTAGAAATATTTTTTTTGTCAATCTTGACTTGAGAGCAAAGTATTAAATTCGTATGTCGATATTAAGTATTTTGCTCTATTAATAAATTTTAGCAATTCAAAATTATTAATTTAGAAATTTTACTATATCTATTTATCAACAAATGTACAATGAACATAATACTTGGGCCTCCCTCTTGGGATTGCTAGATCTAACAAGGTGTTTTTTAAGTTTGTGTCTGAGTTTGAATAAGAGGATTCTGAACTAGAAGATTAAAGTGGTGGTTGGATATCCTTTTTTTTTTTTTTTTTTTTTAATTTCATTTCACTAGAGAATAGTAAAAAAAAAATTTAGGGAGATGACTTTTTTTTTGGTGAGATAGTGATTAGATATAATTTATGTATTTTTAAGTAAGTGATTGAATATAAAACTATTTGCTGAAAAAAAAATCCAAATGGACTCACTAATATTTTTGTGTGGTGGAAAGTTAATGATAGTGTAGAGATTAGAGAGAAAACAAAATAAGATTTTTGTGGTGAAGAGTTAATAGTAGTGGAGAGATGAGAGAAAGAGAGGAAATAAATGAGAGAGAAATGAGGGGAGAAAATTTGGGGAAAAATGAGTTGTATATTATGGGTTTTAAACAATTACTTGTTTTGAGGGATTTTTTTTTCTTGTATCCAATCGTCACCTAATAAGTTTTGGAGCGAGGCTTGCAAAGAAATCTCAGTCAAATACGTTTCAAACATTATACCTACTTATATATTTGGTGTTTGAAAATTAGAGTTTTGGGTAATATGAGAGGTTTGACTTGAGTTTAGAGAACTAATTAGTCAAATTCTTTAATTGGGTTTCTTGGTAAATAGAGGTTTGAATTAGCTTTTTTGGTCCAAAAGACTAATATTGAAAAAGCTCCATGTAGGAGTTTTTTGAGAAGAGAAGTTTGAAATGTGAGTTGAAATAACAATTTTGTCCTCTGGTTTCAACAAAATAAATAAAATATTTATTAATAATTTACATACAAAAATTAGTTAAATAAGAATTTTCTTTGATTAAATAATAGTAATAACTATCCAAATTAAAATTTAATATATTATTGTGAATCAAGAAATATTTGTATAAAAATAATGACTATTTATTTTATAAATGTTATTTAATTATCCAATATATTATAAATTTATATTATTAATAAAAGAAATACCCCAATAATAAATTATGTAGATTTTATTTTAGATCATTTTATACTATTAAACAACTATCCGCTCACAATTATTTACCAAACATTTTTATGTAAACAGTTAATACAATCAGTTAGTTAAACCAACAAACGTAATCAATTTTCCGCTATCAACTAATACAATTGGGTATCAGTTATCCAATAAATAGCAAACAATGTATATGTCTTGGTGGGGGCAGTCAGCTTGGTGGACCAAATAAAATTTATTGGTCTGATCGGAGAAAACTTAACTTTTCATAAGGATCGGGGGATTGGACTTTTAATCATTATCAGTTACTCAATATATCATTACTAGCTAAACAATAATAGTGTTAACCTACACATGAAGAATTTTTATTTATGTGCCAATTAGACATGTGGTACTGAAAAATTTGTTTGAGTTGTAAATGCAGAGGAATTTAGGTGGAGTGTAAAAAAATAAGCTCAATCATTGAGTATCACATGTCAGTTCAGAAATTAATGGACCATTCACAGGCAGGTGAGCAACACCAGACTAAACCATTGTGGAGACTCATTACTAAACCCGGTTTTCCCATGAATAAACCGTTGAAGGGTGTAGGTATTTCACAATCAAAATCTTTTGTGTGTCCGACAAATTTTTAGATACATCTCGTTGTTCAAAATAAGGTATTACTCTATTAAATGAATTAATGAACATTATGTTAAAATGTAACGAACATTCAATAACAAACAAATGAAAAATCAATTAAAAATATTAATTCTCTTGTAATAAGTAATGAATGACCTTCCTACCCCTAAACCCTAATCTTATACCTATAAAAGGGAATTTAGTCTTTATAATAAAGCACACCTTTTGATCACTCTCTTCTCTCCTTTCTCTCACTCTCTTCTCTCTTTTCTCTAGTTTCACAATACGTCATCAGTACGAATCTCTAACCAATTGAGATTGATCAAAAAATAATAGCATTCAAAACAAACCTTCATAAACCAAAATAATAGAAAATTTTCTGCGCGATAATTCTCTGCGCAGAAAAATTACAGAACCGTTTCATGAAATCTTAACCGTTAGATCGCTTTGAAATTTTTGTAATATATTAAAAACTTGTCAAATCGAGATCTGAACGGTGAAGATCGCATTTTTTTTCTATGGAGTTCAATAATAGATTTTGAACAAAACAGTTTTTGTTCATGGAATCATCGGTGTAGATATTTTTCGGAAAATAATTTCACACAATCTAACTGTTGGACCAAGTTGATGTTTTTATATATTGTTTAAGACATATAAAGGTTGATTTTGGATGGTAGAGATCAGCTTTATATATCTCGATCATTATCAAAATATCACGGATTTAAAGTTATTTCCTGAAGAAACAATATGAGAAGTCGATTTCTTCCACCGTCAATATATTCTTGGAGTTTGTGGAGAAATACAACCATATTTTAATATATTCGATTTGAATATTATGTATTCTTGAAGAACTCTATGAGATCTACAATTGCTCTTAAAGAAGCAATTTTTTTATTTGATTATTATTTTACTATTTTATCTTCTTATCATGTGTTTTAATTATATCATTTCAAGTTGTTTCTCCTGAAGTAGAACAACTAAGTATTATTCCGAAATAATATACGTACGCATTCTTATTTCATGTGATAATTCAATATTCACGAAGAATGTATATATTTTTAAAAGAACCATTCATAAATGCACTCAAATTATATCATAGTTCAATATTCCTGAAGAATATGGATTTTTTTTACAATCTAAACTAAATTATTGTGATCTTGAAGTATCGCATGTTATGATATATGATACTTATTCCTGAAGAAATTTTAATATTTATGTCTTGTTGACATTATAGTTCTAGATCAATGTTTTTCCTCATGAGATTACCTTTATTTTTTCTTTCGGGCAATTGATGAAGGAGTGCTTGTCCACAATTTCATCAAAAAGTATTGAGAATCTAGCCACCGGCACATATTTCTCACGAGTAGACTATCCAATTAAGGTGCATATTTTTTCTTTTGATATAGATATTAATCCAAATTTATGCATTTCAATTGTGATTTTGTTCTTGTTCTTAGAGTGTTTTAATGAATCATATATTTTATTTAAAAAGAAAAAAATGCGGATACAATTAGATAATTCTCTTGATACTTTATCATGTATTTACACTCATGACATTAGAAGCTTTATCCTATTGAATTGATAATCACAGGCAAGCATGAAACATAGTCTATGTATTTTATGCATTTCTATGTTGAGACATAAGAATTTTACCCCCATTTTTTATGGAATACATTGCATAGTTGTTAGTGTGCATTATGTGGTAATTATAGTACTTCTTGTGATGCGATTTTGGTTAAGAGGAGATGCATCCCAAATATTATAGTCAATATGATTCTAATGGGATCTACTCATTAACATGAATTTAAGATATTAATTTGATTGAATTTTTGTTATTGTCAATTAGTTAAATGACACAATCTATATGCAAGTATGATAGATTTGAAATAACAAGTTGTGTTTTCCTTTTCTTGATAAAACATGTAATTATGTATATTTGCGCACTGTATGAAATTTATTTTCAACTCATATTTATCGTAGTATTTTTGCGAAATATGGTTTCACAATTCTTAATAGTCTTGAAGATTATTATAATATAAATCATGGTTTCTGAAGAAATGTGATGATATATTGTAATTTCTCAGTTGAGTATGATATGTTCATGAAGAACATTTTAAGATATATATCCATATCTTTCTGATGAAAAATAATATATATAATGTTCCATAAGAATATTAACAATGCTATCGAAGAAACATATTTATTATATATTTTATTTAATTATTAAAAGCATTATTTATATGTCGTTGTTATATTATTTACATTATGATTAAGTTGTTGTTCTTGAAGTAGCACAACTAATAATAATATTTCTTACGAATATTATATGCCCCTAGAATCATTTATATATTTATTTGCCAATTTTATATTCCTAAAGAATATTGATATATTGCTCCTGACGTAGTGGAATATTTATATATGTCAAATATTCAATTTAATACTTCTTGTTTTTGAAAAACAACACTTTGTCGTATGCAATATTAAAAACCAAATATACTCACAAAGGAGTAACACATCAAATCAATCATTACTACTTGATAATGCCCCGAAGAGCATATTTCTTATACAATTGATATGATATAGAATATTGTTTTAATCAGTTGAGCAGAGTGGTTAAAAAGTAAAGATAAAACTCATATATATATATATATATATATATATATATATATATAATATTATATATATATATATATATTTTGAGTTTTATCTTTACTTTTCTAAACCACTATATATATATATATAGGATTAGGTTCAAATGAGAACCATGTCCCTATATGTGAACCTAGGGTCAATTATGGGCCTTAGATCTAATTAAATGGATGGATCAGATATTTTGTGTATTTTCTTATTTAATTAAAAATATTAGGATTGAATAATAAAAGCACTACTAGTGTATATAATTGAAATATATAATAAAGCACTGTGATTGTATAATAAAAGCACTAGTTCGCAGGTTCGCATATAATTACATGGTTCCATTTGAGAGGTTCAGGGTTTGAACCCTTATCAACACCATTATAAAAGGGTTAGTGATATCACTTGAGTTACAAGCTCGTGGTGATACAATTTGTAATATAAATCAACCAGGAGTTTGATTTTTATTTGAAATATCCATATTATTATCGAATTAATTTGTACTATAAACTAGTACTAACTCAAATATTCATATATTGACCCGAGAGTTCAATAAAAGGTCCAAAAGAGTTATAAATTTTTATTTTTTTTCATTTTGAACCCGAAGTTCAGTATTATCATGACTTGGCATGACGGGTATGACCATCCCAGTTTATTAAGAGTATGAAGATTCTTCTATTTATTTTTAATGCTACATGTTCTCAAAAAAATTAACCATTAAACTATTACTGATTTAACTTGAATTAGGTTCCAATAATATTCATATTTTATATTACAGGGTGTGATCTTTTGGGCCCATTCACCCTCCATGTTGACTTCTAGATATTTGGATCCACTAGAAGATTGTATGTATTATTATCTCATAACCAGAAGTTTATGAGAATAATTGCTCTATTGGCTATGAGAGAAAAGTACCGTATGTATCTAATAAATACACTTATCATTTGCTAGTAAATTTATTTATAACAGTCATTGATGATTTATATTTTATTGACTATGGTTGGAAAAAGCAACTGATATGCCTTATGATATTTGTTATATCATTTGATGAGAACAATTTTTGTAATTATGTGAAATAAATATTTCTCTAGTATGCCAAATACGAAAATATATGTGAAACCCCTGTCTATGGCTTACAGTCAGAAGCCTCCATCAAAAGTTAAACAAGTGCGATATTGGTAATCGCCCCACCACATGTCATAATGGATAGTGAATGCTTAGAACATATCAAATAAAGATACATTTTTCTCATAATTTGTTAGTCATTGCAAATTCTCAACATTAGGGGGAGGATAGACATATGTTATGGTAATAAAAAAAATATGAATGCACATGGTAACAAAAAATATGGAATGCATAAATATAATCCTCGCAAAGTTTAAAGCAGACCTGAAGTTTGTAGCGAGAATTTGCATTTTAGGTTACTGACTATAAGGTTATAAATGGTTTTCAAGTTTAAAGACTCAAACTTTAAAGTTATATAAAATACTATAAGAGGATTAAGATGGCATGCCTGAAGCATGGTAACGATTTACCCTTTATATGGAGAAATTATTTGTGATGGTCTTCTCACTAAAGGTTATACTCCAGTATAGTAAATAGACATAAAAATTAATGACCCTTGAAGAGGTTCAGGTACGTGATGTTAATTTTAGAATAAAGAGATCTCGATAAGTTATGTCTATATAATTGGATCAAATAGAATCAAAAATAAAATTAGTCGACTATATTTATACTCATTAGCACAATGATAGCGAGGATGATATTCTTGAATGAATTAAAGGTTATTGACACAATTGTTTAGCCAAGATTGAATATGCGATCTTATAGATTGCTATATGTTTTACTCGAAGTTCATTCATATGAAATATTTTTTCAATAATATATAAATAAATATTTATGCAAAAAGAGCATTCTTTTCCGTGGTGGATGATATTGAAACTTGAAGTTTTATTCAACCGACAATATAGAACAATATCATGAATGAAATAAAATCCTGGAAGGATTTTGATATGCTTGAAGCATATTTGTGACATTGTCATTAATATGATGAGATATGCATTGCACTCTTTTTCCCTTAACTAAGTTTTTGTCGAACTTTCCCAGTAAGATTTTTAATGAGGCAATATTATGAGCATATTCAAAGAATAATGTACTCTTTTTCCTTACCTCAAAACTTTCCCGTCGGGTTTTTCCTTGGAAGGTTTTGACGAGGCACATTCTTTGTATAATATTATATTTCAAAGTTTGAATACAAACAAATGATAAACTCGAGAACTACTACCAATTGAAGTCATGGGGAGTGTCTGTACTCTTTTTTCTTCGATCAGTTTTTTGTCCCACATGGTTTTTCTGGCAAGGTTTTAATGAGACAACAACACTATAATTGTGAGAAGGAATATTTCGTATATAACACTACTCATATGTGACTAGATAAAAGGTGAAAATACAAGATATATATCTCTCGAACTTCTACACACAAGATTTCCAAAAGAATGGCGATATCAATATCCAGCAAGTTCGATGACAATTTGGTGGACTTATTCATGAAAGCATTGCCAACATCATCGTTTAGAGGATTAGTACACAAGATTGGTATGCATCGACTCAAAGATCTTGATTTTTAGGGGGTAGGGTTGTAATCTTTTTTCTTCGACCAAATTTTACCTCATTGGGTTTTCCTGTCAAGGTTTTAACGAGGCAACATTTTAACGTTATTCAAGGGGGAGTGTTGTAATTGATTCATTGTAATAATTATATATTATGTGAATGACCTTCCGACTCCTAAACCCCTAATCTTGTACCTATAAAAGGGACTCTATTCCTCATAATAGGTACAAGATTATGGTCTAGGGGTAGGAAAGTCAATTCACATAATATATTATTACAATTAATTAATTACAACAGAAATATTGTTTAAAAAATGATGAATATTGAATAAAAAATAATAAACATCTAATTAAAACTTAATATACTCTCACTAATAAAATATTATTATATATATTATATGCGAACCTGCGAACTAATGCTTTTATTATATACCAGCAGTGCTTTTATTATATAATCCTAATGCTTTTAATCAAATAAGGAAATACACAAAAAATTTGATCCATCCATTCAATTAGATCTAAGTCCCATAATTGACCCTAACTTCACATATAAGGACATGGTTCTCATTTGAACCTAATCCTATATATATATATACATGGCTTGGTATTATCGGATATCCTATATATTCATCGTGTTTGTCTGTATGATTTGTATGTTTGGGGCGAAATATTTGGTCTAAGGTATGTTTGGGGCGAGATGTGATAAAATTTGTGTCGAGTAGTTTAATATTTTGGGGCATAATATTTTGTCTTTTCATATTATAAAATGAATAGAAAAGATATTTTATTCACTTATTGGTAAAAAGAAAAATTACATTGTTTGAAAGGGAAAAACAGACACTACCTCTATGCTCTTACGAGGTGGTTTTGGGGATAATCTATTGTGTGTGCGGTCATATATATAAAAAGTGTGAAACCAGACTCAATGAGTTCTACGCACCTAGGTTGCACCGACACTAGAATTGGACTCGAGATACGACACACGACACACCTATGAAATGTAAATTATAACATAAAACAGGACACGATATTAGGTACACAACACGATAATATATCATATTTTGAAGTGTATGTACATCATAGTTGCGCACTCAATTTTTTCCTACCTATCACCACCAGGTTTTAATCCTAAGAGCAACACCTTTTTTTTCTCTTTATTTTAATCACATTTTTCTTTTTACGTTCTTTTTATTTATTTAAGTCCGGAATGGAGAGTTTCCTTTTTCCCTAAAGACATTCTTATTCTATTTCAACATCTTACATTTATATTATATTTGGATTAATAAAATTATATTTGTGATAGTAATTTATTAAATAATTTTTTCCATTAAATATAATTATAGGGTCTCTTTATTGTTTTATTATTGGGATATCCGGGCCTTAAACCACTAGAATGATCATGGTCTCTCTACATAAACGACTCAACCTTTAACCCAATGTTTGTAGATTTTTTAGTGGTGATGAATATATAGGGGATTCATGGCTTGGTATTATCGGAATTCAATTTCTAAGTATGAATCGATGGGTTTTTAGCTTGTTGGAATTAAGAGAAAACGAAAATAAACTAAGACTATGATGATCTATGAATGTAAATTCAAATGCAACTATTTCATATGCCTCTTGCGTATGCCATATTTAAATTGCAAGCAATAATGAGAATAAACAATAAAGAGCAAAGAAACAACAAGGTACAACCAAATAAACCTAAGGTACAACTATGCACGCATGATCATAAAATTTAAAATAATGCAAAATAACAAAAATCGAAAGAACCAATAGAAAGAGAAATAAAAGTTTACGTGAAAATTTAAATCTTTACGAAAAATAACAAGAAACGAAGAGTAGATCTAGGATTCAACATAAAACCATGCATGAAAATAAAAACCAAAACAAAGCGTATGAAATACTTGAAAAAAAATAATCCAAGACCCGATCTATGATCAAGGTGTGTCACTCATCTAGATTCCATAAACCAAATCAAAAATCTAACAACAAATCTAAGAGCTAAGGCAAATGCATAATTTGAAGAACAAGGAAGAAATTAAAGAAAAGATGACTTGAATTAAATAAAGGAATAACAAACTTGAATTAAATTGCAATCCAAATAAAAATCCAAGTGATGTCTTTAATTCTTCTTCAGCTTACAAACCCAAGGAAAAGCTTGAAATAAAATCTAAGAACTAGAGAGAGAAGTTAAATCCCAAACCCATCTAAAAGTTGGGAAGAGAGTGGATATTTTCTTTAGCTAATGAGAGATCTATCTATTTATACTAGGTTATATTGACGGTAAATAGGTCAAATAAGCCTTAAAGACTTGGATTTTCTATGTTTGACCAAGTTCGACCCAAAATGGCCTTGCTAGCCACTTGGCTCGACCCTAGGCCCGATTTGGCTTGAGGTGGCTCGATTTAGCTCGGCGCTGGGTGGGCCTAGCTCGGCAGGTGCGGGCATTGGGTGGGCGTATGCGGGCACTGTCGGCAGGTGCTTGCAGGCATGTCGTGGCAACTCTCTGCAGCTACGCTTGGGACTCATCGACAGGCGTCGGCAGCGCTCGGCATCTGCGCTCGGGCGGGCCTTGGCTTGCGTCTAAACGTGCGTCAAGGTCTAATATAACCTTCTTTTCACTTTCTTATTAAAATCTAGCAAAAATCACACCCATCCATAAATTAATTGAACCCATTTAACCATATTAAGTATAAAATAAAAAAGAAACACGGAAAACAATAAAACGAGGAAACAACCTATTAACCCAACGAAACTCGACTCAAAACTACTATAAACATCATTAAAATCTAATTAAAAACATGAAAAAAATACCACAATTACATTCAGAACAACCACCCCACACTTATCAGTTTGTTCGTTGTCGAACAACGAAAAGAATTGAGAATGTACATGCAATGAACATTATGCAAAAAGAAAAATCCTTGTGCTTATCCTTATTAGAATGATAAAAGTACCAACATAAACTCATTATCGCCAAGCATTTCTCGTATTACCCTTTCTCAAATGAAAACCAAATCGATGACTTTCTCACAAATTGAATCTTGAGGGTGTTCGCTCAATTCACTCAAGTGTTTAGTTATATGGGACGTGTATACGCTCGAATCGAACAGTGCATGCACCTTATCAAGATTTAACAAATCGGAAACTCAGAATCAACCATTACACATGACCAAACATGAATCGAAATAGGTTTTTATTTCGGGTTGTAATGTTGGCTCTTTGGTAAGGTATGGAATATATGGATATAGTGGTGATCGCTCGTTGTTAAGCGTCAAATTAAATATTTATTTTTCCTCAGCTTTTCTCTACCAACTAGCAGTAGTGATAAGTAAGGGTCGATCCCACGAGGAGTGTGGTTAGATTGTGATAGTTCGTATTTTATTTAAACAGATAATTAGGATAGGAACTGTGAATTGACTAATGAAATAAATAAGCAAAGAAGAAAATAATTAACGGAAAATTCAATAATAATAAAGCTCTAGCTCTAGTTCAGTTTCCACCCTCGTTCCACTCATTTAAACAATCACAATATCATAGTCCATTCATCATATGCGACTAAAAATCCTGAGTAGCAATAAGCTCTACTACTCGAGTTTGCCCTTACTGTTTACTCAATTAAAATAAGCTCTTCATTCGATTCTAATTATTGAACAACCTAGAATAAGCTCTCTAGATTTAATTCAACAACAACATTAATACCCAGGCAAATAGGCTAATCTAAGCAATAAACACATAAGCTCGGTTTATTTAACTTATGTTGTGTTATCCCTAACGATGCATAATCATTAGTTGTTTCAGAGAAATAGAAATTACGACAATTACACGGGAAGCAATCCTATTTCTAGCAATTGATAACCAGTTCCTAATCTAGGTGATCAAGCCAAATTAAGAATCAAGAAATCTTGTCATGAATTTATCATGAAAAGTGAACAAGATAACACAAGCAATCACATATGAAGAACGAAAGACAATTTTGCATAAATTAATTAAAACATAGTTTCACGAGGGTTTCAACATCCCTAGAACTAGATAATAAATCTACTCACTCAAGGAGTTCATAGAATAACAAGAAAATAAAGAAATAAAACATAGTTCTAAGATAGAAAAGAGATGAGAAAGCTTAGATCTTGAATCTTGAGTCTTCAATCTTCAAGCTCTTGATGGTTGGGTGTTTTGGACTTCTTTTGGTGCTTAGAAACCCTAGGATTTTTGTTGTGTACGTTTTTGAAGGATTATGGGGGGTATTTATAGGTGTAGGAAGTCTTGGGCAATAAGAAACCCTTAAAAATGCATTTTCTGGGCAGTTGCGTCGACCGACGCGTTTCGGATCGACGCGACAGAGAGTTCGTGAGTATTGGCGTCGATCACGACTTTCTATAACGGTTCTAGCATCGACCAACATAAACTGGTCGATGCGGGCGGGCTGGTCGAGCGACGCAGGCAGCATTCGGCAGCGCTCGGCAGGGCTGGTCGGCAGTGCTCGGTAGGCTCAGCAATATACTATAACGGTTCCTGACTGGAGGTGCTACCAGCGGTTCCCTACTTTCTATAACGGTTGATCCCAGCGATAACCCTTCTAGATAGCCCAGAATCGTCCTTTCTTTGCCAATTCACCCATTTTGTCTCTCGTTTTCTCGTGCAACTCTTATGCATCATCCTTAAATCTTTAATTTACCATTTTAGCACCTAATTACTGTAAAATAAGAGAAAAATAAATAATTGGTGCTCGACTACTCATAATAATAAATATGCGAGAAATAAATATATATAAGAGTATTAAGCACATAAAAATATAGGAATTAAACCATTAAATAAAGCACAATTTCTCGCCTATCAAGTGGCTAATACATGATCAAACATGATCAATAACACACGAAACTCTAACTTCTTTAACTCGAAGCTTATGATCGCTTCACCCTTCCCAAATTACCAAACTTTCTTTCGAAACCCTTTTGTACATTCAAACGCTTTTCTGGCTTTTATTTCACAACACTTAAAAGCTTTTTGAATTCGCTTCTTTTTACTAAACTTATCCTTTTCGAATTAGGCTTTTCGCTTGAACGGATGCTTTATCACTTTTCGTGATTTGGGTTGGAGTTTATTTGTTGTTCTCCCATTTTTTATTGTTATTTATTTTTATTATATATATATATAAGTAACTCAAAACCCGAAACATACAGTTGATTTCCCACACATTTATAGTCAATTCATGAAGATATAAGAGCTAAATCGCACTTGGCTAACAAAAAACGGGGTATAGGCACAAGGGGGCTCATTTGGGATTTTTAAGTAGCTTATATATTTGGATATGGCCGAAATAAGGGTGATATATGTGCCTTGAGGTCATTTCCAGATTCAATCATGTACGAGCAAAATCAAGGCTCCTCAATGCAGTTTCCAAAAAATACAAGCAAAACCGATAATTCACAAAAGGCTACTCACTAGTTTGCACCGGGTTTTGGAAAATAAAATCAAAAGAGCTTTTAGAGCTTAATCTTTCACAGGTAAATGTTGATTATATATATATATATATATATATATATATATATATATATATATATAGGCGGCGT
>BMAC01000393.1:939478-966435 GCA_014905375.1 Phtheirospermum japonicum | reverse complement strand
AATCTTTCACAGGTAAATGTTGATTATATATATATATATATATATATATATATATATATATATATATATAGGCGGGTTTTGGACGAGACGAGACCCACGAGAGGAATAGCACTCGCATTCGTATTGGCATAACTAAAATTCGGATGCAATGCGGTTGCTAGGATGATACAGAGGTTGTGATTCAGTTGACGAGCAAAAGATGGGCTTGTAATGTAAGGCTTTTTGGACGGGTATGGTATATATAAGTCGTGTGGCTAACTCATGATCAAACATGATCAATAACTCACCCAACCTAACCTAATCACGAAGCAATAGCTTCACCTCGTACAAAAGAAAAACCTCACTAAACACTCATAACGTAGCCTTCAAATAGGCTATTCCTCAACTCAAAACTCGTAAACCGACTGAAAGCTCAAACCACTTAAGCATAATTGAAGCTTATAGCATGCTTCTTACACAACTCTTGCCTTCTAAACATTAGGCTTCATAAGAAAATTAAAAAATAAAACACAAGCCTTAATTAGCGCGTAGGCATTGACTAACACAAATTCAACTAGACTCACCATCCTTCTTTTTCTTTTTCATTTTTTTTTATTTTTTATTTCCCCCCTATTTTAATTTTTTTATTGGGTCATTTATTTTCTTTTTTTTTTTTGATGGTGGTCTTTTATTACAAAAATAATAAATTCCTAATAAAAATTCCCAAGACTTAAATAATAAGTAAAAATACGAACTCTTACCCCACACTTTTAATGGGTTGTAGGGGTCGTCTCAAAAACACTCATGGCTATAGGCATGGATATTTGGCTATGATTGGCTCATTCAGAATTTATAGTGGCTAAAATTTATGAATATGGCCGGAATAGGGTTTTATATGTGCCTTATCCTCATTTTCAAAGTCAACTACACACAGCGGTTTCAAAGAGATATCAAGACTGAAACTTATTCAAGCACATGCAATGATGATAAACACTCAGGCTACTCGCTAGCTTTTTGCATGAAAATTTCGAATTGACGCTGCTTTTAAGGTTTTGCGAAATCGATTGCGTCCAAGTACCATTTTACGATATATAATAAATGCACTTTGAAAAATCATGCACTTATGCACGCTCAAAGAACTAGAACAAATAATCATACATAGTCAACTTCGACAGGCATACCATACAAACACAATTAAACGTAGAAATAGCGATCAGTCACGCTTACAAATTAATGCATTTCAAAACAAAGACATCAAATTGCACTTTAAATATAAACCATACTCAACCACCCCCCTCCCTAAAAACTTGGCAATCTCCTGATTGTCATAAATATTAAAGAAAATAAGAGTATGGGAGATAAGAAAACATCCCTGAAACTTCGATGGTCTAGTCTCTCCAAAAATGCTTTTGCAATTATCCTTCATCTCAGACCGCGCGACTAGATTGTCCCGAACAAACCTATAAAAATAAACAAAACAAACAAACAAAACATGATTGCGATCAATTGGTACGCGCAAGTGCCTGGTGGCACGTCTTTTTGGATTTGAAACGGTCGGATTGCAGCCAATGTCGTAAATGGCTGGGCTGCAGCTCATCAAAAGGTTGTCGGACTGCGGCTAACTTGGGTCGGATTGCGACCTCGATCGACGAAATCATCGTTATCCCTGATTGTTGCGGTAAGCGGTAGGTTCAGTGGTTGATCGTCAACGTTAACGCCTCGAGTGGAACTAGCGGTAAGGCCTTGCGGTAGCGAGCTTCCTCTATATAACCGTTGTCCAGAATAAGCGGTTTATCATATTTTCTGCACATCAACACATAAATAAATGTACCACGGCAATTGACACAATATAAAAAACAAAAATAAAAGAAAAGAAAATAAAGAAAAGAAAACGAAAACTAATTAACGCTTGGGTTGCCTCCCAAGAAGCGCAACATTTAACGTCATATGGTCGACGCAATTACTTGATCAAATCCTAGCTCGTGGTGGGTCCACGAGCTCCTTCTTGCTTCTATCTTGACTCTTCATATATTTCTCGTAATAAGGCTTAAGTCGATGCTTGTGGACTTGGAATCCCGTCTTTGCATTCTCATCGTGTAGAGTGGCTACTCCATACTCATCCATCTCCTTAATTAAAAACGGTCCACTCCATGCGACTTTAAAATTGGTTGGATCAAACTTACGATCGGAATTGTATAGCACTAGTTGACCAACCTTGAACTTCCCGTTAAAAACTTCGTTCGACTTCTTCTTCTTCTTTGTCCAATCCTTGCTATTAGCCTCACCTTTTTTCTTCGTACGTTTAAAATTCTCGTAGGGGTCGAGGGAAATACATCTTGAATGATAATGCGGTGGCTTCATTTCTTCTCGTGGGTCAAATTTCGAACGATCTCGTTGTGGTCTCAACTCCACATTTGGCTTGTTTTTAGGCACGTTAAACTTCATGGGCAATCCATCATCAAATGCCTCGACATTATCAAACTCTTTGATCATGTCGATGCTTAGGAGTTCATTCACGCAAGAATCCACTAATTCAACAGTAGGACATTCGTCCTTTATAAATAGTGCAGGAGTCTTGTGAATATCTTGAAATAAAAACGTCACCGTTTCGCCTAAAATGGACATAGTCGCCCTTCCCTTGGTTACGTCGATCACCGTGCGCGTTGTAGACATGAATGGACGTCCTAACAAAATGGTGTGTTCTCGGTTCTCGCTTTGTACGACACCAACATCCATAATGACAAAGTCAACCGGCACTACTAGTTTGTCTACTTGTACTAAGACATCCTCCACAATACCCAAAGGTAGCCTTATCGTTCTATCCGCCAATTGTAACCTCATCGTTGTCGGTTTCAGCGGTCCTAGGTCAAACTCCTTGTAAATTGAGTAGGGCATCAAATTTATGCTAGCGCCAAGATCGAGCATCCCTCTTGCCGTTAGTCCATTCCCGAGAGAAATAGTTACGCAAAAACTCCCGGGATCCTTCTCTTTGGGTGGCAATGGTTTCTTAAATATATCACCAACATCTCTTATCAAAGCCACATGTTGACTCGTAGCCAAACGCCTTTCCCTTGATGCTAGCTCCTTGAAAAACTTCACAAACGCTGGCATTGTCTTTATCACCTCTATCAGGGGGAGGTTAATATTGACATTTTTCACTAAATTATATAGCTCCATGAATCTTTTATCTTCCTTGGCCGGACGTAGGCAACTTGGAAAGGGAATACGATCATAAATGGTCAACTTCTTCGGTGGTGCATTTAAAGAATCGATGGGGTCTTCAGATGCTGTCGGCCTCGAAATATTTGGATTTGAAGATTTATGCGTTAGATCGGCCGAATTGGTTGCATCTGCTTGTGGTTGGGTTTCGGCCTCCCTCTTGTCTTCCTCCTTTCCTAGCTCGATGCAGTTATCCACTTCTTTTCCGCTTCTTAGCACATGAATGGCCGAGGCTTGTTCTGTTTGGCTTGGAAGAGTATTTTTCTCCTTCTTCAATGATGTCATGTCAGTTGCCAATTGTCCTACCATTATCTCCAATCTTCTTAGTCCTGACGAATTTTCAAGAGTACTTTTGGCCATTTTAGCCATCATCGTTCTCAATTCTTTCATATCGTCTCGAACTCCCTTCATTTCCTCCTGAACATGTGTGAGGCCGTCTCGGTTCCGAATAGTTTCGGCAACTTGGTTTTGTTGCCAGACTAAAAGTTGATCAGTCGACTGAACTTTAGTAGGTGTTTGCCCTTGCATATGGAAATTATTCGGGGGTGGTGGTAGTGGTGCTTGCATGTGTGGTGGTCTCTGCCCCGAATGTTGTTGATTCGAATAGTGCTGGATGGCGTTAACGTCCCCTCGTTGTTCGTTGTTGAACGGGCACATATTGGCTAAATGTTCAGGGGATCCGCATTGGTGACACATCRCATTAGTCTTCTTCGAAGAGGCCTTGCTTGCCCGCTCGGCCTTCCAAGCTGCCAATTTCTCCTCAAATATCTCTTCGCACTTTGCTTTGACTAATTTGCCATCATCTAAGTCAGGATCAGGGATGGAAATCTCATTAACTTTCAATTTACGAGGCCGAGAGTTGGTTTCTCTAGATTTTTCACTCAGTTTCTCCAATACTCGTTTTGCCTCGCGGGCCGTTAAATAACCAAAATCTCCTCCTGCTGCTATCTCAACTTGGCTTTTCCCCATGGGCGACAAACCATCAAAGAAAAACTGATTAATTATCTTGGGGGAATATCTATGATGGGGGCATGCTTGTAAAAGTGATTTGTAACGCTCCCATGTTTCATGAAATAATTCTCCCTCCACTTGTTCGAAGTTAGCAATCTGCCTCCGAATTTGCCCCGTTGTTTGTGCTGAATAGTATTGATTTAGGAACTTCTCGCTTATCATCTCCCAATCAGTTAATGACCTTGGTTCTAAGGATAGTAACCATGTCTTCGCCTTGTCTTTCATGCTATAGGGGAAACAAATCATTTGCATCTCCTCCCGGTTTAGGCCATGACCTACAAATCTGCCAACTTCATCGATAAAGTAGTTAAAAAATGCTAAAGGGTCTTCGTGGGCATTTCCGTGAAAAGTCGGAAGTAAATTAATTTGATGAGGTTTAATCTCTACTTCCCTTGCAGTCGGGCCAAGTATAATAGCAGACCCGTAAAGCACAACCTTCGGACGTGCCAAATCTCGTTGTCGAGGCGCTCGATCTCCCCTTGGCTCCCTAACTCGGTCATTAGCTCTCTCATAGTGGTCGTCATGCATTTAATGGTGCCCGCGCTCGTATCTCCTTCCGAAATTATTTTGCTCGTAACCATGATCTTGATTCTCCAACCAATCATTCACGTGCCCTTGATTGTTAGCATTCGCGTTATGCTGCAGAAAATCTTCGTTCCTAATTGCCATGTTCTCGATGTTGTGTTGGCAATAATGGGGCGTGGTGGTGATCTCGGTGGTGAATCGCCGTTTCGAATCGGATTTGCTTCTAACATAATGTCGGAAGCTTGATCACAAGCGAAATCAGTTGCTGTCGAGGAATTGTCCTCGGGAATAAAAACGGGTCTTGGTCTTGGCGGATTTGAACGGTGGACGTTGTCGATGAATGGTGCAAGGTCGCGTTGAAGTGATCGCCTTCCTTGCATAAACTCAACAACACGTCAACGTACCAAATGGCAAAAACCAAGTGCGAAATATAAATAAAAACGAAAGTAAAAAAAAATTAATGAATCAAAAAGAAAACAAAATGAAAAATATCTTAAATTCCTACTCGTTACTTCCCCGGCAACGGCGCCAAATTTTTGATCCAAACTTTTGTGCACCCCTTTTTATTAATTAATTTAAAAGCACGTAAGTTTGCTCGCAAGAGTATGAGGTACTTGTAGGGTGATAAGTTTGACTCGAGTCGTATCTCTCGAGGAAATAACTGTTCGGTCTTTCGGATGTTTTTCTCAATTTACGAATTAAASTAAAATACATGTACAATTGGGGTTTTGAAAGATATTGAGTTGATCATTATAWAMTAAAGCAATAATTAAACTAAGGCTAACTAAACTAATTATTCTAACTAGATTATCAACTACGAGCAATAATTTAAACTACTTGAACTTAAGAACTAAGAATTTAAAGCAACGAATCTAAAGCTTAAATATAATAACTACCCTTAAGAAATCGCACCATACAAATCTAAGAACGAATAATTAAGCATAAATCAAGGCGCATAAATAAACTAGATTAAACCAATATCCAATATCAAGCATAAAATGATTAAGCTAATTAAACTAGTTCTAGCATTAACTAAGAAATTAACTACGAAATTATCTAAGAGTTTAGAGTACTTATTTGAACTAATGAAAGCAGTAAAAAGCTCCAGCTATTGCGGAGTTTGAACGTTGATCTTGGGCGAAGATTGAATCCCGAATGCGAATTCGATGTTTTGGACGCGTTGTTCTTTGATCCTTGATCTCCATCTTCAAATCTCGTTATGAGATGTGGGATTATTGTTATTGTAAGCTAAGGAACCCTAGGTAGTCGTGTATATCTTCAAAAATCCAAAATATGGAGGGTTTATATAGATATTGCAAGTCTTGGCGCACAAGAAACCCTAAAATCCGAATTCTGGGCCGTCGCGTCGACGGTGCGTCGACTGACGCGGATCATGGCTCGCGTCGACGGAGCGTCGACGCTCGCGTCAGTCGACGCGATAGAGCGTTTGTCTCCGTCTCTCGATCTTTTGCTACTCGTTTTGCCGGAAAGCTCGTTCTCCTATTCTTGAACATCCAACTTCGTCTATTACACAATGAACTCTTCCGTTTACTTAGTTGTAAGGTGAAAACAAAGAAATATCACCTATTTGCATCAATTACGATTAAAATACGGTAAAATAAGTCGGAACTATAAAAATACGGAATTAAGCTTAAATCGTCCAACTTATACCAAAAATAAATAGAAAAACGAACTAAAAATCTAATAAAAATAAGGACAAATCTACTCTAATCAGATATCAATATCCATAACCTCGGGAGGAAGGGATACGCACGATGAAATAGTCGCCCCCACGAAGGCTTTGCTAACTTCTCTCATAGCAAAAATGGGAGGGGCATTTTGGGCATTAGGGTTCATACCCCTAAACAAAGCAAACGGATTGGGAGTGCCCTCATGATCATTAGTGTTAGCACCTCCATAACCCGGAACACCACCATGACCGGTTAAATTCACATTCGGAGCATAATTTAAATTATGAGCGGGAGGAACTCCATACGGGCCGGGATTCAGATTTGCATGTTCGGAAATTGAGTAGGACCACCATAATCCCTATACGGACTATTTGGGTTCATAAAGCCGCTATACCCAACATGGTTTGCACCATGCCCTCCCATGTTGGGTTGACCATTGACATTTTCACCATTGGCAACATGGTTTGCACCATGCCCTCACATGTTTCCAAGACTGGTACCAATCATCCCATTCCCAACCTGGTTTGCACCATGCCCTCCCATGTTAGAAATGTAACCCCCATTGCCACAAGCATTGGAAATGAAAGCATTAGATGGGTGAGGGAGGGGTGCGGTACCTTGGTGTATGCCCATGGCTTGCCCATGAGTGGTAAAACCCACTCCCTTGATTTCCAAAAGATTGGTCGTGAGGGCTTGATGGTTTGGAATTTGAAGGCCCGGGCTTGTTGATCGGGGAGGATGGCTCGACATGAACAACGGGCTCAGGATTTATTGAGCCATGAGGAGCACGGGCCATGGAGACTTCTCATTGGGTTTGAGAAACGGGCTGGTGTTTGGAAGATTATGTGCCATGTCTTGAGTAGTAGCAAAGGGACGTCTTCAAACGCCTTAATTACTCGGGATTTTAAATATAAGGGGCCAAATCATTCCCAAGTGTTCGATGACCTTGCATACACTCAATAAAAATGTCAAATACAAAAGAAAGCTAGAAACACAAATAAACTACAGGCAAATCGAAAATCTTAACCAAGACGAGTCGCAACAGCGCCATTTTGTTTGTAGACTTTTTAGTGGTGATGAATATATAGGGGGTTCATGGCTTGGTAATATCGAAATTCAATTGCTAGTATGAATCGATGGGTTTTTAGCTTGTTCGAATTAAGAGAAAAAAAAAATAAATGGAAATAAACGAAAATAAACTAAGACTATGATGATCTATGAATGTAAATGCAACTATGTCGTATGCCTCGTGCGTATATATTTTGCATGTAATTGTTGCGTTTTTCCTAGTATTTTTAGTTAGAATTTCATGTTGATTTTAGTAGTTTTTAATAGAGTTTTATTAAGTTTTTATGTGGTTTTTCTTGTTTTGTTATTTTTGTGTTCTTCTTTTGATTTTATGTTTAATTGGGTTAAATGGTTTTAATTGATTTAAGGTTGGTGAAATTCTTGAGTTTTTTTTTTTTGATTGAAAATTCTCATTTAATAGGTGGTTTAATGATTTGAATTCAAGCTAAGGTATGGAGGACAAAAATCCAAGCCAAACTTGATGCCAAGAAGGAGCTCCAATGGGGAAAACATTCTGGAATTGCTGCCATCTCTTGCCATTAGCTGCCATCTTCTGCGCCACCCAGCTGCTCCAGTGTACATGGAAGGGCCTAGCTGCCAAGATCCCTGCAATTTTCTGCGCCACCCAGCTGCTCCATCAGCTGCCATCTTCAGCGTTGCCATCTCCAAGACATGGCCCAAGGCAAGGCGCTCTCCTCCATGCCATCTCCCACGCCATCCTCCAAGCCAAGGCTCCCCTTCTTGCCATCTCTAATGCCAAGCCCCCTTGCACCCAAGTCACGCCTCCCCCTAGCCATGTACGCCCCAAGCCATCTTCAAATGACCTAGGCTAGCCAAGACCGAGCCACCTTGAGCCAAGACTGAGCCACCTTGAGCCAAATCAAGCCAAAATGTCCAAAAAGCCCAATTTGGCTCATTTAACTCCATTTAAACCCAATAAAAACTTGTATAAAGAGGAGACAACTCTCTTTTTTTAAGAGGATAACTCCCTTCCCAACCCAAGCTTGAGTTTGAGATCAAAATCACTCTCAAGCTATTGATAATTCTCTCTTAGATTTTAGATTTAATTTCAAGTTTTGATGTAATTTCTTTTCTAGATTTAGATTTACTTTCATGCTTGGCCTTGGGTTTGTAAGCCTAAGAAGAATCCAAATACTCCTTTGGATTGTTACTTTTGATGCAATTTAATTCAAGCTTGCTACTCTTTCCTTTAATTCAAGTAAGTTTCCTTTCAATTTCATGTTTTATGCTTTATTTCCATGCTTTGTTCTTCATTTCCATGCTTGTTCTTCATTTTATGCTTTTTGTCTTAGCACCTTGAATTCATGTTAGATCTTAAGAGTTGGCTATGGAATCTAGAGGAGTGACACATCTAGATCATAGATCGAGTCTTAGATCGTCTTGATTTTGAGATTTTCACATGCTTTATTTTGATTTTTATTTTCATGCATAGTTTTAGCTTAAATCCTAGATCTATTACTTGATGCTTGTTATTTTCCTTAAAGTTTTGAACTTTCTTATTAATTTTCATTGATCTTGCTAGTTGTGCTTTCAATTTTAGAAAATTTCCATTATTTAGGATTTTATGCATAGTTGTACCTTGTGCTTGCATGCTTGTACTTGGTGAAACTTTGCATTTTCTTACTTATTTCCTTTATTGCTTTGCATTTTCATTTCGAGGCATACGGCGAGGCATCCTACCAATTTGCACTTTCAATTCCTAGATTAGTTTAGATAGTTTACTTCCTTAATTTTTGTTTTCCTTTATTTTTCCAAGCTTGAAACACATTGAATACTTCAATTGAATCGAATTCCGATAATACCAAGTCATGAACCCGTTGATTTATTTCAACACCACGAAAACTCTTCAAATAGTATACCATATTGAAATTACAAGCAATAATGGAAATAAGTAATAAAGAGCAAAGAAACAACTAAGTACAACCAAATAAACCTAAGGTAAAACTGTGCATGCATGATCATAAAATTTGAAATAATGCAAATTAACAAAAAATCGAAAGCACCAATAGAAAGAGCAATAAAAGTATACGTGAAAGTTTAAATCATTATGAAAAATAACAAGAAACGAAGAGTAGATCTAGGATTCAACATAAAACCATACATGAAAATAAAAACCAAAACAAAGCATATGAAATACTTGAAATAAAAACGACCCAAGACCCGATCTATGATCAAGGTGTGTCACTCACCTATATTCCATAAACCAAATCACAAATATAACAACAAATCTAAGAGTTAAGGCAAAATGCATAAATTGAAGAATAAGGAAGAAATTAAAGAAAAGCTTAATTGAATTAAATAAAGGAATAACAAACTTGAATAAATTGCAATCCAAAATAAAAATACAAGTGATATCTTGAATTCTTCTTGAGCTTACAAACCCAAGAAAAAGTTTAAAATTAAATCTAAGAACTAGAGAGAGAAATTAAATCTCAAACCCATCTAAGAGTTGGGAGGAGAGTGGATATTTTCTTTAGCTAATGAGAGATCTATCTATTTATACTAGGTTATATTAAGGGTAAATGGGTCAAAAAGCCTTAAAGGCTTGGATTTTCCATGTTTGACCAAGTTTGACCCGAAATGGCCTTGCTAGCCACTTGGCTCGACCCTAGGCGCGATTTGGCTCGAGGTCGCTTGATTTGGCTTGGCATTGGCCGAGCTTGGCTCGGTGCGGCGTTGGGTGGGCGTGGGCGGGCGCTGTCGGCAGGTGCTTACGGGCGTGGCCTGGCAGCTCTTGGCAGCTGTGCGCGGGACTCGTCAGCAGGCCTCGGCAGTGCTCGGCGCTGCGCGCGGGCGGGCCTTGGCTTGCATCAAAACGTGCATCAAGATCCAATCTAACCTTCTTTTCGCTTTCTTGTTAAAATCTAGCAAAAATTACTTCCCTCCACAAATTAATTGAACTCATTTAACCATATTAAGTATAAAATCAAAAAGAAATACAGAAAACAACAAAATGAGAAAACAACCTAATAACCTAACGAAACTCGAATCAAAACTACTATAAACATCTTTAAACTCTAATTAAAAATACGAGAAAAACACTACAATTACATGCAAAACACCCAAACAAGTCTGAACCCTCTATTTTTATGCCTTTTACAAAATTAATTTTTGAGATTTGTGAACTTCATGGATTTGAATATACTTATAATCTTAGTTATTTCCATCAATGATCGATTGATTTGAGTTTTAATTTATCATCTCACTTAAACTGGGGATTTTAAATTAGCATTTAGTTGCACTAGAAAACTAATATTATATTTAATATTATTGATAATGAATCTATTTTAGAACAATTTCAAGCTATTATGTGAAGTAAACATTGTAATTTATGAATATCATTACATCTAGTTAATATTATAATAAGGCAAAGTTGTAATTTGACTTCAACAAAAAAGATTAAAATACGCACCTGCCGGATAAAAATTGTTAGAGTAGAGTGCCCGACGTTCCAATTAGATTGGATTTCATTCTACTTGTATAATAATTTTATTGAAATTATATTAATAAAGGCAACTTTCTTTATCTTATGTTTTCGCTTTTATTATAATTGCACGTATGATAAAGTCCTTAAACCAATTTAAACTATGGGATATGGTTGCGCATATGATGGCAATCATGGAACATGTCTCTAAGGTTTCGGTTTTAAACTTGTTCCAAGTCAATGGGTTTTTCGAGATAGGACATTGAATAGCCCGGTAAGACTTGCGCATATGATGCATGCTTGTAAGACAAGGATGTTGCATTCCATTAACATCAGCGTTGTGACGCGAGTGCATATATGTGGGTGCTTGTTGGAGAACAWGTTCATTGAACATGACCCGATGGAAATTCTTAATTGGAAGATTTGTCTGTCGAATAAGAATTTCCATATTGCAATAGTACATGATTAGTTATTGACTTGAGGTACGATGGTAACCTTGTGCACATTKTACAATACTTAGATTTATCTTTTGATTGCTTGACATTCGTAAAAGGGGTATTTTGGGTATTGTATCRATGTGCATGGAGGTTTGTCGTAGCCAACATAGAATTCGACACTTGTCTATGGACAAGAGAGTATCCTGTGAAYTTTCATAGTTTGTGATTCAAATACCTTGGCCAGGGCACGATGAATATTGATTCATAAATGAATTACTTAAACTTGAAATGAAATCACAGTTATTAAATCAATTGGGTTTCGACTTATAAATCCATGCCCAAGATTTAATCGGGAAACTAATTGTCGAAAGGATCGTACATGTATGGACTTGCAATTGAAATAGGTTTACTCGCTATTTCACCTAACACTGGGTAGTCATGCTACTTGCTAGATGTTGCCATGATTTGTAGGTTCTTGAGATTAAATAGTTAATTTCAAGAGAATTAATTAATTAGATTAATTAATATAATAAATTGTTATTTATAAACTTACAAAAGTTGTAAGCCTACTGCTAGTGTTAGTCGTGAACCTAAAAGGGTCACACATAATTTTGGTTGTTAACATTTCAAGATTGATAACTCCAATGGTTGGAATAATTAATTAATTTAGATTAATTAAATGAGATATTATTTTAATTCAATTGTTGGATTAAATATTTAATTATGCATTTGATTATGTAATTAAAACTAATTTGATTAGAAACCTCAATTAAAGGAATATATTAAATTGGTCAATTGGATTGATTAATTTAAATTCATGGGATTAGTTAATTAATTGAATTAATTAATTAGTTGAATTTTAAATCCAAATCCATGTATTTTTTCTAGTAGGCTCTAATTGTAGAAGCCCACTAGAATAATTGAAGACTTTAGAATAAAATTAATTTATATTAAATATTTGTATATAATATATATATATATTATATATATAATAATATATATATATATATAAAGAAAAGATAGAAGCCGTCTGCTTCATTACTAATTCAAAAAAAAAAAAAGGTGGTATACTTTTTTTAAAAAGGAACAGCCGTCCCCTCCCTTCGGGCCTTTTTTCGTAAACAAAGAAAAATTTAAATTCTTTTGTTTTATATTTTATTTACGTCTTCAACGGTAGATGATGATTAATTGATAATTTTCATCTACAATAATTAATCTTCAATCAATTGTTGATTGTTGGATTAATTGTTATTCCTTCAATCAATTTGAAAACGAAACGATTCTACTAGCGAAGGATTTTTCCGGTGTCGCAATCAAAATGTGGACTCGATTAGAGGGGATACGCTTGGATCTCTAAGACGAGAAGTTTTTGGTGTTAGCCACTTAGCCGGGAATTGATTCTCTCTCAATCGTCGCTTGAAGAAATTAATCGAGAGGTATTAACTTATGTATTTTATAAGAATCAAAATTTGTATTCGATACAAAATAATAGAAAATGACGATCGTTAAAATCGCTTACGAAATCTATGGGGCTTAGTATATATATATTTGATATATATATTTATTTTAATAATTTTAAAAATTTTAAATTCCGCTACGTAGGCCCTTTACGATTATAGCGAACCCAACAGATGACACAGCAAGATGACTCTCTTTGGAAAAAAAAAAGGGTTCAATTGCTCTTGTATGGCTATAGCCGCAGATGTACATCTCATGAATAATTTGTTCTCATTATTGTTGTTTTGTGTTTTTCCTTATGTTAGCACATGTTCTTGAAATAGTTTAGCTTTGTTTGGCGTCCTCCTTTTCCTGGATGTAAGATTTAGGTTCAACTTTTGTGAGCTGACAAAAAATTCACGATTTCCACGAATTTGCACGTCAACTTAGGAAAGAAGTGTGCCTTGCTAAGATAATATTTACTCCGTCCCAAAAAAGTACGATCATTGTTCAAAAAATCGGCATAGGTAGGCGTTAGGCGGTCCTCCACCGCCTACGATTTTCTCAAAGAATCGAATCCTAGATGCCCCAGATGGTGAATTTTTTGTTTTTTATTTTATTTATTTATTTATTTATCTATTGGCCATTTGATGTTTGGTATTTATTTGTACGTGAAGATGATACAAAAATTTGAGAATTTGATCAGTTTTATTGTTAGAAGTTAGAAATACTTAAACTTAATAATGTTGACAACGTGTTGATGGAAGTTCACGAACATTGGGGGAAAAATTAGTTGGTTTTTATTGATAATAAACTTATATCATGCACTACGATTGTAATTTTATTGTCATGTAATTATATCTTAAATACTAATGTTTAAATATTTGAATAAATATAATATTTACATTTAAATTCTAGATCCCGTCTATGCCCTATGCGTTACGTTTACTTTTTTATTTCCATCAATACTCATATTTAACTACATTAAAATCACACTACTCTACTTACTTAGGTCAATATACAATTAATTAATTATAATATATTTTTTTTAACTATATTTATCAACATTCCCACTCAAATTGTATGAAATAATTAAAGACTTGGGAATCTGTTTTGGAAAGAGGGAATAATTTTATCAAGAAATCATTTGGCAGTCCTTAATTGACATCGATGCTATTGGATTATTCTTTCATTTTGACAATTTTATATATAACAAAGTTGAAAATCTGTTTGAAGGCACAAGGATTAACATGAATAGTGAGACTGATTATGAAATAAAACATAATGATAAAAAAAATTATTTAATATAAATATAGTGATTAGATATTACTATATGATTGGTGATTATAAATGCCCAATAACTGACTAGTACAATTAGTAAGAAAATGCAAAATGATGATTAGTGATTTGATTCAATCAAGCCAACAATTATTGAAAATGCACAAAGTATCATGTGCTATTTACTTTAAATTATTCTACGAGATGAACATGGGAAAATTGGACTTATTCATCACCTAGGCCAAAATCTCACTATCAAGCTGCGCAGGTCTTTCATCCGTTGCAGTAAAACTGTAAAACCCACAGCACAACTTCACCTTTTCTTTAATCATGGTGGCTTCAAACACTGCCATCAAATTATATTTATGCTACATAGTTTCAAGGTGCAAAAAAATATATGAATTAACATCACCATGAAAAAAAAAAAGTAAAACCACATGTTATTTCATAAATTCTAAAGGGTAAATTACAAATTAGAAAAATTGTAAAAGAAATAAAATTTCAAATTATAATCTGAAATCAAGTTACAACAACAGTGCAAGATAAAATTCACCCTTTTTAAGCACCCACAACTTTTTTCTTTTCTTTTTTCTTTTTCTTTTTTTGTTTGGAAGAGAGGACCTACAACTTTCACTATGATGCATTGCAGAAAGCTGAAAAAAGATATTTGCAGATTATTTTTTGTTCTCATTCATTTTCTTGTTGCCCTTTAACCTCTTCCAAGAACCACTCTTTCTTCCAGTGCTTTATTGTATTCACCAAATCATAAAGCTCAATAATTGCCACCACACACACAAGAATAAAAACCTTGGCACTGCCATGTGCATCAGATTTCAGCATCATAAGGGCACACATCCCATAGCCTTTAAAAAAATCCACCATGTCAAATGAATGATTAAAATCGTTTCTCTATATTTATTTTTATTTTATTGTTGGTACCAAATAGATTCATTCTTCATTTTACTCCCAAATTTCCAAGAAACTTAATAATGTGGAGCAATCTACCATTTGATCTCCTCGCAATCATTTTCACTTACCTCTCGCCGGACTCCTTGGCCCGGGCCAAAGCCGCTTGCCGGAACTGGCGCACCACCGCCGAGTCTTTAACCACCTCCGCCGCCCGCCGCCGCCACCCGCCATGGTTCATAGCCTTGCCGACGCCGCGCAGTTGGGCCTTTTCTTGCTACGCCCACAACCCAATTGCAAACAATTGGCATTGTTTGCCTCTTGATCATACTATTATCCCATTTAAGCCCATCGCCACAATTGGCGGCCTAATACTTTTAAAAATCACCAACACAACTTCACTTCAGCTCGCCATTTGCAACCCGTTCACCAAACAATTCAAAAGGCTCCCCGATTTAAATTTCTCAAGAACAAACCCAGCAGTTGGGATCGTCGAAAACAATTCGCTTTCAAATCGAAACATGGGTTTCAAGATTTACGTCGCCGGAGGGATGTCCGGGGCGACAACTGGCGGCGGCGCCATTTACCAGCCGACCATTGAAATCTACGATTCGTTTTCCGAAATTTGGGAAATAATCGGAAAAGCAATGCCATTTGAAATTGCGGTCAGATTAACCGTGTGGACTCCGAACGAGAGTGTGTACTCGAACGGGACGCTGTACTGGATGACGTCAGCTCGAGCTTACAGCGTCATGGGTTTAGACATTTTCACAAACACTTGGCGGGAATTGAGCGTGCCACTGGCCGATAAGCTTGAATTTGCGGCTTTGGTGCCGAGAAACGGGAGATTGGCGGTGGTCGGCGGCAGAGATGGATGCGTGTGGGAGCTCGGGGACGATGATGAGTGGAGTTTGATTGGGAAAGTGCCGATTGAATTGGGGATTAGGTTTTTGGGGAATTGGGGAAGCGTGAAATGTGCGGGGATTGAAGGGGCTGTTTGTCTGTATAAGGACTTTGGGTCGGGGATTGTTGTTTGGAGGGATGTGTTTGGTGAGGGGAAATGGGAGTGGGATTGGATTGATGGGTGCTGTGCTATCGGAGGAAGGGAGATTGAGAATTTCCCGATTAGAGGGTTTTTGATTTATCCTAATCTACTTCGTTCTGCGTTTTAGTGGAGCTGGGCTGGGATTGAATAAGTGATTGCCATTAATGATCTACTAATTACTAATGACGGATGATAATACTGAACTCATCTTCTATTTTCCTCTACCTTCCAATCTTTTCTTGGTTTCGTTCCTTCTTTCATTTTCTTTTGCATTAAGCATAGACGAACTATCTGGAACAACTAGTGTTGGCCCGTAACGCACGCGTATATAAATCTAAATTATATATATTGTTTTATTTATTCATGCAATAAATAATAAATATTAACAAATTTAAATCTTGCATTAATTAAATGACATGTGATATATTGAGTTTAATTTAACGAAGTGCCTCATGATTTGATTTCTTTTGTTTTTATATTGAATGAGTGCAAATGAGAGATAAAATATTTTAAAAAGAACAAAAAATATATACAAATTATTAGATTATAATAATTATATAAGTTCTTAAAAGATATCATATTAAATATCAAAATACAAGAGAAAGATATTTAGTCCAGTAAGGAAATTTTTTATTATATCTTTAAACACTTACTAAAACATCCATTGAACTATCTAAATCATTAAAAATATTACATGTTCATTTAGTTATTCAAAATAATCATAATTAGTCTGCTCGTTTAAGTGGTTGACCAAACAACCCGTCCAATCCAAACTATTTAACTCATTGTTTAGCCTTTTTGAGTCATGTATTTAATGCTTGTTTTCATTCACATTATGCATTTACTTAATTTTATTTAGTTTATTTGAGACGCAAATATATAATTATTAACAACATAAATTTCATTTGTTTTCTATTTGTTCATTTTTATTTTTTTTTTGTTGTTTTGGTTTTGATTGACTTTATAGTTTATATTTTTATGACATCGAATAATATAGTATATAAATTAATATGTTTGATTATTTTATCTAAGTTTATGAAATATGAATGTTTATAACTTTTAAATATGATATTTGTAAATGGATTAGTTAATTTATTTATTTTTAATTTATAAGAAATATATGTGTTATGTTAATTGTTTAGGTCACCAATTGACCCGAACATTTGACTCGTTTATATTCTTCTTAAATTGCTTGATGCTTCGAATGATTGTTATAATCCTTTTATTATGTCTTTATTTAACTTTATTTTTCATACATGAGACAAATACACCAATGAAACAAATCAACAACATTATTAATTTTGTTATTTTCTTATTTCCATTTTTGTATTTCAACATTTCTTTTTGTGATATTTACTGATTGAGTATACTGATTAATATATATGAAATATATTATTTTTAAGTTAATGAGATGTTATAAATATTTATGATTTTCAAAAATGATATTTTCATTAAAAAAAGATAATTCTTGTTTTTAATTGTTTCAATACATAAAAAACTATTTATATTGTTATGTTTTTTATTTTTACTTTTTCTGTTCGGGTTAGTAATGGACCCAATGATTGGTCAATTGAATTGAACAATTGTCTTCTTAATTTATCATTTTTAGTCATCTATTAAATATTTTTTTAAATTTTATTTCTTAAATACTTTTCTTTAAATATTATATTTGTGTGTGTGTGCGCGTATGTGTAATGTAACCATAATTAAAGATATTATATAATTAAAAATCTCATCTAAGGTCAAGAAGTTAATTAAATAAATCAAATTTATTATGTTTTCTAGTTAATCATTTTACGATAGTTTGTACTTATTAATAATATTAAGGTCAAGAAGTTAATTAAATAAATCAAATTTATTATATTTTCTAGTTAATCATTTTACGATAGTTTGTACTTATTAATAATATTGAATTGTATATTCATATTTTGTTCATTAAATATCTTTTAAACTTATTTGGTATTGTTTATTTGAGATAAATAGATAAATATAAACTTAAATTTATATAGATAAATACAAGTTTTTTTATGTTATATATGATATATGGATGTCTAATCGAAGATCGTCAAAAGATAATTAATGTAACATATTATACATAAAAATGGGTACAAAATGAAAAAAGTTATTAATTTTTAAAAAATAAAAAAGCACAAAATGATCATTAATGTAGTTTGGACAAACATTAAAATAAGATAATTATACTTAAAATTCTCAACCTTCAAGCATACAATATTAATATTAATTAATTTAAATTACTAATAATAAAAGTTTTTCAATTTGGCGAGAAAAACAACACTAAGTGGCTCCTTTGTGTGTGTGTGTGTGTGTGTTTGGATTCAATGTCCACTTCCTAGAAACGGTCTGTAGGGCCAAATCTTAACCATACAATAATCAAGATTCAATGGATATAAAGTCAAAAAAAGAAAAAATATATTTAAATCTTTTCTAAATGTGTATCAATGGATTTCTAAATACGCATCAACTGAACTTTTAAATGAAAAATAAG
The DNA here is from genome assembly GCA_014905375.1 of Phtheirospermum japonicum. Classification (NCBI taxonomy): domain Eukaryota; kingdom Viridiplantae; phylum Streptophyta; class Magnoliopsida; order Lamiales; family Orobanchaceae; genus Phtheirospermum; species Phtheirospermum japonicum. Next base: position 947,888 of record BMAC01000393.1, on the reverse strand, counting down.
AGTTTTAAATGAATATAAAGTCTTTCTTTTTTCTTTTCTTTATTCTCCATTAATATACATCTTCCATTAAAATATCTCTATATATTTTTCATGAAATACAAATATTTTTAAAATAAATTATTATAATCCAATGAACAAAACGCATACCATTTTGCCCTACAAAATCATAATTTAAGAGTTTGATTTGAATTTATTTTAAAAATCAATGAAATACACAATTTTTTTTAATACACATTCAGGTTTTTGTTAATGCACATTTAGAAGTCAATTGATACACATTTAGATGAACTACAATGCTCAATTACACTTTGTTTAGACTAAATTGATTTCCAATAATAGCTCTACACATTTTGAAGGAAGTTGTTGCGAATTTAGAGGTTCATTAATGCATACTTACATGACATATAATTTTATGTGTTTATTAGTTAATAAATCTTCAAATAATTTAGATCCATCAAATTTAAATCTAATAGGTGGACTATGATTTGATCCTACAGACTCATTTTAAGAATTAGACCCACTAAATTCAATTTATATATAGATGGATACATAGATAGATAGATATAGATAACTAAAACTAACAATATAAATATTTGTCTCTCCTGTCTCTATCAAACAACCCGATTAACATTAAACATTTACTCATACATAAGTCAATCATTATATTCATCATCTTAAATATTTGTGTCACGCTACACTGATAGGTCATGACCGTTACATCATCTGACACAGTACTATGAATTATTAATTTTTGTATTCGAAAGTATTAGATGGTTTTTCAACTACACCAGGACATCTAATCTGGTACTATAATATATTAATATTTGTACTCAAAAATATTAGTGCGTAAATCTACAAAATTACAAAAAATAAAAAATTGCATTTTCAAAGTATCGTTTTTTCGTAATTTACAAAATTATAAAAAAAAAACAAACAATTTTTTCGTAAGCAACATCACTTGAATCTGAGGCTCCTCATTGAAAAACCAACAACTCCACTGTTGTACTACTATAATTCGAAATTTATTATTTGTTATGATGTTTAGGTGTGTCAGATGATTTTTCATCCGGCCTGACAAGAGTATGTCCCATATAATTATACAATAAATCTTGGAAAACAATAGTTTTATGTCAGACTGACGGGTCATGATCCATCAGGTCATCTGACCTGATATTATGATATATATAGGCAGGTCATCTGACCTAATTTTATGATTTATATATTTTTGTATTCTAAAGTATTAGTTATTTGTAAATCTACAAAATTACAAAAAAAAAAATTATATATTTTATTTAGTAATAACACTTGAACTCGAACCTCCTCATTTAAAACTCAACAACTCCATTGTTGAACTACCTAATAATAATTGTACTTATAACTAGAAATTATCATTAGTTATAAATTTTTGGCCCACGAACAAATTATCAATTCAGACTAACAAGAAATGTGGCCTATGAATCTTAGTCTATTCTACACTACCAATCTTATTGTTAAGCTCAATCCAAATAAGAATTTTACTAACAAGAACTCTCGGAAAATTTGGAAAGAAACCCCCATACCTAGTTTCATGTTTATAATCAATCCCTCATTTGTTTTCATTCTCCACTCCCGAATACAAATAAATTATTAAAGTGGATTGATTCCCTACAATTCAGAATGACAAAAATACCCTCACCTTTTATTTAGAAAACCCATTTATATTTCTCTTCCACATTCTAGCCATCCCCACCTTGCCGCTGAAAACTCCAGACTCAATATCCTCTTAATACCTACCACTTCGTCGTTTCTGAATTTGAAGCTTATTTTTCTCTTCCGATCCAATCACCAGAAATCGAGTTCTTCTCGTCTCCCTCTGTCACTCTCAATCCCCTTCCCTGATGTCGTAGGTCTGCTAGGTGCGATGGCGCCCCGCCGCAGACTATGTGAGTGTGTGTACTCTGTATGTGTGTGTTTTTATCTGGATGTGACGGGAAGCTAGTCGAGCAGGGTGAGCATATTACCAGGGGTGTGGGTTTCTGGCTGGGAGCAAGGTTAAGTCTGTGGCGGTGGGAAGGATCAGATGGTGATGGACTATGGGATTTGGGGGAGGCAAAAGGAAATTGATTAGATTTTTGGGCCTACCTATGAATTTATAAATTCATTTCAATTAGATCCTCTCAAATCAAATCTTAGTTATTATAACTTAGTCCCTAAATTAGCTTATTCAATATATCATATTAACACCTTGAACTTTTTAATGTTTTTAAATTTTTACTTGAGCCCCAAAAAACACTTTATTGAAAAATCAAAAGCGTACAACTCCCTCATTTTTTATCCAAAAGGGGTTGAATGAACTTTCAGTGCTTCTGAATTCGAATCACAACTAAATGCACATACATTGATTACTTAATGCATAATAAATATAGAAAATAAATGCACTTACCGTGGGCGTATATAAATTAGGTATGACGTGCGCAGACATTGAGTACTACATGGATAACGAATAAAAAATTATATAAAAATAACTATCAAATACATTATAACTAAGTACTAAACAAATACACATACGAACCAAGTATTACATACACATAAAATGACTACTAAATGCATAACGAATAAAAATAAATACGAATTCGCCTAATATTTTATGCATAAAAACTAAGTATCAGATTCATATGCACTGAATACTAAATATATAGTGAATAAAAAATAAATCCACTCTCCAAGTATTGGTTGAATATAAATTAGGCGCAATATGCATATATAAGTATCAAATGCAAATACAGCGAGTACTAAATACATAATGAATAAAAAATAAATTTACTCTCTATGTATCGGATGAATATAAACTAAGTACCTGATATATAACAACTAAGCACTCAATACACGCGAACTAAGTAGCATGTGCACATGCACTGAGTACTAAAATATATAAAAGATAAAAAATAAACAAACACTCGTAAACAAACTAAGTACTAGATGCATATAAACTAAGTATCATATGCATAATAACTAAGTACCAAATCCGCACACACTTAGTACTAAATGCATAACAATTAAAAATAAATTCACTCTTCTAGTATTGGGCGATTATAAACTAAGTACCATATTCATAATAAATGAGTACTCAATACATGCGAACTAAGTACCGAATTTACATACATTGAGTACTAAAATGCATAACGTATGATACTAAGTGCACACCCACCTAGCATTGGATGCATATAAATTAAGAACTGGATGTGAATAAAATAAGTATCATATGCACAACAAATAAATACCAGATGCACATCATTAAGTGTTAAGTGCATAATGAGTAAAAATAAATGTACACAGAATATAAATAAGATCGGGATTAATGAACTGAATAATAAATAATTGGATGAGTATAAGAGCATCTCCAATGCTAATCTTTTGACAGTAGATAATTTTTAACACATGTCAATTAATTAATATAATGCCTATCCACGTCAAATGAATGTTAAAAGAATAAATCTTGGTTTTAAAAGTTATCTCCAATGCATAAAGTCTACGGCAATAATTTTGTGTATGTGGGCATTTATTTTTTTAATAATAAAATAAAAAATATATAAATAATGCAGATAAGTTTTGTATGTGGGCATTTATTATTTTAATAATAAAATAAAAAATATATAAATAATGCAGATAAGTTTGACCAACTAGATAAATTTAGAGTCCAAACCGATGAGTAAAACATCAGTTCCTAGTTTTTTGCTACTTAATTCTGTTTAACATTATTTCACAAATCAGACAGTGCGATTGAAAGTGTTGTGATTATTTTCTTCCATGTCAGCACAACACTGCCTAAGACACTACGCATTGGAGAATAAATTATATGGACTGCTTTTAACTTGCTGACATGGCTGACTTTTTATTAAAATAATAGTACGCATTGGAGATGCTCTAAACAATGCATAATGCCAATATCTTTTGAAGCACAACATTGTTGTTCAATATCTACATTTTGTGTTGTCATTTCTCTTATTAACTCATAATAAGGACTGATGAAACAAATTCATAACAATTGATGTTGTGCTTCTTAATATGTTCAAATCACATGTTGTAATTCATCCAATGTTTAAACCATTAATTCTCACTTAGTGAATGCATGTGTAATACATATGTATTTACACGTTATTATTGTGTCGTTTGAAATTAGTACTTACTGTTATTGTGTACAATAATTAGTGAGTTTTTACTTAGTACTTAGTTCTAAGACAATGAATACTCAGTTTATATGCATTAATTCTTGGTGAGTGTGAGTTTAAATTTTAGTTATTATGCGATGAATACTTAGTGAGTGTGCAAAGAGTGCTTAGTTGTTATGCAACTAATACTTAGTTTATATGCATTTGTACTTCATAAGTGTGAATTTAGTTTTATGTTGGTATGTGCTTGGTAATTAGGCTGTATGCATCTAGTACTTAGTTAGTGTGCATTGAGTACTTAGTTTTTATGTAACCAGTACTTAGTTATATGCACCAGTACTTGGAGAGTGTCTGTTTAGTTTTTAGTTGTTATGCGACTAGACTAAGTGTCTATATGTATATGGAGCTCAATGAGTGGACATTGAGTGCGTAGTTGTTAAGTAATGAATACTTAGTTTATATTAATCAGCACTTTATAAGTGTGCATTTATATTTTAATTGTTACACGATTAGTACTTAGTGTATGTGGATCTGACACTTGGTGAGTGTGCATTGAGTATTTATTTATTTATTATTTTTAGTACTTAGTTTATATGCACTTGTACTTGGTGAGTATGTGTGTAGTTTTTCTTTTTCTTTTTTTTATTGATACTTAGTCTGCATGTATCCCGTACATAGTCAATTTACGTTGTTATGCACTTAATACCTAGTTTGTATTAATCAAAACTTGGTGAGTGTGCGTTTAGAGTTTAGTTGTTATACGATTAGTACTTGGTCTATGTGGATGTGGTACTCAGTGAATTTGCATTGAGTTCTTAGTTGTCATTCTTTTAGTACTTAGTTTACATGCACTTATACTTGGTGGTGAGTGTGCATTTAGTTTTAAGTTGTTATGCGCTCGGTACTTAGTTTGCATGTATCTGGTACCTAGTCAGTGTGCATTGAGTACTTTGTTGTTATATAATTAGTACTTAGTTTGTATTAATCAATACTTTTTTAGTGTGTTTAAGTTTGAGTTGTTATACGATTAGTACTTAGTTTATGTGGATTCGGTACTTAGTGTGCATTGAGTACTTAGTTGTTATCCCATTAATACTTGGTTTATAAGCACTTATACTTGATGAGTGTGCTTTTTTAGTTTTTAGTTGTTGTGCGTGTGGTACTTAGTGTGCATCAGTGAGCTTTGAGTACTTTATTGTTATGCAATTAATACTTGTTCACTTGTTGAGTGTGCTTTTAGATTTTAGTTGTTATACGATTAGTACCTTAGTTTATGTGGATTTGGTACTTGGAGAGTGCGCATTGAGTACTTAATTTTTATATAATTAATATTTTGTTTATACTATTAAATGAACACATTAAGAAGCGAAACAAGATATCAGAGAATATTCGACTCTTAGTTATATGCTTTTGGAAATTGAATAAATAATTTTGGACCCAAGTGAGATTTCTTAAGAGTTAAAATATTATTGGAGTTAATATGATATTTCAGATAAGTTGTCAATTCATAATGTACATGATATTGATTTTGAAGGTTTTATGATATTTCATAATGAGTTGACTGAAATAAAATTTATAAAATTTACAATTACACCCAAAAGTTTAACTAATTATCTTAAGCTTCCCATATACTCTATAACACATCACCACCGCACCCATGCTCCCACTATCAACTCCACCTCACATGGCTAGCGTGACATCATGTCTTCGATGATGACCCATCTGACCATCAATGCACAGTTTCCACCCATCGTCGGCCGAAAACACACACAACATATACGAGTAATGATTAAGCCTCAAATTTAAAAATTGAAACCTGTAGTTTCGTTGATTAACACGAAAGTAACTCGACGGTGGTGGCAGGTTGAAGACTGGTGATTGGACGACGAAACAATAGACGATGAAAGTTGAGATTTCTAAATAGTTTAAACTCAATTTTTCGGTGATTAGAACATCGTAAAAAAAAACAAAAAAAACTTCGACTTTAGAACGAGGGTGACGAGGTGATTCAAAAGACAATACAATAGACGGGCTTCACCACTGGCGAGCGGTTCATGGCCGTGGTTACCAACGACAACGACAACTTTGATGTCTACCTTTTGTTTTTTTGGCAAATAGCTTTTTGTTAAGTGCAAATCTCAAGGCCCAAATGAAAATTTAATTATAAATTAAAAACATGGATAAAGTAATTTAAAATAAGTATAGTTTTTTATTAAAACATGATGTTTCCTTTGTCTTTTGAAGTTAGCAGGGAGTTCAATTTAAGATTTTCTGTTTATTAGGAAGTGCAAACCAAAATATATTATACGCAGACTGAATCACAAGTTAAAATTAGGTGTTGAAAATTTTCAACAAATTTCTTTTAACTCAATCATAACAAGGGTTTGGGGCGTACGCCTCGAGGCGCGCCTCGGAACATTTTTTGGAAAAACGGTTTGGGGCGTACGCATCAGATCTACAGGTTAGGAACGACCGCCTTAAATTGTCGAGGCGCACGCCTCGACTCGTATACGCCTCAAGGCGCCCGAGGCGGACGCCTCGATTTTTTAGCCATTTTTTCGTTTTATTTTTTAATTTCCCATTTTCTGTTATTTTTTTTATTTATTTATTATCATTTAAAATTATAAAAAAGAAATTATATAAATAGAAAAGGGGAAAATAGAATTAAACGAACCCTATCTGTTTCCCACTCCCCACCGCACACTCCTCTCTCTCTTCGATCTGCTGTCCAGTCCGGCCGCCGCTGCTGAGGCCGCCGCTGCTGTCCAGTCCGGCCGCCGCTGCTCAGGCCGCCGATTTCCGATTTTCGCCGTTGTCCGCCCCAAATACAGGTCGACTTCTGCTCAGAGGCTTGTAATTTTTTCCTTTTTTCTTTTGTTCTTCTTCTCTCCGATGTTGTATAATATAATATTGAGTTTGTGTTGTATAATTGAGTTTAACTTGGTTTAATTTTTCCTTTTTTCTTCTTCTTTCCGCCGCTGTTGTATAATATAATATTAAGTTTGTGTCATTTTACTGGAAGCTCGAGTTAATCTAACTCGTGAGCTCCTCCATTTGGCCCTGATCATATCATGGATAGCAATTATTGATATCAGTAAGTTGTTGAACATTTAAAAAAAAATAAAAAAATTGATGTGATATATTATAAGAGCAGGAAAATTCAAAACCTGAGTGATGTACTGCTCGGCATCGTTTCGTCTCAGGAACATGATAGCATGTGGAGCTAAGTTGGCTACTTGATCGCTAAGTAACACCTTACCAATATCATCAAGCACTCTCACCTTGATGTATGGATCTTTTGGAGGAATCGTATCCTTTTTTTTTTAAAACAACAAACATGAATAAGCACAATTTGATTGGATCGTGATTCCTAATTATATTAGGTTTTAAAGAATTAAATAATAATAATAATAATATAATGATAATAATAAAAGAATAAATAAAACAAATATTAACTATAGATAGGTTCTAGAGATTTGCAAGGAAAGACAGGTAAAAGACATAATATTGAGGCTTTTGGGGGATGATAATTACACACACAAAAATAAAAGGTTTTCAAAAATTACAAGAATACATTAGAGGTTTAATTTCGTCTAACAGTTTCCTCCATATGCAAATAACATTTCAAAACATAGTTGAAAAAGGCGAGAGGCGCACCTAGGCGCAAAGCCTTCTGGAGCCTGAGGTGCAAGGCGCACGGCTAGGCGCGCGCCTTTTGCACAAAAGGTGCAAAATTTAAAAAAATTCAAAAATATATTAACTTCGTTTTTAGATTACAAATAAACAACTACATGGTAAAAATAGTTATATTTCAAAAAAAAATTATTCATGGTAACCCAGAAGAGCAAACCAAACATTAAACACAAAAGTTATAACAATTATTATGACATGATAACAACTATTATATTCATTTGGGATGTTAATAAGTGTGAACAAGTTCTTAAATTACCAAAAAAAAAAAAAAAGATATTGAGCATGTTTGCCAGGCGCCGCCTAGGCGCAAAAAAGGCGCAAAAAAGGCGCGCCTTTCGCACAGCGCCCGCCTTTTGGCTGGATAGGCGTTTGGGCCATTGCCCTGAGCGCCCTTTTTCAACTATGTTTCAAAAACACCCTGGCATTTATAGAAATATTACAATCACCCCCTGATATTTAAGACAAAATATCAGTTTTATTTTGTAATATCGAAAACCTCTGGGGGGGTTTGTAACTTATCAATACCTCTTTTTTTTTTTTTTTTGGTTATTATCCCTTTAAAAAAAAAA
>BMAC01000393.1:901003-927517 GCA_014905375.1 Phtheirospermum japonicum | reverse complement strand
CACAACCGGAAGACGGCAAAAAACGAAAAAGGAGGTACCGTGTCACTTGCAACTATTGTACATCATCTTACCAATTTCTAGAAGGAGGAGGATATGGGAATATGCACAACCATCTCAACAACAAACTCCCCGACAAAGTCGGCATCGATAGGACTCAAACGCAACTACAAGGAGGACAAGTAAGTACGAATTCATCTTCTTTATTTACATATTCCGACGCTACTCATAGAAAGGAATTAGCAAAATTTGTTTCTTCTAGATCTCTTCCTTTTAACTTTGCCGGTGATGATTTATATGCAAAATTCACCCAACTTTCTTTTAATCCCTCGAGTACGAGCATCTCACGCTCTACCCTTACTCGTGATATTAAAAAAGTTGTTGGTGAATATAAGTTAAACTTATGTAATGAATTTTCTAGTTTGCCAAACAAAGTTTCAATTTGCTCGAATGTTTGGAATGATCATTGGGAACGAAACTCTTACATGGGTGTTACATGTCATTGGGTTGATAATTCATGGACTTTACAAAAATGTTTGCTTGCATATAGAGATTTTAAAGCTCCTCACAATGCACATAATATTTGTCAATTAATTCATTTGATTTGTCAAGAATATGGTTTAGTTGAAAAAATATTTTCTATTTCATTTGACAATGCAACTTCTAATACGGCGAGTGTTAATGAGCTTATTAGTATTTGTAAACCATCTATTGGTGGCTTGTTTTTTCATATTAGATGCATATGCCATATTTTGAATTTGTGTGCTCAAGATGGTTTGAATGTTTTAAAAAATGAACTTTCTCCAATTAAAGCGGCTTTCACGTGTATTCATAGAAATAAATCTTTGCAACGAAAATGGGCAAGATTTTGTAGAGAAAACGGGTTAGAACCTAAATTTTTTTCAACCGATGTGCCTACTCGTTGGAACTTTATATATAAATTATTGAAAGATACATATTCGTATAGAGAGGTTTTGTGTTCGTTTTTTGCCCAACAAGAAATCGGAATTATGTTATATACAAACCAATGGTCTACGTGTAATTATTTGAAAAAAGCCTTAAAGGTGTTTAATGATGCTACTAATTTATTTTCCGGTGTTTATTATCCTACTTCTCGCCTTATTGTTGAAAATTGTGTTAAAATTGCATTCGTCTTTAAGRAGTGCATGAAAAATGAACGATTGGAAGAATGTGTTATTTCTATGAAACGAAAAAGGTTGAAGTATTTTCATTCCATTCCAAGTATATCTTTAGTTGCTACATTATTAGATCCTAATAATAGAGAAAGTGGTTTAGAATTTTATCTTAATAGTTATTATGATGCTTTATTGCCGTTTGAAAACTATGAATATCCTTCCGTTGAAACTATTATTCAAAATTTGAAAAAGTCTTTATATGATATGTTTAAAGAATATAGTATAAACTTTGATGGTCCTCTTCCTATGAGTTCCGGGCGACAAACTTCTACTAGAAGTGGTAATCCTAGTAGAAGTGGTGACGGCGACGATGAAATTGAGGGATTTCAAGATTTTTTGAAACAAAAAAAGTCACGAATGAGGCGTTCGGGTTATTCATTCGGTTCTAACCCTTATCGAGAACTTGAAGCTTATCTAACAACGGCTTTTGAGTATGGAACGTTGGGAGAAAATGAAGCCGATAGCGAGTTTGATATTTTGAATTGGTGGGCATCGAGGAAATCACTTTATCCAGTTGTTAACATCATTGCGAGGGAGATATTGGCCATTCCCGTATCAACCGTTTCATTCGAACAAGCATTTAATGAAGGGGGGTACATGCTGGACGAGCGGAGATCCAAACTTACACCTCACAATCTCGAGTGTCAAATGTTATTGCATGATTGGGTCAACGCCGATCGACGAAAATAAAAAACATTCTTAGTGAAGATGAAGAGAGCGAGACGTATTATGATACTACGGGATCTAGCAACGAGTCGGTAAATGGATGAGTATGGTACCCCCCGCACCACCGCTTCCGATTTCAAGGTAAGTAAGGTAAGTGAGAACTACGTGGACTTTGATTCCCAAGATAAGGGATACGTAGGCAACTATCTTCAATTATTTGAAATTAAAATTTCAAATTTTAACTTCAAATATTTGAAAATAGTTCAAGTCCAATTTCTTTTTAATTTTCTTTTTTGAATTTATTGAAACTCTTCTATTATAATTTTTTTTATTTTAACTTCAAAATATTTCTTATTTGACCAGTCGATCGACTAATTGACCAGTCGATCGACTAAATTGGTCAGTCGATCGACTGGATTTTCAGTCGATCGACTGGTCAATCAGTCGATCGACTAGTTCTCTCCAAATCGACTGGAGAACAGAGAGTTTGGCAATTTTGGGCGAAGCAGTCGATCGACTGACGCTTAGTCGATCGACTTCTTCTCAGCCGATCGACTGAGTGAAAATTAAAAAAAAACCGTGAAAACCGTCCAAACCGAATCGGGACCAAATCTTGAACCGGCGGTTTGCAAACCGGCACAAACCGTCCGGTTTCACGGTTCGGTTCCGGTTCGAGATTTTTGCCGAAACCGAACCGGCGGTTCGAACCGCCTGGACACGTCTAATCAGGTCCATCATGAGAGAACCAAACATATTGATGTGAGGTATCATTTTCTGAGGACTGAGTAGAGAATCAAGGTGATGAAAATAGGTACTGCTAATAATCCTGCTGACATGTTCACCAAGCCGGTCCCACATAGCAAGTTTCGACATTGTTTGAACTTGCTAAACGTTACAAGTTTTTAGTTGTCAAGGAGGGCAAATCTGAGGCAGAGAGGAGTATGTTCATCTGGCATTGTAATGATGCATCTCCAAGGAAGATTCAAGTCAAGGTGGAGATTTGTTGAAATGTCTGGAATCTCTGCCCGTGGACTTAGCCAATTTGGTGAACCAAGTAAATCTGTGTCTTATTTACGTTTTCTATTTATTACTTTATAACCCTATTCATTCATAACACTATATGTATAATTAAAGCAGCCAAATATATCATATAAAACATTGTTGACAAATATATGATAGTATCGATAAGAATATATATACAACTTAAATTAATACCAAACATTGATTCTACGAAAACTATAATAACATCACAAAAAAACCTTATTTTTATAGGTACATCAAAAAAACACATTAGCAACAAATAACTGGAAAGCAAGCATATCGACAATTAAAATTAGCATCGTAAAAATGTGTAATATTTCTTTCCATGGGTAACATTTTCCCCAAAACATATTATCCAATAATTTATTACATATCTAAAATGGAAAGGGAAACTATAATATATTGAAATTTCTTCATCTAGGCTCCAGGTCTGAGATGGTCATTGTTGCTTTATTGAATATTTTACTTGGTAATGTACAACTTAACTAGCTCCGTTCCACAAAAAACCAACGCTCTACTGGTTGCTAACATGACAATCACGGATGACATCTTAGAATCATAATATTATTAGCAATGCCTATAATTCAAGGTAGCATTAACAATAAATTTATTAACAATTTTATAATGTCTATAGTGATATCCACGTTTCAATAGACCAAGAAAATCTTCTGAACTAAGCGTTTGCAACACACTTTTCTCATAATTATAAATCCATAATATTAAAATTAGCAACAAAAATAAATTAAAAACTACCCTTTGACAAATATAAGTAAGCACCATAAATCAACCAACAATATTTAACATCAATGAGATTCTTCTATTATTCAGACCAAAGAGCATCTTATCACCGTTACAATCATATATTAGTATCACTGGACCATGAAATTAGCAACCTACAAATCAAACAATGCCTACAGTCTGACAACAAAATTTAATAACTTACTTATATAGAAAAAAAAACTAATTTTAAGGACAACCTCACTACTACAAAATAGGTTTTTCACGTCGGCTAATTAACGTCGGTTTTTGAATAATCGACGTAAAATATTTTTCACATCGGTTTCTAAATAAACCGACGTGATATGTGATGTTATTACGTCGGTTTTCTTAAAAACAACGTGATAAATAAGTCTTCACGTCAGTTTCTAAATAACCGACGTAATAAATTTTATTAAAAAAAATATTAAATACAATAAGTAATAAACCCGGCCCCGTCACTTCTTTGTTTAGCATTAATTCGCTAAGTGATTTCCTTCTCTCTCTCTCTCTCCGAAACCATGGTGACCTCCATTATCCCCCACCTCCTTCTCTTCCTCTTAGCCACCACTGCCTCCGCCCACCCCTTTAAAACCCTCTTCTACTTCTCCACCGCCACCACCTACCTATTACCCCTAAAATTCCCTCCACCGTAACCCTAACCCCAATTCCACCCTCGGCAACCAAAACCCCCACCTCGCCTCTCTTTGATCGTCGTCACCCCTCCATCCATTTTTGATTCCGACCTCGCCGTCGCCTCCTTTGACAGCGATTCCCAGTCATCCCCGAAGATGATATCATTCGGTTTCACCCTCAAGTTCTATTTCTCCATGTCCAGCTCGATTCGCGAGCGCACCAAGGACATCATTAGCGTCGTCGGAGCCCTACTCTTTGGTGTCGCCTGTGGGGCCCTCACAGCGGCCGACATGTACTTTCTGTGGGCCCTATACTCCCCCAGCCGCTTCGACTTCGGCGATGTCTCTTCGTCTTCCGATGATGATGATGACGACGACGATGAGGTTTGCCGCGACCAAGAGGAAGCTGGGCTATCTGGCCATCCCCACCAAGCCGGCGGCGGCTGATGATGACCTCAAGAAGCCTGCACCGCAAGCCCAGGAGGTAGTTTAATTATCCTCTTTTTTCCCCTTTGTTTAATTATTTTGTGCGTTCACCGAATGGATATCCGATATTATTTTTTCCCTTTGTTTAATTATTCATCATTTTCAGAAATTAATTAATTTTCCATTTCAGAGATTGATTGAATTTTTGTTAGATAGAATCTGTTTTAAAGTATCATAGTGTTGTAGATCTCCTTGTAATATGCTTTAATATCCAGTTCAATATTYGAAGCTTCGAGAGATACTGAATTGATATCCGACAAGTCCGATTTCTAATCTATCGTTAAAAGTGTACTAATGCAAGTAAATTCTGTTTTATGGTTTTTATGCKCAAAATATTTGAAAACGGTTTATTGGATATTGCTGTTTTGTGGTCTACACAACAAAATTAAATTGACTAACTTCATTCTGAAGTTGATAAATATATTGCTAAAATTTTCAGTTTTTTTTTTCAATTTGAGTTTTTCTATTTATTCTGAACAAATGGGGCTTCACGTGGAAATTGCAATTCTTTGCATCATTAACACAGTCTGGGTTCAGCATATTCTTTGTGGTTAGTAAGCTTCATCTACTTCTATTCTTTGTGTGTATGATTGTGTAGGTGGGGAAGTTTGTCCAAGTGTTTGCTTCGTTCTTAGGAGGCTTTGCGATTGCCTTTGCGAAAGGGTGGCTTCTTACRCTAGTAATGTTGAYGTCGATTCCATTGCTTGTCGCATCGAGCGGGATAATGTACTTTGTTAAGTCCAAGATAGCTAAACAAATGCAAAAGGCGTATGTTGGTGCTGCCAATGTAGTCCAGCAAACCATCGRCTCCATCAGAACTGTGAGTTACTACTAATATGATGTTCATGCTATAGATATAATCACCTCTTATTATAAGGAAGTGTTTTTAAACACTTAAAAAAGTGATTGTTGGCTTTTGGATGGAAAAAACAACTAGTTAGCTTCTATTTGCAAACACARCCAATTTCAGTTTCTCAATTAATTTTTGTTTCTTTTACARCAAATCACTACCTTAAAAGTTTTTTTTTCTTTTTAATTAAATTTAATGTAGTAGATTGTGATTGTGTTTAGGTCGCATCATTAACCAGGGAGAAGCGAGCCGTGGGTGACTACAAAAAGTTCCTCAATAGCTCTTACAAACCCGATATCCTAGCCGGGTTGAGTATCGGACTAGGTAATGGATTCTTCATTTTTTTTCATGTTGTGCAATTACGGCTTGGGTGTTTGGGTTGGTGGAAAAATGATCTTGAACAAAGGTTATACTGGAGGTCAAGTGTTTACCGTACTCCTCGCTGTGATAATAGGTTCAAAGTAAGTTCTTCTATGGAATTTATCAAAAGCTCACTATATAAAAAAAAATTGTAACGTACAAATTTAATTCCGCAGTTGTTTTTTAACTATATATTTTTTTTAAAACTAGTTCCCTTGGCCAAGCAGCTCCTTCCATAGCTTCATTTGCCACCGGCCAAGCAGCAGCATTGAAGATGTTTGAGACAATAAACAGGAAACCGACCATAGATGCRTACGATACCAAAGGAGAAATATTAAACGACATTCGTGGAGACATAGAATTGAGAGATGTCTGTTTTAGCTATCCGGCGAGACCGAAAGAACAAATATTCGATGGGTTTTCTTTATTCATTCCAAGTGGCGTGACTGCAGCTTTGGTCGGACACARTGGAAGTGGGAAGTCAACTGTCATTAGTTTGATCGAAAGATATTACGATCCGCATTCTGGTCAAGTTTTGATCGATGGAATCGATCTCAGAGAAATTCAACTTCAGTGGATTAGATCAAAAATAGGTTTAGTTAGCCAAGAACCCGTGCTTTTCACGGGCAGCATTAAAGATAACATCGCTTATGGTAAAGATGGAGCGAGTCTTGAAGAGATCCATGAAGCAGCTGTGTTGGCAAATGCTAGTGATTTTATTGMCAAACTCCCTCAGGTGTGAGTTTTAMTAACATGTTTTTTTGTTTTTTTTAAATTTCCTTTTCTTTGGGATAATTGCAAAAACTACCCTTGAGGTTTGGTCAAATTACAAAACCACCCACCTGKTAGTTGAGTTAACGGAAATTAAATGTTGACGTCATCAAATTCCGTCGGGTCAACTAACAATTGAGGTAAATTATAAGACAGAATCAAACTCAAAAGGTGGCTATTGTAATTTGTAAAATTACCTGATTTTTTATTTAATAAATACCGCAAATTTCGGGGTAGTTTTTCTAAATATCTATTTTGCAAATACCAAGGTCTAAATATCCTATTTCATGCACAGGGGCTAGATACAATGGTCGGGGAAAATGGCACTCAACTTTCTGGTGGTCAGAAACAAAGAGTGGCCATAGCCCGAGCGATCCTAAAAGACCCGAGGATTCTACTTCTTGACGAGGCGACGAGCGCACTAGATGCGGACTCCGAGAGAATAGTACAAGGAGCCTTGGAAAAGGCAATGGTAAACCGAACGACCATCATAGTTGCGCATCGCTTGAGCACCGTTAGGAATGCTAGCATGATTGCTGTCCTTCACCAAGGAAAAATAGTTGAAAAAGGTACAATTTCAAATGTATGTATGTAATTTTGTTGTGAATATTTTTCCTCCACGAGGAAACTTAAGTACAGAAATATTTCAAGAAAATCACTCCCTCGAGTTCACACTTTAAGTGTCGTTTAAGGAAAAAACAAAACATATGAATGAAAGTATTAAAATACCTTATATATCCTCAATTAATAGGTATCAGTTTGGAACATAATAATTAATAGAGYTGGCGTGATGGACGGGCCGGACCAATGGAAAAATTGKTCYGGGCTCAAATTTTATCTGGTCACCATTTTTCATGGCCAGTACCTGGAAAATAGAAGAAATTTCCAGGCCCGGACCATCGAGCCAAAACGAACCGGGCTGGGCCAAAAACCGACAGCTCTATGCATTCAATAGATGAATTAATAGGTTCAACCGTGTAAGGGTAATCTAGGAAATTACTTTTTAGTCTTGAAAATGTCGACAAAACGTCATTCTTTCTGAAGAATTATTGATCARCTAAATTAGAGGAAAACTGAATWGTTTTGCTGCATGATTTGACTTTTAGGCACACACTATGAGCTACTCAAGGATCCTCACGGTGTGTATTCAAACCTCATACACTCTCAAGAAATCAATCAACACACGGATCAAAGYGTCCAACCTGACAACAAACAACACAACAAGTCAGATATTACGATACAACCCGACGCGCATTCTCTCAGCTCACTATTGCTTCGATCAGAAAACGTCGTTCCCGATGAAACATCAAAAAAACCTCCGCAAGTCTCACTCTACCGCCTCGCCCGTCTCAACAAGCCCGAGGGCCCCGTCCTATTCACGGGCGCCATATCTGCCTGTTTGACCGGCGCGATACTGCCCGTCTTCGGCTTGCTCGTTTCCATGGCGATCAAAACCTACTATGAGCCACCGCAAAAACTGAAAAAGGACTCGACGTTCTGGGCGCTGATGTTTCTTGTTCTTGGGGCGCTGTCGTTAATCGTGTACCCATCGAGGGCGTACCTGTTCAGCATGGCCGGGGTCAARTTGATAAGCCGGATTAGATTGATGTGTTTCGAGAAGGTAGTTAGCATGGAGATAGGATGGTTTGATAAACCYGAGAACTCGAGCGGYGTGGTAGGGGCGAGRCTCGCTRGCGACACGGCTCTGATTCGCACTCTGGTTGGGGATGCTCTGGCGCARCTCRTTCAGGACRTGGMGTCGATAGTGKTTGGGTTGGGTATAGCTGTCGCGGCGAGCTGGCAGCTGGCGCTTATTGTGTTCGCGATGATACCGCTGATTATTTTTAATGGGTACGCGCAAATGAAGTCGGTTGGAGGGTTCAGTAGAGATGCAAAGGTACATTTTTTAATTTTTTTTTTAAAACCACGATTCTCAATTCGTAGTTTTTTAAAATATTTCAAATTAGCTGGAATGATTTACACTACAAGTAAAAGTCAATTTACATACATAAGAAATGTAGGTCAATGTTAAGGAAACTGTAAATTTTAGGTAAAATAATTTATCGGAAAATATTTAATAATTAAAATCTTAAACTGCCGGTATATTGCAAAACTGCCGGTGATATTTGGTAATTGGTCGGTATAGTTTGAAAGAAAACATATTTTTTATTCCGTGGATATTCTATAGTTAATTGTAAAATTTAGTGACAATAATTTTTGCCGGTAAACTATAAGATTTTTAAATGGTTGCAGTTGATGTATGAGGAAGCAAATCAAGTTGTAAGCGATGCTAAGATTTTATATCTTTGTAATCTTTTGTAGATTGCCATGAATGTTGTGAACATTACAACCAATTATTCTCTTTTTTTCTCTCTTTCTTTTCAATAATATTTGTTATTTTTTTTTTCGGTATCACAACTCTACGAGTACCAAAGCACAATCCTAAGCACAGCTCCTTAAATGTGCTTCAATACATTAAAATTAGAAATTTGTGCTGTCATATTAACCTGTACCGTCTGTTAAGCATTTGCTATATTTCTTGTAGGTTTGAGAAACAAGATGGGGTGGTTTTTGATGGCTACCACTCGCAATCTTAAACAAATTGATGAGGCTTTAAAGCGTCCTGGTAGAATGGATAGAATATTCCATCTTCAACAACCAACTCAAGCAGAACGGGAAAAAATCTTACGAATGGCTGCAAAAGAAACGATGGACGAGGACCTCATTGACTTTGTTAATTGGCAAAAGGTTATTTGAATTACTTCTGGTCAATTACTGGGCTTGTTTATTTTTGAAAAAATCTTACGAATGGCTGCAAAAGAAACGATGGACGAGGACCTCATTGACTTTGTTGATTGGCAAAAGGTTATTTGAATTACTTCTGGTCAATTACTGGGCTTGTTTATTTTTGATTGACACAAGTGAATTTTGGTATTAAGTTATTTGAGTGATTTCTGGTTTTGTTTCGGAGCGTTACAGCTCCATATCTCATGTACTGAAATCTTTGTGTTATTTTAAATGCGAGTCTTGTTTTATACTTTGGTTTATAATAGGGCACATTTATGAGATATTAAAATTATACTAACACTTGTTTTGTTCATTGTGTGGCATGGATTCTTTTGATATTTTTTATATATTAATTCCTAAATCTCATAATTTAGTTATTAGGTGGGATGGTTAAATAAATAGGGCCAGTTTTTTTAAAAAAACCCTCATATTACCACATCGGTTATAGAAAACCGACGTCAAAAGCTCCTACAGTTCACGTCGGTTATTTATAAAAACCGACGTGAAACGTCACATCTTCCACGTCGATTATTTGAAAACACCGGCGTGAAAAGTCAAACATTCCACGTCGGTTTTTTAAATAACCGACGTGAATGTCACTCTTTTCACGTCGATTTTTCAAAAACGACGTGACTTTTAACGTCGGTGGCTATTACGTCGGTTCAAAAACCGACGTTAAATGTACAAAAAAACCGACGTGAAATCCGCAGTTTGTAGTAGTGCCTATCGATTGTCATCGCCAAAACCATCATGATGTAATTTGCACCACATGTTGTTAACATTCCAAAAAATTATAGCCCAATATTGAAAAATGACACACACACAAAAAAAAAGTAAACAAAAAACCCTCAACTCTGACGCAAGAAAAATGGCCACAACGAAGTTTTGTATCTGCAATTTTCAATACACATGTAGACAGTGCAAATGAAATTAGAAACATAGAACGAAAAATAAAATGCATAAATTACTTTTTATTTGATGATTATTAGCATGTCCTATACTATTCACAATATTGTCAGATAATAGATGGAAAATGACCATGACTCTGTTAGTATAACCCGACCACAAGATTAGAAAGGGCAATATTGTCATGACATAATAGGTGAAAAAGGCCCTAATTGTGATAGCATACCAATAACATAAAACTAGCAAAGAAAACACCACAATTTAGAAAGGAACATGACATATCTATATTTTTTTCTATAATAAAGTTGGCTTGCATGCCTCTAGTCGCGACATTTGTATCTTCTAATTGGTTGATAATCTTTATTTTATTCTCACTTTCTTTCTTACGGTCTTCTCCCCCACAACAGATTAATTGAGAACAATTTTGTTCACTCTCTTAAAGAGGGTGAACGTCACCCCCATATTTATCAATTTTAAAAAAATGGTAAGATATAAATGAGTGGGCCCCGTTTATTCTTATATTCAATAGTTTACTTACAAAGTTTAATGAGTGGGCCCATTATTTTATTAAATAAAACATTTGATTTTGTGGAACCCATTAATTAATATTATAATATTTGTTATGTAGCTTATTGAAGAAGCTACTTGCTCTCATATAATAATCTTTTGGCCTTCCAACACTCAAAGAACAGCAACAAAAAGGCTATACAATTTCTTTCCAAGGATTCAGATAATTTGCCAAATTACTTGGAAGAAAAATACTTCAGTTTACATGAATTAAGATGGGGAGTTTGAATACAAGTATTATAGTCCATCAATTTTTCTGGTAAATATATACTTTTTTTTTTATAGAATGAGATTTATTTTAGAATATATTCATATTGATTATGTTAGTTTTATTTATTTATAATTATTTTATTACGATTTCAATTGATGTTATGATTTTTGTTATCTCCCGCATGATCTAAGTTTAATTGATATTTATGATTATAACTCTCATTTCTAATGGTGAAAGCTTCATTTGTATTAGACTTGTGAATGTGGGGCTCTATTGATTTTTCTTTACACTACAAGAATTTTTATTTTTTTAATTTATTCTAATGCAATGGGTATTTGTCTATTTGTCAAATTTCATGTACCATGAACTGTGTATTAATGGGCATAATTTAAAACGTCAATGCATAATTTATTCTCTCATGTTTAATACAGTTCGTTATGAGTCTTCCGGACTTGAATTTTAGAGTTTATGAAGATTCATCTGTTGCAGATGGAGACTGTGGTGGTTCAGTTCAGCAGTTAGCACAAGAAATTAATGATGTTAATGAACCTAAGATCAGAATGATGTTTGACACGATGAAAGAAGCTTACAACTTCTATAACATGTATGCAAGAAAGCTTGGCTTCAGTGTTAGGATTTAACAGACAAACAAGGTCAAGGTTCATCATAATATTATCCAACGACAAGCTTTGGTGTGTTCATGTGAGGGCATTTACCAAAAAATCAATACGCCCCAGAAGAAAAGAGATGAGCGATGCTATGAATGTAAAGCTTTATTTGTAATCAAACGTGTTACAAGTGATAAGTATCAAGTGATTGATTTCAATTTAGAGCATTCTCATGATCTTGTTCCAATTGAGCATTCCCATCAATTGAGGTCCCAACGTAAAATTAAATCTTCGCAAGCCAAAATTATGAATAAAATGCATTCATCAGGTCTGAAGCAAGGACAAATCTTCTCCTATATTTGTGAAGAAGCTGGTGGGGTTCAGAATCTTAATTTCACAAGATCAGATTGCAACAATTATATACAAAGGAGACGGGCTGATTTCTTGAAAAAAGGCAATGCTGCATGTCTTTTAGAATATTTCCAGCAGAAAAAAAGTGAGCATAAACATTTTTCTACTCCTTTAAGATCCATGCAGATGGTGAAATATGTGGTGTATTTTTTTGTGATGCGAAATCTAGACGGGATTATGGGTTATTTGGTGATGCGATATGTTTTGATACAACATTTCGAACAAATAAATATGATATGGTATGTGCACCGACTATGGGTGTCAACCATCATGGACAAACATCGTTATTTGGGCGTGGTCTACTTGACGGTGAAACATATGATGGAATCATGTGGTTGTTTACTACATTTTTTGAGGCGATGGGAGGAAAAAAACCAAAGAGCACATTCACTAATCAATCTATAGCTATATCAGGTGTTGTAGATGAGTTGCTGCCCGAGGCCCACCATGGATTGTGTTTGTGGCATTTATGTTAAAATGCTGCAAGAAACTTGAGTAAACAATGGATATAAAACATTGTCAAGACAATTCCAATCATGTATTTATGATTCAGAAACAATTGAAGAATTTGAACTAAGTTGGGACAAATTACTTGATGATAATGATCTTAGAGATAATGAGTGGTTTCGGAAAACATATGAATTGAGGTAGAAATGGGCTCAAGTATATAGCCACGATCATTTTTGTGCAGGCATGACCACATCTCCAAGAAGTGAGAGCATTAATAAGTTTTTGAAGGATTACTTCACTCATGGGAGAATTTTGCTACGAGAGTTTGTGCAAATGTACTCGAAGGATGGATAACCGCTGTGAAAAAGAGAGACACACTGAGCATTTAACACGCCAACCAAACATGATTTCAAACTGGTCAATTGAGCATGAAGCGGCAAGCAAGTACACAAGAAAAATCTTTAATCTTTTTCAAGAAGAGGTTAAGAAAATTATTGATTTGTCACTTGACTTGGAGTGTGATGATGGCATTATTTGTACTAATAAAGTAAGAGAGATTGAAGGTCGGAAAAGGATTCGCACAGTTACATACAATCGATCGGAAGAAATGGTGTCATGCACATGTAGAAAGTTTGAGTTTGATGGAATTCTTTGTTCGCATGCATTGAAGTTTTTTCGCCATTTAGAATAAAAAAGTTTGCCATCTCGATATTATTTGAAAAGATGGATGAGGGCATTGACATATGAGGATATTTGCGATCCCAGTGGAGAGATAATTCCAAATGACAATGATCCAACGCTAACAGCTCGTTATAGTGAGTTATCACATATTTCACAAAGAATTGTGTCCATTGGGTCGAGGCATATAGATATTTTTGGCATATGCAAATCATTGTTACTTGAGGTGGAAGCAAAGATCGAAGCGTGTTACGTTACCGAGATGGATGAGAATAAGAGAATTTTGACTGAGATATGTGATAAGTCGATAACAAGCTTGCAACAAGATTGTCGATTGCGAGAGCCCAAATAAAGACGCACCAGAGAACAATCTAGCAAAAGAATTAAAAGTGCATTAGAAACTAAATCACGAAAAAAGGCATCAAAAACGTCAATGGGTTAGTTGTTTATCAAACCTACTTATATGTTTTATTTTTTGTTCTATTTATGTGGCAGTTAAAAACAACTAAATAATTATGGCACGTGGAACATTAGAAACGACATGCTATGGAATCGGTAAATAACGATCTCTTTTTACATATGAATTCTTGTTATTATTAACTTAACACTCGTGTGAATAAATTACTTTTTGTTACGTATTTTAACTTTAACTAGAGGGTTCATGGAATTACCCAACAAGCATGTTCATATAATAACACTTTGGAATGGATACAACCCGGAGATATTTACCGTGCAAGTGTACCGGGTCAAAGTGGATTTCAACAATGGGATTTTGTTGGGTTTGAAATCAAATCAAGTGATATCTTTATGTCACAACAAGTACGTACATACTTATAACACCTTTATATGAATAATGTCATTCTATGAACATTCATAATGATAACTTTATCTGTGTAGCCCTCTTCTTCCCAATGCATGCACCTTCAGAATGGACTACCAACCGATCCAAGTATGTGTAAGTTATTGTTAAATCTAATATTTAATTTCATTTTGAGTTATATTATCTTATACTTTATTTCATCTCACAATTGTCATAACTTTGCAGGTTATATATCCAAGTGAAGTTCTTTCATTTGGACAATATATTCTATGTTAAGTAGGCAGATTATTTACATATTAGAATGATTGTTGTTTTGTTGTAGTTCAAGTTTCAACTAAGCAGCTTATTACTTAGGTAGAGTTTAGTTTGGAGAACTGTGGTGAAAAACAAACACATGATTTTGTGCTTGAATGTAAAATTATGAAAAACTTTACTTTTGAGCTTATTTTGAAATAGTTATTATCACTTTTTTGCTAGTGAAAAAAATTATTAGTTTTATATTGTAATATGAATAATTATTTTTAATATTTATTTATGTTTCACAATTTTAGTATCAATTAGAATTTCATGCATGTGTCAAATATTGTGGTATTTAATAATATATTTATGTTGCATAGATAGCAAATGCAAAATTTATATATATATATATTAAAAAAGAGAGCATAAATTCAAATTCATATAACATATAATTGTGGTAGCTCATAAATTTTTAAAATAATTTAAAATAATTTGATTCTTTTTAATAAATATATAAATAATAATAAGAAATAGAATTTCCTTACATAAGGATTGAAATTTATGTACATGAACTAAGAATAATTTTGTTGTTTAGGATAATTGAAGCTATGGAGAGGGGTGACGTGGGTGAGGGGATATGTGGGTAGAAAAAAAGCTTTTTAAGTAAACTATTGAATATAAAAATAAATGGGGCCCACTCATTTATATCTTTACCATTTTTTTATAATTGATAATATGGGGGGTGACGTTCACCCTTTTTTAAGAGGGTGAACAAAATTGTTCTCAGATTAATTGGTTTGGCTTTGACTTTTTTTCCCTCAATAGATTTTTCCCCCTCAACACGTGGGCCTTATCTTCTACACTCTTCCTTTCTGTCCAACCATATTAACAAAAGCTCCCCAATAAAATTGGTACTGCGAAAGATTGTTGAGCTCAGGGTTTTAATTTTCTTATCAGTCCGTTTCTGTTCCTTTTTTTTTCTCTGACAAATTGTGTTTTTTTTTTAGGTTCATGGATTGATTAGTTATTTCATGTAAATCTTCTTCTTCTTCTTCTTCTTCTTCTTCTTCTTCTTCTTCTTCTTCTTCATTTGTTTTTAATTGTTATGTGCTTCTTCTTCCTTTTTTCTTATTTCTTTTAATTTTAGGTTTTATATCTCATTTGATTTTTGTTATTTTGAATGTCCCTTATTTCGTCAATTTGCATTCCACTCGAATTTAACTGAGAAACCGTCTCTGCCTCTCATTTTTCGCCAGTTGGTTCATTTGTTTTTAATTGTTATGCGCTTCTTCTTCCATTTTTCTTATTTCTTTTAATTTTAGGTTTTGTATCTCATTTGATCTTGGTTATTTTTAATAACTGATGGTTGGTTTTAAAATCAAGTTGTAAATTATTTTCTTTTTTTTTCCTTTTTCTTTTTTGCCTATTTCTGTTATCTGTTCCTGTTAATATTCTGTCTAGCTTTCGAAGGTGATCTAGGAAAATTGAGTTATGAAAACTGTTAATTTGTAGGTCTATGGTTTTGAAAATAAGTATCAGTAGATGATATTGTTTTCAATGTTAACCAATACTGAAACCAACATCAACCAGAGTTTAATTAAAATAAGCAGCGAAAATTTAAACTCAAGAACACATCAATTTAAATTCAGTTCACAAGTAAAAGTACTTGTGAACTTCGGTGTACAAACCCAAAAACTATATTACTTTCTTTGTTCACGATCAATATAAAAAGATAAGAAGTAATATATGAAAACTAAAGTATCAAACATATGATACTAAATACTTGTCGCCTAGATGAAAGATCTGATCCGTTGGTCACGTAACTTCAAAGACCTTCTTGATCTCGGATAGTGGCTCCAAGTAGTTATCTTGCTTGTGTTCTCCCTTGCTGTTTGCGTCGCCTGCTTCTTCTTAATTTTCTGCAAGCCTTAGTCTTCTCTTGTCTTAAATAGACAATTCTAGAATTCTAAACTTGGTAAACAAGTAAAACAAATACTAAACGTAATCTAGGAAACTAAATAAAGTCCTAGATACAAACTAGGAAACAAAATCTAGAGTCCTAATTTATTTTTTGCCCAAGAAAGGCAAACAACTAAAATATGGATTTATCTCCAAGAATAAATTCCCAACAATCTCCCCCTTTTGCCTTTCTGGACAAAATACTACGATGCAAAATAAGTTTAAACTAAAACACTAAGACTCCCCTTGAATTGGAAAACTTTCCCTAAATAAATCAACCATTGTTTACCAACCCAACATCAAAACAAACATGAAAAAAAACATTGTTTATTCAACCACCATACAAAATGAGGAACTTATTGACTTGGCACCCTCTTCGAACGATGAGGGGATGTCGAAGTTCCTTCACCCCGATCCTTTCTCTTCCTCAACAGCTTCTTCATTTTCTTCAATGCCTTATTACGGGAACGGATCTTCTTCCTCCTTTTCTCATGAGCAAGGCTTGCCAATGCCTCGGCAGCAGCAATATCATCACTCGCCTCATTCTTATCAGCAGTGTCGTCATCACTATCCCCCCCTTTTTGGCCTAAAAGCAAAAGGGCCTCCAAGAAGGATCCCCGAAGCGCCTGCAACTGGGTAACCTGGTTGTCAAGCAAAGCAATATGCGCGCGAACAACCTGAGCAGAAATGCTAACCGTGTTGGTACCCGTGTTGGGAATTCCAAAACCGACAACACTAGCAACACCATCCTGAAAAGGCGCCTGCCAAGGGAGATCAATAACCCTCGCACCAGATATGTGTTGGCCCCGTAAAGAGAACCATTCTGCCTCACTAGTAAGCACATTAGCAGGAGTAAGTGTCAAGCCTTGATGGTCATGCACACTAAAGATCAGAGAGGGAAAGCACAAGGATGACGCAGACTTGGTTGTGGCAAACTTAGAATGATATCGAACACATGCTGCCCAAAACTAAACTTGATTCCCCTCCTAAGATTGTATAAGAACTGAGCCTGAAGCCGCGTGATACACGTAGTATTCTTAGAGGGAACCCAGTTACAAATAGCCACTTTGTGTAGAATAGAGTTGAGAGAGGAAAGATGGGTGCTCGGTAACTGATCACGCCACAAATTCACAAGACCACCAGATAAAAAAAAGATGACCTCATTCATGTCATCCATAGTAGAATCACCACGATATATCTCAGTTCCAAAAATCTCATCGATTATATCAGGAGTAAAACTATAAACCTTTCCACGTAAATGAACTTTTCCATAATTCACCGAATTAAGATCAGCAATGGAAGGCACCAAACTCGCATAAAACTCCAGGATTATATCGCGGACAAAAGGTATAGCGGTGGAGACAGTGGAGTACATACCTATATGCTAAAAGAAAGTGATCAAATTTTGCTTCTCAAAAACCTCAACAGGAACTCGGCGCTCAGCAAGTAAACTCCAGGTTTGGTACTCAGAAAACATCTCCTCGGCTTCGACAGTCAAGAATCTCTCGGAAAATGGCTCCATGTACTCAATCTCAGTGGTCCGAGAGGGATTTCATGTTGAGGAATGGGAGTGCGCAGAGGTAGCAGATGGAATCGATTCGTGATCAGGAGAAGCAGCATCAGCAAAGGCAGAACTGGAGGACGAGGCAGACTGGGTTTGCGGAGATGTTGGTTTTGAAGAATCAACATAAGAACCAACATTGCCCTTTTTAGCATCATGATTTGTACATATTTGTATGTGATTCTCGTGTGTTTTTGCATCGTGTGTTGTGTGCTTTTAGGGTTTTTAGGTTTATTTTCTTCACTTTTTTTTCCTTTTGATAAATTTCATTTCGTATCATTTTTAATGTTTTTCTACCTTATTTTATAAGTAATAGTCTAATTTTGCTTTATTTTCATGTTATAGCTTCAATACGAAGAAAACGAGATGCACGACGTTCTGCCAATGCCCGCAGCCAGCGCAGCGTCAACGCCGGGAAACGCCCGCGTCGGTCAACGCTAGGTCGATGCAAAATCTCTGTTGCGTCGACCTTTGCTCCACCATTCGATGCACAAGCCGATGCAAACTTGCAGTAGCGTCGATCCATGCAAGCGTCGGTCGACGCCTTGCCTGGTCGACGCCTTGCCTGGTCGACGCGAGCAACCTGACTCGCATCGACATCGACACTCGGCACGTGTTGGTCGATGCTTTGGCAATAGTTATTTTGGGAAAATCTATAAAAGGCCGGTGGTCTCTTCATTTAAAAGGTGCTGGAACTTGGGGGAAGGTTCAGAGATTGCAGAGAACCCTTGATTCTTGCCACCTTTCGATCACACGCATGATTCGGGTTGAAGAGTTGAAGATTGCAAGTTCGAGTCGTCGTTTCCTCGTTTATTCTTCATCCTTGTTTTACTTTTCAGTGTTTAAACTTTAGTTTATAGATTTTAGATGTTAGATGTTAGATAGATTAGATTGTAGTATGTAGTTTAATTTCTAGTTTAAACATCATTGCTTTCTTGTTTTTAATTAGTATTTCATATCTCGTTTCCTTATGAATGTTCTCGTTAGATTAGTGGTTCGTTTTTAATGTCGATCATGTTCATGCCTGTGTTGATATTCTGCTGTTGATCATGATTATGTTTTTCGGCTAAGTTCTTCGTTCTAGTGCCTAGGGTCATTTAGAACCATCAGGATTGAGAACCCTGATCGTGGAAATGATTCTGGCGCATTAGAACCTTGATTTTTTTAATAATTTTAAAGACTTTAAATTTTATTACTCGTAGATGTTAGAAAACCCCAAACCAAATTGGATCGCGTGTTTAGTTTAGTTTTTTTTATTTCATCTCTATGTTCGTAAAATCAAACACCGGAATAGCTTCTGATTAGTCTTCCTTGTGATTCGACTCGAGTCTAACTTACCGCCTACAATTGCTCCGTTCTCTTGCGGACGATCTTTTTAATTTTAAATAAAAAGTAGGTGTAAAAATTTCGATTCAGAATTTGGCGCCGTTGCCGGGGAAGGCTTAAGTTCACGATTTTTGGTGTTTGCTTTTTAGTGATTTTTGATTGTTTTTTATTTGTTTGTTTGTGTTAGTGCTTATTTTTGAATTTTGTTTTTGTTGTTTTGTACTTTTTGGTACATTTAATCTCGGTTTTTGAGTGTTGTGCTTTGTAGCCACATTTTTGAAGACTCGAGATTATTTTGATTGAAGATGGCGGATTATCGAGCGAGTTCGCCATATGATGACTTATACACTCCACCTTCGATGAAGAGATGTTTTTCCCAACGTCCGATTGGCGTGGGTTTCGACCGACAATTCCTTTGAGCCTTGCAATGTGGGAGTACGGTCTAGATGAGTTCTACCTCGAGCAACTTCTAATTTTTCTTGGATTTCCGAGTGAAGACCCGCTCCACTTCATCCGAGAGTACGAAACTATAACAGGCACATTCCCTCTTTTCGGACTTACATGGGATCAAGTGAAGATGCGGCTTTTCATGTTCACGTTAAAGGATCGGGCGAGTGAATGGTTGACAATTCTAGAGCCTGATTCCTTGAAAATATGGGATGAAGTAGTGTATAAGTTCATGGGGTCGTTCTACTCGTCTAAATGGGTCCCACCTTCAGTTTCTTACAATTCGAACTTTCATGATCCTTATGCTTCACTTAATCACTTTGATCACACCCCACCACAAAGTTCCTATTGCCCGACATTTAACGAAAACTTTTATAATCCGGGTTTGGAACCTTTTTACACGGGATATGATTCGTATGCTCCACCCGATTCCGATTCTTTGAGCTACGCCCCATTTCCTCTTCTTACATCAAACTCTTATGTTCGAGTTTCGGGAAGTATTTTCCCCCAACCACATATCACGATTCGATATATAATGATCCGTATGCTCTTTGCGAATCATATTCTTATACTCCGGGCTACGATTGTTATCCTTTGTCTCATTCGTGTATTACTGATCATGAAACTCGAGTTGAGATAAATCGACCTCATTTTGATGAGGTGACGTTATTTGATGTGGTAGAGCCTACCTTGAATGTTTATTCGGAAGAGGTAAGACGGCTGAGATCAAGGAGTTGGTTGAGATTGACCCCCTTGCGAATTTTGATGACGCTGTGGATAAAAGTGTGGGGGTTTTATCATTGGAGTTCCCGGAGGATGTTGGAGATTCGAGCCTCCCAGCTCTTGGTGAAGAAGGTGGAGTTATGGTGCCAGTGTTGGAGGATAGTGAGACTATTGAGTCGCATTTTGAACAACCCGAAGCTTTGCTGAAACTTGATTTTGAGGTGGTAGACGAGATAGTCGAGAAGGTGCCTGATCACCCCATGCTACAATTGCCGTTTGACATATTCGAGGTGATCGATTACTCGCGGTTCCGACCTCCGAAGCTAGTTGGAGTGTTCAGCATACCGGGAAGTGATTTTTGGGCCTTCCTTGGGGATTATCATCACCAATTCTTGCTCTTGGAGAATACCAAGGCGTGGCACGATCGTCATTTATTTTTGGATCTGGGATGACAATGACCGTGGACATCGTCAAGCTAAAGACGTTAATCAAGCGCTTCTTGGGAGGCAACCCAAGCCTTTTAACTTTATATGTTTTTGTTGTTTCAGGTCTCCTTCAATGTTGAGGCCCGTTAGACAACTTTCGACGCTCAACTCATCACCACAAGCGCGATTTCAGGGACGTATCTCTCCTTCTCTTATCTTTACCATACTTAGCTTAATTTTTCGTATTATACAATGTGGATATTGTATGGTTTAAGTTTTGGTTAGTAAATTCTTTGTATGCTTTCTTGTGGTTGATTTGAGTTGTGTGTATTGATATTGATTGGAACCTTGACGAAATGACGTGGTTAGATGCTTTGGTTAGGATATTTAGACTTTCACTCGAACAATAGTGTAATTGTGGGGAATGAAGTGTAAATAGTCTATGAAGTGTCTTTCTTCTGTTCTATTCTTGTTTCGTTCCAAAGAGTCGAATATTCTTTACTAGCCCCGTTTTTCCGATGCACTCTATAGGATTTTATGTAATTTTTATTTTTTATTTTGGAGACGTTAATACTCCATGTGCTGAACTTGAAAAATATTATCAGTTGCACTTAGCAACGTAAGATCGGAGTCAATGAACTCTCACTTTTGATTTATGTACATTATACTTGTTTAGTACCTCATCTCTATGGGTACGTATAAAAAAAAACTAAAATAAAAAAAGAAAAGAAAAAGAATTAAAAAAAATAAGTACAAGAAGAGAAATCCTTGTACATGTTAAGTTCGTATTTTTGTTTTTTTTTATTTATTAGATTGTATTGTTAAAGAGGTGTATAGATGATTGGGCTAGTCGGGTGACGACTTGGCGGTTTTGAGCAGGGATAAACTTTGGCCGAGGCTTGGATGGATGACGTACATGGAGGTCAACTCATTACTTTTAGGTGTTCAGAAGCTAGTCTAAATATCTAATCTCAACGTTATCGTGTCGTCCTTTTAGTTGAGTTTTCAGTCGATTTAATGCATTAACTTCTTGAATCATATGAATGCATTAGTGATTAGGTCATCGGGTAATTAGCTTTCTCTTGTATAAGTCCAAATTAGATTTTGCTTGAGGACAAGCAAAACCTAAGTGTGGGGGAGTTGATTTGTACATATTTGTATGTGATTTTCGTGTGTTTTTGCATCGTGTGTTGTGTGATTTTAGGGTTTTTAGGTTTATTTTCTTCACGTTTTTCTTCCTTTTGATAATTTTCGTTTCGTATCGTGTTTAATGTTTTTATACCTTATTTTATAAGTAATAGTCTAATTTTTTTTTTCATGTTTAACCTTGAATACAAAGAAGACAAGATGCAGGACGTGCTGCCGATGCCCGCAGCCAGCGCCGCGTCTATGCCGGGAGACGCCTGCGTCGGTCGACGCTAGGTCAACGCAAACTCTTTGTTGAGTCGACCTTTTCTCCACCATTCAATGCACAAGACGAAGCAAACTTGCAGTTACGTCGATCCATGCACGCGTCTGTCGACACCCTGCCTGGTCGAAGCAAGCAGCCTGACTCGTGTCGACATCGACGCTAGCAGCCTGACTCGTGTCGACATCGACGCTTGGCACGCGTCGGTCGACGCTCCGGCAATAGTTATTTTGGGAAAATCTGTAAAAGGCCGCTGGTTTCTTCATTTCAAAGGTGCTGGAACTTGGGGGAAGGTTCAGAGATTGCAGAGAACCCTCGGTTCTTGCCACCTTTCGATCACACGCATGATTCGGGTTGAAGTGTTGAAGATTGCAAGTTCGAGTCGTCGTTTCCTCGTTTGTTCTTCGTCCTTGTTTTACTTTTCAATGTTTAAACTTTAGTTTCTAGATTTTAGATGTTAGATGTTAGATAGATTAGTTTGTAGTATGTAGTTTAATTTCTAGTTTAAACATCGTTGCTTTCTTGTTTTTAATTTGTATTTCATATTTCATTTCCTTATGAATGTTCTCGTTAGATTAGTTGTTCATTTTTAATATCGATCATGTTCATGCCTGCGTTGATATTCTGCTGTTGATCATGATGATGTTTTTCGGCTAAGTTTATCGTTCTAGTGCCTAGGGTCATTTAGAACCATCGGGATTGAGAACCCTGATAGTGGAGATGATTCTGGCGCATTAGAACCTTGCTTTTCTTAATCGTTTTAAAGAATTTAAATTTTATTGCTTGTAGATGTTAGAAAACCCCAAGCCAAATTGGATCGCGTGTTTAGTTTAGTTTTTTTATTTCATCTCTATGTTCGTAAAATCAAACACCGGAATATCTTCCGATTAGTCTTCCTTGTGATTCGACTCGAGTCTAACTTACCGCCTACAATTGCTCCGTTCTCTTGCGGACGATCTTTTTAATTTTAAATAAAAAGTAGGTGTAAAAATTTCGATTCAGAATTTGGCGCCGTTGCCGGGGAAGGCTTAAGTTCACGATTTTTGGTGTTTGCTTTTTAGTGATTTTTGATTGTTTTTTATTTGTTTGTTTGTGTTAGTGCTTATTTTTGAATTTTGTTTTTGTTGTTTTGTACTTTTTGGTACATTTAATCTCGGTTTTTGAGTGTTGTGCTTTGTAGCCACATTTTTGAAGACTCGAGATTATTTTGATTGAAGATGGCGGATTATCGAGCGAGTTCGCCATATGATGACTTATACACTCCACCTTCGATGAAGAGATGTTTTTCCCAACGTCCGATTGGCGTGGGTTTCGACCGACAATTCCTTTGAGCCTTGCAATGTGGGAGTACGGTCTAGATGAGTTCTACCTCGAGCAACTTCTAATTTTTCTTGGATTTCCGAGTGAAGACCCGCTCCACTTCATCCGAGAGTACGAAACTATAACAGGCACATTCCCTCTTTTCGGACTTACATGGGATCAAGTGAAGATGCGGCTTTTCATGTTCACGTTAAAGGATCGGGCGAGTGAATGGTTGACAATTCTAGAGCCTGATTCCTTGAAAATATGGGATGAAGTAGTGTATAAGTTCATGGGGTCGTTCTACTCGTCTAAATGGGTCCCACCTTCAGTTTCTTACAATTCGAACTTTCATGATCCTTATGCTTCACTTAATCACTTTGATCACACCCCACCACAAAGTTCCTATTGCCCGACATTTAACGAAAACTTTTATAATCCGGGTTTGGAACCTTTTTACACGGGATATGATTCGTATGCTCCACCCGATTCCGATTCTTTGAGCTACGCCCCATTTCCTCTTCTTACATCAAACTCTTATGTTCGAGTTTCGGGAAGTATTTTCCCCCAACCACATATCACGATTCGATATATAATGATCCGTATGCTCTTTGCGAATCATATTCTTATACTCCGGGCTACGATTGTTATCCTTTGTCTCATTCGTGTATTACTGATCATGAAACTCGAGTTGAGATAAATCGACCTCATTTTGATGAGGTGACGTTATTTGATGTGGTAGAGCCTACCTTGAATGTTTATTCGGAAGAGGTAAGACGGCTGAGATCAAGGAGTTGGTTGAGATTGACCCCCTTGCGAATTTTGATGACGCTGTGGATAAAAGTGTGGGGGTTTTATCATTGGAGTTCCCGGAGGATGTTGGAGATTCGAGCCTCCCAGCTCTTGGTGAAGAAGGTGGAGTTATGGTGCCAGTGTTGGAGGATAGTGAGACTATTGAGTCGCATTTTGAACAACCCGAAGCTTTGCTGAAACTTGATTTTGAGGTGGTAGACGAGATAGTCGAGAAGGTGCCTGATCACCCCATGCTACAATTGCCGTTTGACATATTCGAGGTGATCGATTACTCGCGGTTCCGACCTCCGAAGCTAGTTGGAGTGTTCAGCATACCGGGAAGTGATTTTTGGGCCTTCCTTGGGGATTATCATCACCAATTCTTGCTCTTGGAGAATACCAAGGCGTGGCACGATCGTCATTTATTTTTGGATCTGGGATGACAATGACCGTGGACATCGTCAAGCTAAAGACGTTAATCAAGCGCTTCTTGGGAGGCAACCCAAGCCTTTTAACTTTATATGTTTTTGTTGTTTCAGGTCTCCTTCAATGTTGAGGCCCGTTAGACAACTTTCGACGCTCAACTCATCACCACAAGCGCGATTTCAGGGACGTATCTCTCCTTCTCTTATCTTTACCATACTTAGCTTAATTTTTCGTATTATACAATGTGGATATTGTATGGTTTAAGTGGCACTAGAACGATAAACTTAGCCGAAAAACATCATCATGATCAACAGCAGAATATCAACGCAGGCATGAACATGATCGATATTAAAAATGAACAACTAATCTAACGAGAACATTCATAAGGAAATGAAATATGAAATACAAATTAAAAACAAGAAAGCAACGATGTTTAAACTAGAAATTAAACTACATACTACAAACTAATCTATCTAACATCTAACATCTAAAATCTAGAAACTAAAGTTTAAACATTGAAAAGTAAAACAAGGACGAAGAACAAACGAGGAAACGACGACTCGAACTTGCAATCTTCAACACTTCAACCCGAATCATGCGTGTGATCGAAAGGTGGCAAGAACCGAGGTTCTCTGCAATCTCTGAACCTTCCCCCAAGTTCCAGCACCTTTGAAATGAAGAAACCAGCGGCCTTTTACAGATTTTCCCAAAATAACTATTGCCGGAGCGTCGACCGACGCGTGCCAAGCGTCGATGTCGACACGAGTCAGGCTGCTGCGTCGATGTCGACACGAGTCAGGCTGCTTGCTTCGACCAGGCAGGGTGTCGACAGACGCGTGCATGGATCGACGTAACTGCAAGTTTGCTTCGTCTTGTGCATTGAATGGTGGAGAAAAGGTCGACTCAACAAAGAGTTTGCGTTGACCTAGCGTCGACCGACGCAGGCGTCTCCCGGCATAGACCGCGGCGCTGGCTGCGGGCATCGGCAGCAGGCACTAGAACGATAAACTTAGCCGAAAAACATCATCATGATCAACAGCAGAATATCAACGCAGGCATGAACATGATCGATATTAAAAATGAACAACTAATCTAACGAGAACATTCATAAGGAAATGAAATATGAAATACAAATTAAAAACAAGAAAGCAACGATGTTTAAACTAGAAATTAAACTACATACTACAAACTAATCTATCTAACATCTAACATCTAAAATCTAGAAACTAAAGTTTAAACATTGAAAAGTAAAACAAGGACGAAGAACAAACGAGGAAACGACGACTCGAACTTGCAATCTTCAACACTTCAACCCGAATCATGCGTGTGATCGAAAGGTGGCAAGAACCGAGGTTCTCTGCAATCTCTGAACCTTCCCCCAAGTTCCAGCACCTTTGAAATGAAGAAACCAGCGGCCTTTTACAGATTTTCCCAAAATAACTATTGCCGGAGCGTCGACCGACGCGTGCCAAGCGTCGATGTCGACACGAGTCAGGCTGCTGCGTCGATGTCGACACGAGTCAGGCTGCTTGCTTCGACCAGGCAGGGTGTCGACAGACGCGTGCATGGATCGACGTAACTGCAAGTTTGCTTCGTCTTGTGCATTGAATGGTGGAGAAAAGGTCGACTCAACAAAGAGTTTGCGTTGACCTAGCGTCGACCGACGCAGGCGTCTCCCGGCATAGACGCGGCGCTGGCTGCGGGCATCGGCAGCA